>JAWNNB010001890.1:0-356607 GCA_035043285.1 Drosophila subsilvestris
GGATTGATTGGATTTTATAGAAGCAGTCACAAATGACCACGCTTCAGCTTTTTCAAAACAAATATCCATTCTGATATCTCCTCCTCGTCAATGTTGTCCTCATCATCATCATCCATGTCCAGCAACATGTTTAGTTTGGTCAAGAATATGTTTTGCTGTTGAATCACATTTACAACCATTGCAATATTATAAAAATTCACTTTATTTATTTTTTTTTTTGATTAAATCATCGCATGGATGACCGGATTTTGATCGCAGCTACGTTGCCGCATTGATCAGGTACTTGTTTTTGATCTCAAGTGCAAGACTTGCTCTCGTGTGTTATCTTGTTGGACTTTCTTCCGCAAAATGTTGTTAAATTTATTTATTTTTTGTCCGTCAAGAACTCTCTCTAAAGTGAGCTTGACTAGTTATGTGTTGATCGATCAAAAATTAATATTTGATCTCTTTTATTTTGATTCTACTTTACAAAGTGGTAGAGCAATCTGAAATTAAAAATCGAAATTGGCCTTATTCATGAAGATGGCCAATTCTCTGAGATGAAGAGGCTCGTTTCTTGTTAATAGTTCTTTTAAGTTGTTATAATATCTAAATATCGAAACTTACCCCTGAGGTTTCCGAATCGTTTGCATTCAAAAATTAGATGCTCAGCATTTTCTGTTACGTTACATTCAACGCAGATATCGGAGTCGGTTGCTTTGATTTTCAGCAAAAGGGTTTATCGTAAGTATGTCCTGTCATTAGTCTGTTTATTATACCCGTACTCAAAAAGAGTTAAGGCGTATACTGTATTTGTGGTAAAAGTGGATGTGTGCAACGCAGAGAAGGAAAATTTTCCGACCCCATAAAGTATGTATATTCTTGATCAGTATCAATAGCCGAGTCGATAGAGCCATGTCTGTCTGTCCGTCCGTCTGTCCGTCTGTCCGTCCCCATGAGCGCCTCGTTCTCAGAGACTATAAAAGCTAGGGCAACAAAATTTTTCCAGACTCACGTGATATCACACTGTTACAAGTGTATTTCAAATACACAAAGGACGAAAATCTGTGGCATCCACAATTTTGAAGATACGATAAAACTAAAACGCAGTATCGTAGAGAATGACCATATCTATCAGATTGCCGAATCTGAACCAGATCGGATCATTATTATAGCCAGAATAAAGAAATTAATTTTCAGTTGCTTCCCCCACCTCCTCTGGCGGTGCTGACGCTATTCATTCTCTGTCTCGCTCGCACACACTCTGCCCTGTGCAATGCGCGAGCAACCCCTAGCGGAGGAGATGTAGAATCTAAATGGTATATGTAGAATATTTGTTCTAGATGTATTATCTACATTTTACATGTAGATGTAGTTGACAAATGTAGCAAAAAATGTAAAATGTAAAATTAAAATTTTTTTTTTTAATTTCAATAATAAGCTCATAAATTTATATACTGACTGAGTACGGGTATAAAAGTAGAGTCGCGACTAGAAGCGACTCACGTTCCTTCTCGTTTTTTAATACTTTTCGCCTTCCATTTGCATTTGTGGTGCCATGGTTTTCTCGGTATATCTGGGAAGTATTGAGCTAGTATAATCCCCTTACTTCTACAGTTTTGCTTGTAATCGTCCTTCCACATAATTTCTATTTCGTTTTTTATCTCTCTGATAGCTTCTTTATAGCTCAAATATACATATATCATATCCCCTTCCGTAGCAGCGCTCTTTGCTGCTTTGTCGGCGTCTTCGTTTACCTTAACCTCTTTATGCCCAGGTACCCATACTACGTCTAACTTTTGTACCTCAGCTATTTCTATTATTTTATGTATTTCGTTTACTATATACGAGTCAGTTTGTTTATGGTTAATTAATCTAATTACTCCTAGTCCATCACAAAATATCACAGCTTGTTTGTATTTGTTTTTTAAAATTATCTCACTAGCCTTCTTAATCCCTATTAGTTCAGCACCCACTGATGAGAGCCTGGTTTCAGTCTTGTATTTGTACCTATTGTTGCTAGGAAGTTCGACAATGCCTATGCCAACCTTGTCATGCATCACTGATGCATCAGTTAATAGGACACTCCATCCCTCCTTTACATACTTGTCCAGTATTTCAGCATAAAACACTTTTATTTCCTCTTCCGAGTACTGAAAAAGAGTTAAGGGGTATACTGTATTTGTGGTAAAAGTCGATGTGTATGTAACGATGTAACGCAGAGAAGGAAAATTTTCCGACCCCATAAAGTATATATAATCTTGATCAGCATCAATAGACGAGTCTCTGTCTGTCTGTCCGTCCTGATGAGCGCCTCGCTCTCAGAGACTATAAAAGCTAGAGCAACGAAATTTTGTTTCCAGACTCATGTAATATCACACTGTTACAAGTGTATTTCAAAATTTCGCCTTGCCCCCTCCGCCTCCACAAAGGACGAAAATCTGTGGCATCCACAATTTTAAACATACGATAAAACTAAAAACGCAGTATCGTAAAGAATGACCATATCTACCAGATTGCTAAATCTGGTACAGATCGGATCATTATTATGGCCAAAATGAAGAAATTAATTTTCAGTTGCTTCCCCCACCTCCTCTGTCGCTGCTGACGCTACTTATTCCCTTTCTCGCTCGCACACTCTGCCCTGTGCAATGCGCGAGCAACCCCTAGCGGAGGAGATGTAGAATCTAAATGGTAGTGTAGAATATTTGTTCTAGATGTATTATCTACATTTTACATGTAGATGTAGTTACATATGTAGCAAAAAAATTTAAAATGTAAAATTACAATTTTTTAATTTCAATCATAAGCTCACAAATTTATATACTGACTGAGTACGGGTATAAAAGTAGAGTCGCGACTAGAAGCGACTCACGTTCCTTCTCGTTGTATACACGTTAAACAAAAGCGGTGCGAGACAAGACCCCTGTGGTAGCCCACCCTGTACTACCTCCACAGAATCTCCCATTTTGAATTGTCTCATTGATAAGAAACTCATGATCCAGTCTACGTACATTTTGGGGAAATATTCACTTTCCACTGATGCCAGTACAACGTGTTCTTTGTTTTTATACCCGTACTCAAAAAGAGTTAAGGGGTATATTGTATTTGTGGTAAGGATGTGTGTAACGCAGAGAAGGAAAATTTAACGACCCCATAAAGTATATATATTCTTGATCAGTATCAATAGCCGAGTCGATAGAGCCATGTCTGTCTGTCCGTCTGTCCGTCCGCCCGTCTGTCCGTCTGTCTGTCTTGATGAGCGCCTAGATCTCAGAGACTATAAGAGTTATAGCAACCAAGTTTTGTTTCGAGACTCATGTTATATCACACTGCTAAAAGTGTATTTCAAAATTGCGCCCCGCCCCCTTCCGCTCTCACAAAAGACGAAATTCTGTGGCATCCACAATTTTAATGATACGATAAAACTAAAAACGCAGTATCGTAAGGAACAACCATATCTACCAGATTGCCAAATCTAGTACAGATGCAATGCGTGAGCAACCCCTAGCGGAGGAGATTTAGAATCTAAATGGTAGATGTAGAATATCTGTTCTTCATGTATAATCTACATTTAAGATGTAGATGTAGTTAACAGATCTAGCAAAAAAATGTAAAATGTAAAATATTTAAAATTTTTTTTAAATTTCAATCATAATCTCATAAATTTATATACTGACTGAGTACGGGTATAAAAGTAGAGTCGCGACTAGAAGCGACTCACGTTCCTTCTCGTTCTTATTTGATGCAATAACATTTAATACATCATTTATGCACATCGAAGCTGATTTATTTTTTGAAACGCATAAGATCTGTATGGCAGTATGTCGTACTCATTTATGTGCTCTTCAAGCTTGTTTTTATACCCGTACTCAAAAAGAGTTAAGGGGTATACTGTATTTGTGGTAAAAGTCGATGTGTGTAACGCAGAGAAGGAAAATTTTCCGACCCCATAAAGTATATATATTCTTGATCAGCATCAATAGCCGAGTCCTCTGTCTGTCTGTCTGTCCGTCTGTCCGTCTTGATGAGCGCCTCGTTCTCAGAGACTATAGAAGTTAGAGCAACGAAATTTTTTTCCAGACTCATGTGATATCACACTGTTACAAGTGTATTTCAAAATTTCGCCCCGCCCCCTTCCGCCTTCACAAAGGACGAAAATCTGTGGCATCCACAATTTTGAAGATACGATAAAACTAAAAACGCAGTATCGTAGAGAATGACCAAATCTATCAGATTGCCGAATCTGAACCAGATCGGATCATTATTATGGCCAAAATGAAGAAATTAATTTTCAGTTGCTTCCCCACCTCCTCTGGCGCTGCTTACGCTATTCATTCTCTGCCTCGCTCGCCACACTCTGCCCTGTGCAATGCGCGAGCAACCCCTAGCGAAGGAGATGTAGAATCTAAATGGTAGATGTAGAGTATTTGTTCTAGATGTATTATCTACATTTTACATGTAGATGTAGTTAACAAATGTAGCAAAAAAATGTAAAATGTAAAATTTAAAATTTTTTTAAAATTTCAATCATAAGCTCATAAATTTATATACTGACTGAGTACGGGTATAAAAGTAGAGTCGCGACTAGAAGCGACTCACGTTCCTTCTCGTTTATTATACCGTTTACGGTTTTAGCCAGGACCGATATCAATGATATGGGCCTAAAGTTTTTTATATCTGCAAGGTCTTGATCTTTTTTTGGTATGGGTGCTATTTTGATTGAACGCCATTCTACTGGAAACTCACATTTTGATATTTTTTGATTGTAAAAGTTTACCAAAGCTGTCTTTGTCCCACTATTCAAAGCATTTAACATCTCATATGTAATCTTGTCTATACCTCCAGCAGTTTTCTTTTTTCGCCCTAGAACCTGTTTGAATTTAAATTAATTTCTGTTATTTTACGGGCATACATACATAGCTTGTTTTTTTTTTGCGATTTTCACTGCTTTTTTCCATTTACATTTTAGCTCGACAGCCTTGCAGTAATTTTAAAAGGACGGTTCTTCGTTTGCTTTTTTGCACCTCAGCAAAGCTGCCAAAAAGTTCGGCTAGACTTTTATCCCACCATAACTTTGGCCTCTTATTCCCTATCTCGTACGTTGCTGCTTTTATTTCACTGCTCATGTTTTTGGCTAGATTTTCTATTTTATCATCTATCACTATCTGTCCTAGTTTTTTGAGTAACCTATTCTTTGCTTTTTTTGTCTATTCTTGTATTTCTGCCATTTCAAAACAGATCGGATGATGATGACTTCCTCCCAGAAAAAAATTCTCTATTTTGATCCCCTTTACAAAGGTCAAATCCAAAATAGAACCTGTGCTGCTGTCAATGTTTCTCCTAAAGGTAACACTGCTATCGTTTGCAAGCGTGTACCCGCGTTGTTCATCGCCTGTCTTAAGAAGGAACCTTTTCTACTGCTTGCTGTATCACCAAAGCCAGTGTATCTTGCATTGAAGTCACCTGCAATGATGCATCTCTCAAATGTATCGAGCTTCTCCAACAGACTATTGTGTGTTTGAAAATGATGAACGATGTCTGGGGCTCGAAATGCACAGAGGATATGACCATATCTTGTCCATTTCCACTAGTGTTTGCTACTACAACGTCTTGTTCAGTTTCGAATTTCAGTCTTTTTGTTTTAATATCCTTTTTGTGGGCAATAGCTACAACTCCGTAGCCATCTTGTCTATGTTTTTCTATTAAATTAAAATTTGCTAATTTTCTAAAGCTAAGGTCGTGTTTAAGAAACCTCCGCCAAAATGGCGATGCTAAAGTTTTCATTGTTTAGATAAAACTCTTAAGTCATTTTTGTTTGCTTGTGTGTTGTAGTACTTTCATGTTGATTTGGAAATGTTTTGTTTTGCAATATTATTCTCTAGTATTCTCCTGTCTACTGCATTTTCATATTTGTCCGTCCTATATTTAGACAAGTTGTTCGTGTCCTTCATTTTGCTACAATGCATGAACATGTTGAACATCTGTTCGAACATACCTCTAAATTCTGCCATTGTTCTGTTTTCAAATACAGGTACATGGTCACTGGTGTCGTTTGTATACGTGTAGGAACTATTGGTTTATTTATAACTCTACTTGCGTAGCTGTGCTTTTTTAGCACCTCTTGAATATTTTCGTTTTCTTTACCTAATTTTGGAAAGTTTTGATCATATCTTTCCATGTGCATGTTATTTTGATGTACTGAGTACGAATTTAAAACTTCTTTTCTCGCTATTTTTTTAATTGTCATAATTTTATTAATGTCCATCTCCTTTTCCCATGCTCGACATACCAATCTATCCCTTGCTGTATGATTTCTTCCATTGCACAGTATGCATTTGGTCACTGTACATGTTCCATTACAAACGTCTACACCACACCTATTGCATCTCCTTGCGGACTTCTTTAATTTCTTTAATTCCCTTTATTTTTCAATGTCTTTTTTTATCAAAAAGAAACAGCCGATTTTTCACATTTTTATTTTCAAAAAATCCGCAGTTTTTAGTTGAGACCAAAACTGCAGCATCACCACTATGGCTCTCACCATATAAAATTGTCTCCCGTTCCATTCCATCTTTTGATGAAATATCATTCACATTTGTATTTGTATTTAAATGTCTTTTTGGTTTTTGGTTCCAAAGAATTAATGGTCATACTGTCGCATGTCACATCCTCACTTTTGTTACTGTGTGTGTCTGTCCATTTTTCCCCATCTATGTTCATGCCATTTTCGTCATCTGTCTCTTCTTTTTCCATATATTCTCCACTATTTGCATGTGTGTTGGTGTGCACATTTGTCCGCTTTTTTTTGCTGACGTTTCGTCATAAGTCAATTTGTTAAAGAAGTCTTCCTTTAAGCCGAGGGCTTTTATTTTGCTTTGTATAAAAACGGTTGCATCATTGGATGTGAGGTCAGGGCAAGCCGCGAGACAAAAACTTGTCGCTTTGGTTGGACTCCCACCAGTGGTTTTGGCACCACAGGCCTGATACCTGTGATGGCAATATCCGGTGGTCCTGGACGTCTGTTAACTGGTGGGATCGAGATGGACGGAATTGAGACAGTAACGGGTGCGGCCTCTACGGACGCGGACGCTTCAGACGTGTCTAGCTGCATGTTCTCTGAGGTGATCAATTCGGCTTCCGAATCTGCACCACCAGCCGATGTCGCAGCCCTTGGCGTAGCAAACGATATCAGCTGCTGCACTGTGTTAGTGGTCGGAGTCAGGTTTTCAGCGGTTGGTGGCTGAGAGACAGTTGGAACTTGCAGATACCGCGGAGTTACTTTTTTGTGCCTAGGAGACTCATTCAGCAATTTAAAACTGCTAAATTGAGACTCCAAGACTACTGTTGTTTAAAGCCTCTTCGCGTCTGCCTCATAAACACGACATGCCTCACAACTGTAGTGCAGGCCATTACGTTTGGAGATGGCATCACCCACGAGGTCCGAAAATCCAGCACATTTTACGTGCACTACATTATTTCAAAGCCAGAATGGAATGGTCGGCTGGTTGTGGTTGATCTGCTTCTTGCAGATCCATAATTATAAATAATTATTAAATAAAATATAATAATTATCAAAAATAAAATAAAAAAATAAAAATTCAAAACAAATAGATATCAGACCACGGTAAAAACTGAGAGAGGGGGAGAACAGTTGCAGCAGCTGCTAATTAGAGAGAGACTTAGTTAGGTATATGTGATATGGAGAGAGTGATGGAACGAAAAGCTACGAAAAGAGAGCGGGCTAAATGTATTTTAATAGCCTGTTTACACTGAGGCGCATCATTGGATTTTTCCGTTAAATGGAACATGCGACAATGATGCCCATAAGAGCCCTGTGGATAGAAGAAGACAATCATCCGGCCGCATCTTTAATCATGCGGCGCATCATTGGCTAGTGTTTCCGTATTCTGCCTAGTATTTTTAAAAAATACTGAAATTATTCAGGGTATCGACAGAAAACAGCTTTGAATTAGTAAATTATATTTAAAAATGAAATATGAGCACTGAAAAACAAAAGAAAAAGAAGTGGACAGAGGGGGCGGAAAATTTGTTAATAGACTTGTGGGCGGAAAATATTGAGGATTTGCGTGGGTTGCGCAAGAACACCCACATTTACGAGGAGATGGGAGAGGAATTTAAACAGAAATTCTATGATTTCTCTCCAATAGAAATTAAAGCAAAGATGGAGAATCTTTGGGATCTTTTGGGATGCACTGATTCAAACTTAAAAAGTGCCACCTTAAAATTTAACTCGGCAGCACGCAATTTTTGTTCGGTGAAGCCAACGATAGCTTCACTCGCTGTGAAGTCCTCCTGAACAAGCTCAATAAACAATTGGGTGCTTGTAGTGAAACTCCCAAATGCTCCATTTTCCACATTTAATAATAAATCGCTCATTATTTTGGGAATTTCAATAAAAATCTTTTGCTCTCTTCTTCTTGCTTACCGAGTTTGTTTACATTTGTAGGCCGAACAGCTGACAAATGCTGCGAAAAATGATGCGGCTTTGGTGTAAACGCCTCGCATCATTTTTCCGTACCTTCGACAATGATGCGGCAGTGTAAAAAGGCTATAAGCGTACTTACAGAAAGCAAACAACAACAAACACACGACTAACCGACGAGCAAAATAAATAAATAATTGTGTTTATTACACAAGTTAAAAGGCATGCACTCGCGGCTAAGGATAGATATTAGCTTTATAGTTATTTTAAGAGAATTTTTTAAAGTTTTGTTTGAAAAAACACCGGCTGTTTTTAAAACAAAAGGAAAAACACAGAGCTAAAAAAAAAACACGTCTTCTCACTACAAAAGAGAACGAACATGGTTTTCGAGGTTTTGCAGGAGGTGGTGCTACTCCTGCTTCGTGCCTGTTTGTCGGCCCGTTCTCTAAATCGCTTTGTACCGTTTCAAATGAGACAGTCATGTTCTCAGTTCTGTCTTCCGCCAGCCTGATGCCAGAACGTCGGCCATCTCATTACCATCGTTTCCACTACATTGGGTCTCCATGCCAGCTTGCTGTCCAGTACTATGCCGAGGTATTTGACTTGTGTTTTTTTGTGTCAGCCCAGTTTTGTCGATTTTCGAGGGGATCCATGTCGGTACCTTGTATGTCTTGGTAAAGACGTAAAGAGATCCGTCTTTTCCGCGTTGATACTGAGTCCTAGTTTTCTCGGCCTCTCACATGTCTGCCTTCCATTATGGAGCTAAAGGTCGATGGAAATACTCCCGTAATAATTATGTTTATGTCGTCCGCATAAGCCGTTATGTTTTGAGCCTCGCCTCTCGAATCTCTTGAGTAGGTCGTCGACCACCAGCTTTTACAGGAGGGGCGACAGGACCCCACCTTGGGGTGTGCCTCTGTGCGCCTACTTTACCATGGGAGAGGTGCCCCATTCTGAAAGCACCCGTCTGCAACTTAGAAGGTTCTTTATCCAGAGGTTGATTGCGGGTTGATTGCGGGTTGATGCGTGTTGGTCGCTTCTAGACGATCCATTACAGCCTTCGTATTCACGTTGTTGAATGCTCCGGATATGTCTACAAACACTCTTAAGGCATACTTTTTGGCATAAAAAGCTCTCTCAGTAGTGGTTTCTACGTAGGGGTTACGTAGTGGCTACGAATGCAGTGCCGTCTCCACCGATTTCATTTTGGTTGGTTGACATCAGTCTCCCTACATCATTCCTGATGTGTAGATCCAGCAGCTTTTCTAGTGCTTTGATTAGAAAAGAGGGGAGAGGGTTTATCGGTCTATAATCCTTGGGACTCGTATGGCTGCACTTTCCTGCCTTCAGGAGGAAGACAATCCGCGAGGTCCTCCATTGGATAGGGATATAGCCTGTGCTCAGGCAAGCTGAGTATATTGCAGAGAGCCATGAGGTGATTACGTCTTTGGTCACCTGTAACATGGCTGGAAACATTCCGTCTAATCAGGTGATTTTAAACCCTCAAAGGAGTCTATGGCCCAGTGGATTCTCTTAGAGGATATGAGGTCTGTTGGGGGATGTTGCTCCTCAGTTGCTATGTCCACTAGTGCTGTTAGGGTTTCTTCACTGCCCTCAGTCCACTGTCCATCGTTTCGCTTCAGATGATTCTGTATGGTATGTTGCTTCGATAGCAACTTTCGGAGTATAGCCGTTTCTGGACTTTCTCGATATTAGAGCAGAAGTTCCTCCACGATTTTCTTTGTGCCCTGCGTATTTCCTTCTTGTACTCCTGATTAGGATTTTGTATTCCTCATTGATTATCTCATCGTTCGCCAGTTTGGCGATTTTGAAGAAGGCTTTGAGGTTGTTTCTTTGAAGCGATAAGTCCCGGTTCTACCAGAGTGGTTTGGTCCTCCTTTTCTTTCTCGAGGGTGGGCATGATGCGTGGTACGCATCGAGTAGTTCCTTGGATATTGTCTCTAGGGTCGTTTCTATGTCTTCCGGAGATTTCACTGTGCCCGGACGAGTCGCGAGCTTCGAGGTAACTGTCTTTTTAAACTTTTCCCACTTTGTGTTCCGCGGGTTTCTATAGACAGTTATCTTCGGAGAGTGTTTAAATTCGCACTTAAACTGAATGTGCTTGTGGTCTGAGAAGGATGGTCTTTCAAGGACGGGGTGGGACCTACGAAGGTGTGTTCCTCCCCCACGTTTGCTACATTTAGGTTAGTTGATAGTTGATATCGGGGCTTCCCCACACGCTATGGTGGGCATTGGCGTCCAGACCAACTATGGTTCCTGGACCAAAGCTATGTCGACGGGCCTTTGCTCTAAGGGAATAACGCCGACGCGATCTTGCTTTTATGCAATTTGAGCTTTAGCACATTCAGCGTCATGTGTGGCTGTATCCACTGCTCCGGACGGGTTGACTTCGAGCGTCAGGCTACCGTCGCCATCCTCCGCATCATCCAGAGCAAGACCCTGGGCGACCTCCACGACCGACTCCAGCCCGAGGTCCTTCTCCACTTCGCCTACCTGCAGGGTGTGCGCGTCCTTGTCTTCGGGCTTGCACTTTTTGAGGCGGAGGTATACACTACCCACGCCCCACGCCATCATCCCGAATCTGGGGTACAGCAGGTCCTCTGCCTCCTTGCTGATCTGAAGGATCGCACTTTGGCCCTCCTCGTTGGGTAGTGGGCTCCCAATGTGAAGGTTCCTCCAGTTCGCCGCTGTCACGTCTTGATTCTGCCGCTGTAGCAGACTTATTGGGGACTACCCCCTGGCGTTTATGCCTACCCGCCAGGTACCTCCAGCCATGGCCATGGTTCAGTTCCCCCAATTTTAGGTCGGGAAGACCTGGCCCTAGCTAGACACTGCATTACCTCGGACAGAGCAAGAGGCAATGCATGACCCGATCCGGGATAATGCAGTGCCCGTTGCATAGCCGACACCATCGGGAGGGTTCAGCTGGAGAATTTTCGCCAACCAAGAGTATTAAATAGCAAATATAAGATCATTTGAGTCGTCTCATAGACTCACAGTAGTATATAATAGAGACCTCTAGAAAGAATATTTTTTATCAAATGAACAGGAACTTACAGCAGACAACGCCGAACAAAGTACAGTCCACTTAAAGGAGGCGTACAAAGCCGTAGTTATCTCAACTCTGGCAGATCTCGGGAAAGATGTTTATAGAGCTTAGTATCCAGAACTACGGAATCGAAAACTCCTGTCTAACCTCTTATAGGTTTAGGTATATATGTTCTACAACACAAAACATTGGAAACCCTGTCCGATACAGACGTCGCTTAATTGTGTTAAAAACTAATATAAAAGTGTGTAAACTCGGTACAAATTCAAATAAACACTTCGTGGTTGTTTTGCCCATCACGGCATGGTCAAAATCAGCCGCGAATTGCGTTTTTCGGTCAAATAGTGCAACTGAGAATTTTCTCGAAGAAAATAATGTGTGTAAAGGTGCCCATCCACAGTCGAACATGCGCGGCGAACAAGCTCGCCGATCATAATTAGCTTGCCCACCAACTAGAACGAGCATTTGTAACGAACATAATTACGAACAAATTTTCAGACAGAAACCATCTAAACGGGAAGCGGTAAAAACTACTTTCTTTTAAAAAACGTCCTATCTGGCGTTTTTCTTAAATTTCTTGTACTTTTTAAGTAGCTTCTCCATTAACATTTATATGGTAATTTTTTCACCTGTTCCCTATGCAAAATTCGTTTACCAAAGTGACCCCACCATCCACTATCCACTCACAATCAAAACAAAAATATAAAAACAAAAACAAGTGAATAGATTGAAGATGGGAGAGGGTGACCCTCCCGATCGCCAGAAGGCAAATGGGACAAATTTGCTGTCCCAAAGCAAAGTACATTTTTTACTCTCGCCCGGTCCTAAATAGCTTATTATTTCCCTTACCGATATTAACGAAAAGAATTCAAATCATCACCATTCGCAATAAAAACGAGAAGGAACGTGTGAGTCGCTTCTGTGGACGCGACTCTATTTTTATACCCGTAATCAGTCAGTATATAAATTTTTGAGCTTATGATTTCTGAAGAATTTTAAAATATTTTACATTTTACATTTTTTGCTACATCTGTTAACTACATGTACATATAATCTGTATATTCTACATATAATATGTATATTCTACATCTGAAATGTATATTCCACATCTATCATTTAGATTCTACATCTCCTCCGCTAGATGGCGCTCGCGCACTGCACAGGGCAGAGGGTGTGCGAGAGAGAAAGCAAATAAATAGCGTCAGCAGCGCCGCAAGAGGTGCAAGAAGCAACTGAAAATGAATTTTTGTATTCTGGCTAAAATAATGATCTGATTGAGATTCGGCAATCTGATATATATGGTTATTCTCTACAAAACTGCGTTTTTAGTTTTATCGTATCTTTAAAATTTTGGTTGCCATACATTTTCGTTTTTTGTGGAAACGGAAAATGGCGAGGCGAAATCTGGAAATACACTTTTAGCCGTGTGATATAACATGAGTCTGGAAACAAAATTTGGTTTCTCTAGCTTTTATAGTCTCTGAGAACTAGACGTTAAACAAGACAGACAGACTGACAGACGGTCAGCCGGACGGACAGACAGACATGGCTCTATCGGCTCGGCTATTGATGCAGATCAAGAATATATGTACTTTATGGGGTCGGAAACGTTTCCTTCTCTGCGTTACACGCACCCACTTTTAACACAAATCTATATACCCCTTAACTCTTTGAGTACGGGTATAAAACTCCCCTCCGACACCCACAAATCGATCGATAACAAATGACCAATCTACGTTAAAGAAGACGAAATAATCGCCATTAAGACCATACAAAAATGCGACAATAAAGCAGCATACGAAATTTACAACAAAAAAACCAAACTTGTTTAAGACCTATGCGAATATCACAAAAGAGCAGTAAAATAGCACCGACAAAACTCAATCACAATGAATCCAACAAAGTTCTCCCGCAAAAATATTACCTACGACGACGTTCAATTCACTGTTAACTGTTCACTATATTGCAACAACAACATTTCCAATGCATTTGGAAGCACAGCGCTTCTCATACATAACTCCATCTCCCATATCCAAATTACACTAAACACTGACTTTGATGCAGTAGGTGTCACCATAATATACAAAACAAAGATCAACATCATATCCGCCTACATCTCCCCAAAAAAATCCTTTAACACCCGTTATCTCCAAAACGTCCTTACCCTACGAAATTACCACCCTAGTTCTGGGAGACTTTAACAGCTGGCATCCTTACTGCGGATCACCTAAGGCTAAATGCAGAGGTAAAATAATAGCCTCATACCTAGACCACTTAAACACACTTCTCAATACACTAAACATTTACTCACATCGATCTCTCACTCGAATCAGCCGGCATTGTTCCTGAAGTCCTCTGGGAAGTTATAGATGACCTAAACGGTAGTGACCACTTCCCTATCCTAATATCAGCATTCAACAACCCATCTACCTGAATCTTTACCTCAAAACCGTTCTTCAAGCTCAAAAACGCCGACTGGGATCTCTTCAGGAAATATATATGTAAATATACTTCCAAAACCCATGCAAGCGACAATGTCAACAAAAAAGCCGAATTAATAAAAAAATAATAATACAAAGTGCCCATCTATCCATCCCACAAAACTCCACCTTTTCCCTCTCCGTACCGTTCCCTGGTGGAAAAAAATCTTACACACCTTAAAAGAGACAAAGTCGCCAAATGACATAACCTTAAACGAGGTATAAGCCACTGCAACAACTTAGAATACAAAAAATTAAATGCGAAATTCAAGAGAGCAATTAGTTAAGAAAACGGATATTTATGCTAGATTTCAAATCTCAAATTCATCCTAATGCAGACCCATCCAAAACATGGTCTAACATCAAACGTCTCTGCGGCCTTTACCCCCTTTATACACTCTATCCATATCCCTATCACCCAATTAGAAACAACCAAGCAATCAGAATTAGCAGAAATGTTGAGAGGAAGCAGATGACCTAAACTTCACCCCGACATTCCGCTCAAACAAACTCCATATAAATGCCCCTACCATTTATACCCCCAACCCTAACAGCACTAGAAATCTAAAGCGACATTTCACTCATAGAATTCACAACAGCTCTGAACTCGTTGAAAGGAAACACCCCTGGTCTTGACCGCATTTCCTACTCGATGTTAAAAACTCTCCCTAAACCCTAAAAACCAGAATCCTACACCTCTACAACAACATTCTTGACTCTTCCATCCCACAATCTCTTGAACTCAGCCTAGTCATTCCCATCCTAAAACCACAACACCCACAAA
This sequence comes from Drosophila subsilvestris, assembly GCA_035043285.1. NCBI lineage: Eukaryota > Metazoa > Arthropoda > Insecta > Diptera > Drosophilidae > Drosophila > Drosophila subsilvestris. The sequence goes on from JAWNNB010001890.1 coordinate 14,760, forward strand.
CAGATATTAAATCATATAGAGCAATCTTTTTAATCTCATGTCTACCTAAAACACTTGATAAGATCATGGCAAAAAGGTTCTGGTGGTTTATTTTAAACAACAATCTGATTCACGAGTTAACTCGGTACTAGATAGTCCACTATATGTAGACTACCTAGCTACCAGAGCTATTGCCCTCAAAAAGCAAAATAATTTCGCTTGACTTCACCAAAGCGTTCGACAGAGGTGGAATTCACACAGTCATCTAGATATTACAAAAATGGAAAGTAGGCCCACGAATTTTACGAATATTACTATATTACGTCAGGAATTTCATGACAAAGCGTAAAATCCTCGTAAAAACTGGCACACACCTATCAAACACCTTTCCACTTAGCAATGGTATTCCCCAAGGCTTCCCCATCTCCGTTATCCTATTCCGTATAACCTACTACTCCCACACCGATATAATCTCTCTTCACAAAGAAATTAAATTCTGTGAATACTCAGACGACTTTCATCTACTCATGTGTATAAAATTCCAACAAATAACATCCAAATAACCAAATAGACCACTGACCAATCTACCAACACGCTCAGAATTTTAGGCCTTACCATCAACACAAAATAAAAACAGACCTTGCTAAGCCACACCTCTCTTCACTAAAATACAACAGCCACACCACAACACTAATCCAAATTATCAAATCCATAATCATAACCAAAATATACTTCCCATATATGGATATTCACACAAATCCTAACTCAATCGCCTAAAAACCATCCTTAATGCACCATTAAGAGCCGCCCTAGCAGTATTTTGTACCACACCACACATTTACACGATTGAAAATAAGCGAGACTTCTTAACAGGCAAATTACCCAAAAATTTCATCCATGCTAAAGACACCCCACCAACCAACCTTTCAGAAAACCATAAAAGAAAACAAATACGCTGAAACACTCCATCCCGTTTTCACCCGTCAGAAGCGACACCTGCGAAAAATTCAACATGTCAAAAATCCTAAAATAATTTTTTTTTAATTTTTGCGATTTTTAGTTAATTTTTTGTTATACTGGTCACGCTGTATCATAAAACACAATGAACAAAACTATACCTATTGACAGGTTTGAGAATTTTTACTTTTTGGGTAGTTGCCTCGGGTTGAGTTAAAGTGAGTGAGAAAAAGGCACGTAATAAAAAGGTATGTAATATTGCAAACAAAATTGTTGTACTTTCTCAAGAACATATTTGTGTACAGTAAGAATATATTAAAGTAACTTGAAGCAAAACGAGAAGGAACGTGAGTCGCTTCTAGTCGCAACTCTACTTTTATCCCCGTACTAAGTCAGTACATAAATTTGTGAGAATTTTAAAATATTTTACATTTTACATTTTTTTGCTACATCTGTTAACTACATCTAAAATGTAGATTATACATCTAGAAAAAATATTCTACATCTACCATTTAGATTCTACATCTCCTCCGCGAGAGGGAGCAGTGCTCGCGCATTGCACAGGGCAGAGTGTGTGCGAGCGAGAAAGAGAATGATCAGCATCAGCAACGCCAGAGAAGGTGGGGGAAGCAACTGAATATTAATTTCTTTATTCTGGCTATAATAATGATCTGATCTGTACCAGATTTGGCAATCTGATGGATATGGTCATTCTCTACGATACTGCGTTTTTAGTTTTATCGTATCTTCAAAATTGTGGATGCCACAGATTTTCGTATTTTGTGGGAGCGTGCGAAATTTTGAAATACACTTGTAACAGTGTGATATCACATGAGTCTGGAAACAAAATTTCGTTGCTCTAGCTTTTATAGTCTCTGAGATCCAGGCGCTCATCAGGACGGACAGACGGACAGACAGACAGACGGACGGACAGACAGACATGGCTCTATCGACTCGGCTATTGATACTGATAAAGAATATATATACTTTATGGGGTCGGAAAATTTTCCTTCTCTGCGTTACAAACATCCACTTTTACCACAAATACAGTATAGCCCTTAACTCTTGTTGAGTACGGGTATAAAAAACGAAAAAAAAAGGTTTACTGCTTTTCTAATGAAAAAGAATTCCACAGCAATTTTTTAGTGTAACGTAACAGTCACAAACTATTAAAAGTATTTTTATGTAAAATCGATTGCATTAACAGAAAAAAACTTGCTTTTCTCTAATCATTTATAGCCTAGTTTTCAAATAAAACATTAAATCAGCAATATATTCCTTTTCGTCTTTGTTCTAAGCCGAATTATATATGTAACGTGAAAGTCTTTTTCATCAATAATTAAAAATTTTTATTTTACATTGATTTTAACCTCAAACTACTTCTGATGTTTAGATAAAGTTGAGCAAGGCTCAAGTGAACACATTTTTATTTAAAAGGCGAAAATTTCGAATTAAAATTAAAAAGCAACGAGCAGCGGCCCAGAGGAAACGGCCCAGAGGAAACGGCCCAGAGGAAAGTTGAACGCGGTAGAAGACAAAATGCCGTTTTCGCAACTGAAGAAACGCCGTGCAGAAATTCTTGAACGAGTAAAAGCTCATCGAAAGAACGCAAAACGGTGCAAAAATAACCTGAAAGTCGTGCGGGTGAAGCCAGCCAACCTTTTAAATGCACACAATCACTTGGTAAAGCATTGAAAAAAAAACCCTCAAAGCACTTCCTGTTTCTGAACAACGTAAATAATAAGTTTTAGCAAAGATTGTTATGAATATGAATGACAGCTTTTTGAACACACCTGAAATGTTCAAAAACGCTAAAAGTATTCGTGATATAAGGTCAGCGCATCAAATTCAAGATGTTAATGGAGTGGTCACAAGTTTTAATACTTACGAACAAGGATATAATCTGTATTTTTGTTTGTTTTTGAGTTGAAAAATATATTTTCATGAAGTTTAATAAACGAAATTCGCACGTGTAACGTACCAGTCTTTTTTTAACAGTTTGTTTTCTTCAACCAGAAGAGCATACTTTTTCGAAAGTGTTGAGCAACCTGAAAACCCACTTACAAATTTGTGTAACGCAACAGTCAATTTGAGACGTTAATAACTCTTAAATAACAAAGCGTACAGAAAATACAGGAAGAATTAGAAAATATCTATATATATAAAATAATATGATGGATGTACATATGTACATATGTAGTAGGCCTTTTCAGGGCTGTCAAACGATTGCTTGTGTTTTTGTATGGAAAGTGTTGAATAAATAATAAACAAAGTACATAGTCGACATACAAAATTCTTTGTTTTTTTTCTGGAATTCCGACACGGGAACAGGCGACATATAACTGGCCTTGTGTAAGACTTGGATTTTCAAGATTAATGCCACAAACAATTAGCGACTGCCCTTGAGACTTATTTATCGAAATTGAAAATGATAACCGCACTAGAAATTTTAACCGCTTAAAGTCGAATGGTATGTCGTTGGAAATCAAAGAAATCCGTGGAATCAAAACGTGGAAGACCGGGAGTCCGTAAAAGAGATAATAACATGAAGCATCCGCATGCAGGAATGGAATATTGGGTATTTTACACCATCAAATTATTGCAAAAATTAATTCATACGTACTATTCGACTGACTTCTCAACCATGCAACCATAATATGCCACAGTGAAGCGTAGCCGGGTACAGCTAGTAAAAAATAAAATAAATAAAAATATGTATTACAATTATTCCTGTAGTTTAAAGCTAGAAATAGAGGCAAAAAAATTGTCCCGTCTGTAGAGTTGAAAAAATCATTAATATTATTTATAATAAATTTACTGTCACTGTCTGCGGGGCTTTCAGTTAATAGACCTTTAAACGTGGCGCCATATTCTCTCGGGCATATTTTCATCATCTTATTATGCAGATAACAAAATTCCGCAGTTACATTTTGCGCTCTGTTTAGGCCACACCGTAACTTCTTTAACTGGCACTGTCTACCAAACACAGCTGATTTAATAGTTTTTCTAAATTAAATAAACAAAAAACCGAGTTTGGTGGCTGCAAATTGGTATGTATTAGTCGAGGAAAAAGGGGATAGAGAAATGGGACGTGTGCTCGATTTCAATCATATTTTACGACTTCTTTTCTTCCACTCTATAATCTTACTAAGCCCAACTTATCTAGGGCGGCGAAGCGGTGCGAATTCGCCAAGAACGAGAGAGAGATTTATTGCGCTCCCGCTTCGCCCTTAACTATCATACACCAGACTTCAAAATTAAGAAAATACCGGTCCGGTTGAAGGCCTGTGGGGCTTCAACCTATAGGCAGAAGCGCAAACTTATGGATCGGCCTCCTGTACACCGCTCCGCTGCTAGTCATGAGGTAGACCACTCTGACCTTTCCGTCCTGCCCGGCGGTGGTTGCACAGACCCGACCGACGAGGTCGCCTTCCTCGACGTTGGGCTGTTGCTGGTGCCAATTGCATCGAACTTGGAAGCCCAGCACATACTTCCGGGTCCATCGCTGCAAGAACATTTTCCTGGCTGACGAGACAAGCCGCCATCGCCTTAAGCAACTTAGACCCTTCTGGTGCGTGGTGCAGGGTCCTGGGTGCTGGGGGTGCGATGAGCGGCACGCCTGTCAGCAGGTGCCCGGTAGTCAGAGCGTCTCAGTCGCTTGGGTCTGGGCTAAGTGGTCCAAACGGCCGCGAGTTTAGAACTGCCTCGATCCCCACCATCACGGTCTCCAGTTCCGCTGTGGTGAGGAGAGCGCTTCCGGACGACATTAGGAGAAGGTGTTTGGCCGACTTTACCACTGTTTCCCACAGTCGGCCCGTGTGCGGTGCTCGAGGTGGCAGGAATGCAAACTCGCACCCGCTCCTTGATGCAAACTCGCGTATTGCGTCCGCTTCTGCCTCGATCGTCCTCCTCGTCGAAGTGGCAACTTTCTACGACGAAATTTGTCACGTTGTCGCAGTTCACTTGGAGCGGACATCCTCGACGACCAAACGAAGAGAAGTTAGTCGTCAGATCGGAGACGATTTCTAGATGAACCGCCTTGGACGCATAACAGACAAATAACGCTATGTAGGACATATAAGGGGCCACGAATTTTTAACGTCGTATTGTAGACTGGTCCACAAAAATCAACGTCACATACTGCGAATGGGCAGAGAGTACGGAGCCGGTCTGTGCTCGTAGTCCGGCATGAAAATTCGTTTGATGCAGATAGCGAATATACGTCTGCACAAACTGCGCGCGTTTTGTCAACAACAGCGGAAACTTGGCATTGTATGACATAGTTAACTAGCCGCCCCACAACTAGCAACACAAAGTCCCCATTTCTTCTTTGATAAAGGGGTTCAATCACTGAAGACTGGGGCCTAAGCTAGTGCCTTTACGAACCCTTTTGATATCTTCCTGATAATCGTTTTCCTGGATCAACTCGACAATTTTGTTAAAAGCCTCGTCGTACACTACTGGTGTCTTCAAATTTCAGATTTTTGTCTTTGCATTTTCGGATGAAGCGGAACGAACACTCATAGCAGCTTGAGGTCTGACGAGTATCCCTCTATTAAATTCACTAAATCATTCGATTCAGCGGCCACGGTCAGTCCTACCGCTGTCTTCCTGGTTTCCAGCTTCAGCACTTCTTGGGAAAGCTCGAAGTGGGGGTTTCTGGGCCAGATCTCTTCTTCTTCCATCAAAAACGCTGGTCCACTAAACCAGATTGACTGCAATATTTCCTGAAAGTCACAACCTCTCGAAACTATATCTGCTGGGTTCTGTTCAGTTGGCACATGCCGCATCTCAGCTACTCGGTTCGCAACGAATGTTGATAACGAGGAGGGGTAGGATCGGAACCAATGAAGGGTCACTTCAGAATCCGACCAATATACCATTCTTTATATCGGCACCTTGAGTAGCGATTTGAGTTGGTTACAGAGATCTGCGAGAAGGTAAGCTGCACAAATCACAAGCCTTGGAAGCGTTTTCGTCTTGAGCGGCGCTATCTTCGACTTTGCAGTCAACAACGAGACCTTGAAACCTTCTGCACTCTTACTACGGATATAGACGCATGCTCCATATGCTTTCATGGAGGCGTCTGCAAAGGCATGTACTTGAATCGGTGACATGGGATCAGTGTGCCCAAATCGAGGTATGGCAATCTTCTCCAGCTGACCCAAGGATCCTTTTAATAAGTTCCATGCTGTTTCCAGATGCATTGGAATTGACTCATCCCAATCTAGTTTAACAAGCCACAGCTCCTGCAGGAGGATCTTGCACTTGATTATTAAGGGTCTTAACAAACGAAGGGGGTCAAACAGCTTTGATGTAACCGATTATATATTCCGTTTAATCGCTCGGAGACACATGACTGAACTGTCAATTTGGAACTTAAAGACGTACTCGTTAGGTATCTACGATATTCCTAACGCCTTGGTTGACTCTGAGTCCGCGATCGTTATCGGTTTAACTCTGCTCTCGGATGCGGTGACCTCAGGTATGTTCGAGAACCACTGAGCCACGTCAGACTTAATTGTCTTAATTGCTCTTCTACGCCAGTTTTCCGCAAACTTTTTGTTTTCAAGGTACACCAATCAAATCGAGATATTTTAGAGGTGCACAAATCAATATACATAGCATGAAAAAAGCACGGACGATCAAAATTTGAAGAAATCGTTGATAAGGCTCATCTCTTCACTGGTTGTCTTCAGTCGGTCTCTTGTTTTTGCATAAATGGGTTGTGGTACATGGTATTAAAATTGCAACAGCACGCTTCGGAAAATCTGATACCTCTACTTCGAAACTCCGAACAGGCACACTCACGAAAATAATTGTTAATTTTCTTGTTCAAATAGCTCCAAATGTTTTTCACTCTCAAAACCTGTAACTTTTTTTTTCTAAATTGCTACTTCATTACTAATATTGAAAGAGTGGCTGTTTCATAACACAAACATAGCATGAAAGCTTTCAAATTTCCATTTTGTCCGAAGATTCCTGCCTCGCATTTTTTGGTTGAGCCAATCCAAATGAGCAAATATGTCCGCCGGATATTCAAGTTTTACTACTTCTGTTTATAACATTGCCCTATACGAAAAAATCGAATCGCAAATTTTGGTTTTTATTTTAAAAACGAGAAGGAACGTGAGTCGCTTCTAGTCGCGACTCTACTTTTATACCCGTACTCAGTCAGTATATAAATTTGCTACATCTGTTAACTACATCTACATATAAATTGTAGATAATACATCTAGAACAAATATTCTTCATCTACCATTTAGATTCTACATCTCCTCCGTGAAGGGGCGCTCGCCCACTGCACAGAGCAGAGTGTGTGCGAGCGAGAAAGAAAATGAGTAGCGTCAGCAGCGCCAGAGGAGGTGGGGATGCAACTGAAAATTAATTTCTTCATTCTGGCTATAATAATGATCCGATCTGACTCAGATTTGGCAGTCTGATAGATATGGTCATTCTCTAAAATACTGCTTTTTACCGTATCGTTAAAATTGTGGCTGCCACAGATTTTCGTCCTTTGTGAAGTCGGAAGGGGCGTGGCACAATTTGAAATAAACTTGATTCCGTGTGATATCACAGGAATCTCGAAACAAAATTTGGTTGCTCTAGCTCTAGTCTCTGAGATCTAGGCGCTCATCAATACAGACAAAAAATATATTGCTGCCTGGCAGCTCTCGATCAATACACTGGACAATTTAATAACAGCACATAACTATCCAAAAACATGTATTAGCAATTAATCTACATACCTTGACCTGCTTTTACCATATTACACTTTCACTTAATATATGAGATCGGTTGGGATTCAAGCTCAAGTTGTTCAATGTTTCTTAACTTTTTTAACAACTCAAAGCAACACTGAATCAGCTGATTTTAAAAGCGCGCAGAAACTTAACTGTATTTCGTAAAAATGTTCTAAAATTATTTTTATTCTACCTCATATATTCTACCTAGCAGATGTTTTTAGTTGTATATCTTCAAAAAACTTGACTTTTTGCCGCGGCACACCAACTGCTGACGTACCATGGTCAGTGATCAGTGTGCCGTAGCACACGCTTTGCGGAACACTGCTCTACGCAACCATCACAGGTCAACATATCATCGACATAAAAGTCGGACCCGATAATTTCAGCAGCCTTTGGGAATGAGAGCTTTGCAGACTCACTCAAACTCTTCAAACACCGAATAGCCGAAAATGGGGCAGGTCCAGTCCCATATATTACAGTGTTGAGCTGCTATATTCTCAAGGACTCAGAGGGGTTTCTTCTCCACACTATGAGCTGCAATTGCCTATCCGCTTCATCTACCAAGACTTGGCGATACATCTACTTGACATCGGCTGTCAAGGCGTGACTGTGTAATCTGAAGCGGAGTAACGTCGAATACAGCTCATTCTGTATTGTAGGACCGACCATCAACGTATCGTTCAATGCGGAGCTTAGTCGACGTACTCTGGGTCCTCAACACACAACTAATGTGGTATAAAATATTGCGAAGTTTTAGCGATTGAATTGTCTGTGGGAGACATGTGACCTAGTAGAGGTACTTTTCCATGAATTCCAGGTACATCTGGTGCAACTCAGGGTCACGAGACAATCTTTTTTCAAGCGAAAAAAACCGCCTTTTGGCAACCTCAAAGGAGTTGCCTCAGATACTAAGATCTGATCTGAGCGGCAATTTTCTTCAAACGGACCTGAAGGCAAGACTTAAGTAGTCTTTCTATAATGCTCCTCACATAACTTGTGTTCAGGAGATAAAGACTTTTTAGAAGACGGCAATTCTTCTAGTGACCAAAACTTTTGTAGTGTGTTGTCGATAGACACCACTGACTCTTCTCGACCACTCAGACAGTTCCTTGGTTCCTGGGTTACAGTCACCTTCGGACTGTATCTTCCAGATACAATCCAACCAAGAATCGTTTTTTTCAGAGTTGGATAACCTTTTCTAATTTGACCAACCGATAAGAGTTCGAAAAATGACTCTGCACCTATCAACATATCTATTCTTTGTGGCTTATAGAAATATGGGTCTGCAAGAGCTATGTTCTTCGGGATTCACTCAAATTAAGTGCGTGATCAGGGTGATATCCCGAGATTGACCAGAATCCAGAAGTCGCCGAGAACTCACTACCATTGATTCGCGATTTCACCACCGTTTGTATCTTCTTCTTGACAAGTGAATTGGATTCGCCAATTCCAAGCAAGTTGATACACGACTCCTCCCAAGGATCTGTAAGCGCTGTGCCAGGTCCTTAGTTATGAAGTTCGTTTGTGACACAGAGTCAAGCAACTCTCTGGCCAAAACATACTCTCCATTTCGGACGCTTACGATCGACGTTGTCAGAATTACTCTATCCAAAGCTGTCGCATGGAGTGCATGCGAAGTGAAAGGGTTGTTCTGATTGGGAGGTGGAGAATAATTCTTTGGGGTGATGGTAACGCCAATCTTTTATCCACAACTGTGTACCTATGCAATAAGGCATGCTGTGAGCGGCCACACACTCGACACTTGCTAGCTTTGCATCGTACCACGGTGTGTCCTTGTTGCTGACAGTTTATGCAGAGCGATGCCGATTTGACAAATTCGAACCTTTGCATTACTGCAAGCCGCGCAAATGGACTGCATTTGGTCTTTTCCATTGCAGTAACTACATAGTTGGTTTTTTGCATTCGCAGTACAACACGCGAATGAGCTCCGATTGTGAGGCTTGCTTGGCACAGCTTTGGTTTAGCCGATTCTTCGTCAGAAAGATGCTGATACCTGCGATTCAGCATTTTTTCGCAGTCAGGCCAAAGCGGCAGCTTCTCATAATCGAGCTGTTCTTCCTATTTTTGTTTGGTCACAGGATCGACTTTGTTCAAGACGAGATGAATAAGCATTACATTTGAGATCTTTTGGTCATCGATTATCGACCACAAGGAACCATATATCGATGAGGTGGTATCGATTAGGTTCCTTAAGGACGATGCAGATTGCTGGGCCATTTTGGGAAGACTAAATAGGGCAGCAATATGATTCATAAAGATCAGACACTCGTTATCGTGGACACGTTTTAAGCTGGCCATGGCTTTCTCATAATTCATCTCGGTTACTTTGAACGCCCTTACCGTTCCCAACGCTTTACCAGAGAGGCATGAAAGCAAGTGGTTAAACTTTTCGATAATTGGAACAAGAGTCTCACATAAACTGATGAAGCTTTTGAATTCCGAATATGGCTATGGTTGCTCTTAGAGCGTCAAGTATGTACTCGAGCTCTGTCAACTACAGCGGAATCTACCCAGCTTTTTTTTCTTTTCTCGAGCTTTTAATTTTTTGCATTAGATGGGATTCCTGAATTGATTCCACTTTCCTCTTCTGTCCTGCTGCAACTTCCAATGGAATGTATATCCCTCGGCGGTAGTGGTTTGCAGGCTAATTTGCTGTCTGACCGACGCGATAGATTTGCAGCTTGGAGTTTAGGGGGCTTGTATTTGTTCACACAAAACACACGACGCGGGTAGGTATATATAATATATGTACACTTATATACTTTGTCAAATATATTTATTTTATACTAGCGGACCCGGCGAGCTTTTTCTCGACCCGTCTGTCGATTTTCCGATAGTAAACAAATTTTTCAGATGTGCTTTTTTACCCGTTTGTACCCAGCCTTGCTTTATGGCACAATGAATGTAGTGGCTCTGGTGGCGATACCAATGGTATCAATTTGACTTGATCGCTCGCGGTCAATACTGCCTTGCAACGTTCACAACGTACAATAGCAACTATTTGCTGTAATCGATTACCACGTTATAATTGAATGCAGCTCGATAGTGGTCAAACGCAACATTTCTATGTTGTTGATTTCGATTCCATCGATTCCGTTCAACTTTATTCCTCGCTTCGCGTCGCTCGTCGGTTTGACTTGCTCTTGTATATCTGTGACTTGCAGAATTGCGAGTTCTGCGACTTAAACCTGTACGTCTAATCGATGGCATTTTTAAAAACGAAAATTGCTTTGTAAATTAAAGAAAATTAAATTCCTTTGTAAATAAAAGAAAACTATTGAAACGCATCAAATGATCGAAGTGTTTCCTATAAAAATTTAGATTTCCTACTGATAGGTCTCTGATTCAAAGCTATAACCAGTTGGTAACGTTTAGTGCAGCGAATATATTAGGGATTCTAAATCCTAAGCCCTTCTTCTGACAATAAGAAACACAACAAAAAACGAGAAGGAACGTGAGTCGCTTCTAGTCGCGACTCTACTTTTATACATTTACTCAGTCAGTATATAAATTTGTGAGCTTATGATTGAAATTTAGATAGAAATTTTGCAATTTTACATTTTACTTTGTTTTTGCTACATCTGTTAACTACATCTACATCTAAATTGTAGATAATACATCTAGAACAAATATTCTTCATCTACCATTTAGATTCTACATCTCCTCCTCGAAGGGGCGTTCGCGCATTGCACAGGGCAGATGTGTGCGAGTGAGAAAGAGAATGATCAGCGTCAGCAACGCCAGAGAAGGTGGGGAAGCAACTGAAAATTCTCTACGATACTGCGGTTTAGTTTCGTTCTTCAAATTGTGGATGACAGATTTCGTCCTTTCGAAGGCGGGCGTGGCAAAATGTTGAAAGAAACTTGATTCATTGTGATATAACATGAGTCTGGAAATCAAATTTGGTTGCACTAGCTTTTATAGTCTCTGAGAACTAGGCGTCAAACAAGACGGACAGACAGACAGACGGACAGACAGACAGACAGAGACTCGACTATTGATTCTGAACAATAATATATATACTTTATCTATATTATTATATTACTATCTTACACTAGACTTCTAAAATGAACAAAATAAGCAAACTAGCGGAGTGATGCGAAAAGGTGCATGCTCACACTGTTGTAGCTGTTCCGCACATCCGTTCTTTTCGTGGATAAATTATTTTATAGTTTCTCTGCATAGTGCATAAGATTTTAGAATAATAATTGAAAAGTTCGAATTAACAACTCTTATCAGTAACATCAACAATTATAATTATGTATAGTTTGTTAATATTGTATAATTTCCTTTTATTTTTTAGGAAAAACCACATAAATGTAATTTGTGCTCGAAATCATTTCCCACACCTGGGGACTTAAAAGCTCATATGTATGTTCACAGCGGCTCTTGGCCTTACAATTGCTCTATTTGCCACCGCGGTTTTCCAAGCAAACTAATCTAAAGAATCATTTATTTCTGCATACCGGTAAGCTAAGAATAATACATAATATAAATGTTGACATATCTTTCAAAAAACTTTTTATTCTATCTATTACATTACTTTGTATGCCAATATAGATCTGTGCAACCTAACAGGCGTTGTTCTACGTTGTGCTAGATCCACTGCATTAGAGCAGGTGATAGGCCCCATGTGCTCCTAAGCATGTTCTTGGATGCGTATAGCGCTATGGTGATCTTCTTCACCCTTTCCACTACATTAAGTCTCCATGCCAGCTTGCTGTCCAGTACTATGCCGAGGTATTTGACTTGTTTTTTTGTGTCACCCCGGTTTTGTCGATTTTCGAGGGGATCCATGTCGGTACCTTGTATGTATTGGTAGAGACGTAAAGAGATCCGTCTTTTCCGCGTTGATACTGAGTCCTAGTTTTCTCGGCCTCTCACATGTCTGCCTTCCATTATGGAGCTAAAGGTCGATGTAAATACTCCCGTAATAATTATGTTTATGTCGTCCGCATAAGCCGTTATGTTTTGAGCCTCGCCTCTCGAATCTCTTGAGTAGGTCGTCGACCACCAGCTTTTACAGGAGGGGCGACAGGACCCCACCTTGGGGTGTGCCTCTGTGCGCCTACTTTACCATGGGAGAGGTGCCCCATTCTGAAAGCACCCGTCTGCAACTTAGAAGGTTCTTTATCCAGAGGTTGATTGCGGGTTGATTGTGGGTTGATGCGTGTTGGTCGCTTCTAGACGATCCATTACAGCCTTCGTATTCACGTTGTTGAATGCTCCGGATATGTCTACAAACACTCTTAAGGCATACTTTTTGGCATAAAAAGCTCTCTCAGTAGTGGTTTCTACGTAGGGGTTACGTAGTGGCTACGAATGCAGTGCCGTCTCCACCGATTTCATTTTGGTTGGTTGACATCAGTCTCCCTACATCATTCCTGATGTGTAGATCCAGCAGCTTTTCTAGTGCTTTGATTAGAAAAGAGGGGAGAGGGTTTATCGGTCTATAATCCTTGGGACTCGTATGGCTGCACTTTCCTGCCTTCGGGAGAAAGACAATCCGCGAGGTCCTCCATTGGATAGGAATTTAGTCTGCAAGAGTACATGGTGCTACAATGCCTAAAAATTAAATTCTTTACTCTGGCTATAATAATAATCCGATCTGACTCAGAATCGGCAGTCTGATAGATATGGTCACTCTCTACGTTTTTATTTTATCGTATCCTTAAAATTGTGGCTGCCACAGATTATCGTCCTTTTTGAAGGCGGAAGGGGGCGGGGCGAAATTTTGAAATACACTTGTAGCAGTGAGATATAAAAATTTGTTTGCTCTAGCTTTTATAGTCTCTGAGAACTAGGCGCTCATCAAGACAGACAAACAGACGGACGAACAGACAGACATGGCTCTATCCACTCGGCTATTGATGTTGATCAAGAATATATATACTTTATGGTATCGAAAACTGTTCCTTCTCTGCGTTACACACATCCACTTTTACCACAAATACAGTATACCCCTTAACTTTTTGAGTACGGGTATAATAATAATCTTCGACTAGCTAAGCCGTTGTTTTCACCAGCTCCTGAAGGAGTTCGCGGTTGTGTACTCAGGTACTGTGCCGACGCTCTGTGTAGACCCCTGCTTAAACTATTCACCCTATCCATTAATTCTTCATTCCCCCGATCTGGAAGCATTCTGTTATTATTCCTCTCCATAAGAAAGGTGCAAGTCTGATGCAAATAATTATAGAGGTATGTATATCTAAGTTATCCGCTACTCGTAAAATGTTTGAACAAATTTTAACTCCGCACTTGCAACATCTCTGCAAATCACTTATATCTCCAGCTTAGCACGGATTTATATGGCGACGATCAACAACCTCAAACTTATTAGAGTTCACCTCTTTTGTCATTCCAATGTAACTTGCAGACGGATGTTATTTACACTGGTTTCAGTAAAGCACTTGACTCTGTAAACAACTTCTTCCTAGCACAAAAACTTGATCTTTTTAGGATTTCCGCACAATCTTTTGAGATGGATTTCTATCTACCTTTGTTCTAGGTCTCACCGAGTCCTCTTCAAACACTCCTTCTCTTCACCTGTTAAGGTTACTTCTGGAGTACCACATCTAGGCTTTTCATTAATTCTCAAGTACTCATGTATGCGGATGATGTTAAACTCTGTGTCCAGTACAAGGACATTTCATTTCACTCTCGCTTGCAATCCGATCTCAATAGCTTTCAGTCATGGTGTTGTGCAAATATGTTACACCTAAATGCCTCGAAATGCAAAGCTATCATCGCTTTCATTTCATCGCTCCAGTTGGCTCCTTACATCCTCTGCGGTGGTTCTCTTGAGAGAATTACCATGGTTGATGATCTAACAGGGGTGCCACAGAAATCACTAGTGAAATGGGAATCCGCGCAGAGGATTTTCGCTTAAAAATTTCCGCGCTGCCACAGAATTCCCAGCAATTTCATTTTTCTTAGCATTTTCATAAACCAAATTCGAACTAAGGCTAGAGCTAACACCTTTCAAGATTCAATTCGAATAGGGTTCATTTCACTGTTTTATTGATTTTATCATTTCAAAACAATTGGTTTTAAATTTTTTCTTTTATAATATAAAATAATCAATTTTTCAAAGCTGTACCACAAACCATACAGTACATAATAGACGTGCCAGTTTATACAACGAAAGTGGCACAGCAGAATTTCGGCTCGGAGACCCGGGCAATTCGGGTCGTGAACCTGAGACGTTCGGGTCGAGAGCTGGGCCATATTGTCGATGCGAAAGCAATCCGAGCATTTCAAATGTCTGTGCGTACACGGCCAAAAACAAATCTTTACGATTCTTTTGCGCTTGAACCAAAAATTAGATTTTCGAGTTTTTTTTTGCGAGATTTTTAGATCGACGTGACCTGACCTTCCGCAACATAAATGAGGAATGGGCAGAGTGGGTGGGGCCACCCCCGTGGGAAATAAATAAAATATAAAAATAAAAGCTGTTGTTTGTTTTATTTATTTGAAATGGCACATTTATTTACATATATGTACATATCCCTATTTTAGACATGTATTTTTTCTCAAAATTACATAAATATTGTGCTGTCCACTTTTCACTTTCCACTTTCAACTTTGCTAAAAAATTTATATTTTTCAGATTCTATGTATATACAATGCAAGGAAAAGTTTGTTTATTACATTTAAGACAAGTGATTTTAGCTAAAATAGTTTTATATATGTACATACTAGAGCCCTGCATGAACAGGCAACCGAATCCGATTCGCAGTGATTCGTTATTCGCTTCGTCCGATCCAATTCGGCTTTCTCAGTGATTCGAATCGCACGCCCAAAACGGACCGAACGAAGCATGTTTCGTAATTTTTACTCTGTCAGATCCGAACAGTTCGGTTTTTTCTCTCTTTCACTCTCCACTTGATTTTCTGGTAGAGAGAACGAGAAAGCCATACACAAATTTGCTGATTTTTTGCTTTGCCCTCGGCCTGAAAATATTTATTTGTGTGTGTGTCAACGGTGCCTACTTACGCATAAGCTCGCAGTGGAATATTCTGAAATACACACACATATACATATTGTTGTACATACATACTGTACACGCATACATATGTACATGTTTGATATGATATTATATGTCGATATCTATTGGCTATACATAATTATAAAAATGTACATATATATATGTACTAGAGCCCTCCTCATGCCCCTTCAATGCGTTCGATCATTATGAATCATGCCTTCAGTCAGATTCGAATCACGAAAACCCGAACCAAAGCACTGGGAATCAATATCTTCGTTCGCATGTCTCTGAACTGATTCTAAACATACTTCGGATTTCGTGTGCCATTCGGTCTTTTCTTGGACTAAAAAAATGTACGACAATTTTGCTTTTATTTGGCGCAAAAAATTCTCTTGTTTTATCTGAAACAGATTTTTAAAGATTTTAAAGCAGGTAAACAACAATTTCGGGAAAACAAATATATCTTTTTTAAATTCAAGTCAAACTAGAAAAAACAACCCAAAGATTAGATGGTTTGGAAAATATGTGTTTTTCTAGAACTTTCTATGCAACGGACCAGTGCGTCAGTTATTTATTTTTATTTTTATTTTATATAATTCACGGTCTTTTCACGGTTTAGAATCTCTTTATACAACTATTCTATACCGGGCCGACTTAATATTACAAAATTTTGGAATTTCAGCCCACTCTACTGTTCAATGCCAAGCCGATATTATTCTACTCTATTAGACGCTAGTGCTTTGGCATTGTTAACTGGGCGTTGGCAACTCAATGTCCATGTTCTGCTTCGGGTGGTCTTCCTTCCTTCTTTCCGTGATCTTCCTTCTAACTGTGTTGTTCTAAATGTGGATACCCCTGATCTTCATTCTGTGATGTGGAGTTTTCGTCGAATTAGTGGGTTTTCGCGGCTAACTCGCGAACAGCGTCATGGTCGAAAACAACGATTAGTTTTCATCGACACTAATCCCAAGGTCCCTGCTCGTGCGCCATGTAGAATTTCGAAACGATATGTATTTAAATTACTTATGCACTTACTTAGGCTTGAGACGCGGGGATTAGCGGGACGGCGCAGAGCTGTGGGTGGCGATAGAAGTAAATCAAAAGAATAAACCGAGCAAAACGAAGTCAATTTTACGACTGTTTATTCCCACGCATAGCTATCCTGGGGGCATGTACATAGCTACATGTTGCTTAGCTTATGATACAGTGGCGGGACTTTATAACGTCACTATTAACTAACTACATTACATTGTATATTAAATTTCATTATTTTCTGCCACTATATCCTGAAACTATTGATCCTTAATCTTTCTTTTGGTAAAATTAAAATTTTAATAGTTATAATACCACTTCAAAAGAATTTATATTTGTAGGTGACAAACCACATGGATGCACGATTTGTAAAAAAAAATTTGCGCTGGCGTGTAATTTAAGAGCACATATGAAGACTCATGAAGGTAAGCGTAGTCTTAGGAATTTCTTGCGACAGTAAAATATGTTAATTTAGTACGTTTTTTAAAAAAATGGCATCGACTTTTAACCCATTTAAACCGTTCCAAACCGATGTTGCGTTGTTATAGACGGTACGCGAAGAGTATAGGGTTTAGAGTATATAAGATTTATGTTGGATGTAATGTACATTTGTTTAAAATACTAAGTTATTCTTCACTTTAGCCATTATTCAGTATTGAAACATCACAGTTGCCAAGAAAAATTCTTGGCTGATTAAATTAATCTTTTGATCAAAACAATGCAGGGTCAACCATAAATATCAATTCTGCCGCATTATCAAACTGAAATTGTTCTGCATTTATATCCAGCTATATTAATAAAGGCTTGGGACTTTTCTCCTTAAGCATAGTAATCAGATCCGAAAAAACAGCTCGCGAACAGAATCAGGGTTGATATTCGTATGAAACCGATTAGAAATTTTGTGTGTATTCACACATACTGTGCTTGTGTGTGGGTTCTACAATTTTTGGCCGCCTGAACCAAATCTACCAGATTGTTTAATCTGATTCAGATCGGATCACTATTATAATCGGCATTAACAAATAAATATGCAATGGCTACGTGGAAGCGGTACCACGCGCCTACTCATTCTTTCTGTCTACCTAACAAATTCTTCCATTACTATCCATTCCTATCTTTTTCTCTATGTGTTTTACGTCTTTCAAACCTATTATCGCGGTCTGCTTTAGATGTGCTAATTGTTGTAATTTCTTTTTATACCCGTACTCAAAGAGTTAAAGGGTATATTGTATTTGTGGTAAAAGTTGAAGTGCGTAACGCAGAAACGTTTCCGACCCCATAAAGTATATATATTCTTGATCAGCATCAATAACCGAGTCGATAAAGCCATGTCTGTCTGTCCGTCTTGATGAGCGCCTAGATCTTATAGACTATAAAGACTAGAAAAAAATGTTGTTTCCAGACTCATGTGAGTCGCAGCGACTCCCAACATTTCCTCTCGTTTTTCTTAGGTATTGTAACAGATTTAAAATATAATTATTAAATGGAAAAAGATAGGAAGAGATTTTTCTCAGTAGATTTGTGTATAGAAGGGAATCCATTACATATCTTATTTTTAATATTCTAATCCAAGAATATAAAGACCACTCAGAATCACTCCAATTTGATTTTTTCTTCGACCAATTCAAGCGAATATTCTCCATTCGAAAATTTTGAATTGGCCCTTTTGCAGCCATGAAAGCCACCGTTGAATAGTTCGAGCCGAAATATCATTTGCAACACCATTTCGCCCCTCTGATCCTAACTCAAAATTATTTTTAAGCCGATCTTGAGGCTCTATTTTATAATAACACGCTCTTTTCTTATCCCTTTGCCAATGGTTTTAACACAAAATATCAATTTAGTAGGTTAGGTTAGGTTAACCTTCACGCTGCTTCTGCACCACTGTCTAGAATCTATGTATTTAAGTCCACTATTTTTTATAATTTTTTTTTCCTGTATGGACGTTGATATGCAATAACTGCACCATCAAGTGGACCATGCGACACCAAGCCGAAGCCTGTTACGCGCGGAACTCAGGTTAGAAACGCAGCCCCTCCCAAACGACCGGGGGCGCTGCCGCATGACGCGCGACGCTTGTTACCGAACCGATCGCGAACATGCAGGAAAGATAGGGTGAGACTAATATTCGAGGAAAATTAGAGCTTAACACAACTAAAGAGCTAAACATTCAAAGATACATACCTAATTACTAATTAGGGAAAAGGTATGTTAATATTAGTGATTTAAGAAATAGGAATGGAATTATTTGGCTGCGCAACCAAACATTCTCCCCCCGTTGAAGAGCACGGGTCTTTAACAAACTTCTTTCAACAGCAAACAGAGTTCAGCAGGCAAAGCTTTTTGTTGTTGGGGGCGTTCTTCCTTCCAATCGATAGCTGTAGATTCGCTGCAAGGAAGTAACGCGTTGTCCGACACCTAATCCGTTGAAATTCAGCCATTTCATGTGAGGCTCGGCGACAGAAAGAGAAGAGGCGAAGAATAATAGCGCATTCGAACAAGGCACTGAAAGTGATGTGTCCAGATCAGCATGGCTCTCTGAAATTAAGACTGAGGGACTAGCAATTTCTGCCCTCCCCCCATAGGGCAATCTCGGGATGGTCTTGGGCCCAGCACAGCTCGATGTCCAGTTCGATGCCCAGAATTACATCAGCCAGCAGAGAGCGGGGGCCCGTTCGGATGAACATCGGCCGGAACGGAGCGTTTGCAGGGAATTCACAATGCTTGAAGGTTCGTAAACGAGGTCGTAGGCTGAGCACGAACCAGAACCGACGCAAGTCCACCTGTGTTGATGCAAACGAGGCCGCCTTCTAACTTCGAATAGGATTCCTCGTCCCCTGCTCCACCATGAACAGCCAGCACAAGAAACGGATTTTTCGATTGGCCTTGACTTCGTCGATCAGTCCAATTGGCTCCGAAATCGCGCACGAATCTACTTGAAATGGTGCCGGTGTGATTCCCTGACCAAACGCAGGATGCGGAGTTACGGAAGTGGACAGCTTAGTGATCTCTGAGAGAATGATCCCATTGAGCGTCACGAACCGCTCTTCAAAGTCATCGGCGAGTTCCCTCCATATCTCGTCGCAGTCCAGCTTTTCGAGCTCGCTGTGCACGGTTGCTTTAGCCTACCAACGAGCATAAAGTGGTCAAATAGGGAAGCGTTCTACAAGACAACTTCTAACTGCTTCATCCGTTTGAATAACGCTGGTTCTTTCCGCTTCAGGAAGGCCACACTGTTTCCAGCAGCGGTCACTGCGCCGTCGCACAGTGGGGCCTTTGGCCACTTCAGCTTGCTAAATTAATAACTTCCGAACGAATCAAGATATCTTCATGAAATAAATTGCGTTTAAAAGAAAAAACTTTCAAAATTTAGTCTGCAAAAGAACATGGTGCTACAGTATCTAGAAGCTTTACAATAAATAGCCAAAGTTGGACTTTGTTACCAGTGCATATTTTCCTATGTAAAATGATAAATTCCAAGTTTTTCGGATCGATAAAGAATTTTTAATGGCCTATTATACTATAAAAAGTTATTTCACATTTAATTTTTAACTTAAACAGAATTTACAAAAACAGGAAAAAAAATGTTTTTAATTGTTCTTATTTTTGGTTCACTATAAAACATGCATCTATTTCCGATGGATCGTTAGGAATATCCAATAATCTTAACATTTCTGAAGAATAAATACTTTCTAATTCTTTTTGGATTTCACATGTCTAATCGATGAAATAAATGGATCTGAAGAGGCTGCCAACATGTTGAAAAGATCCTGATTTTGCCTTGTTCGTGATATTTTACAAGTATTCATGTACCTGAATTTCTTGTAATCCTTGTTTCTCGTTTCCTGGGCCTCCTCTGACATCTCTCCAATTGGATGGCTATGATGTTTTATTAAAATTTGACCGTGTGCCAAAATTTTATGAAGCGTTGGAGTAAGCTTCTTTTCTGGATACTTTTCAAATAACTCTGCAGTCTTCGAGGCATATTCGCCAAATTTGCGGGTTTTAATTTTGTCCTTGCCGTTTAAAATATTCAAAATTACAGCCAATCTTTGGATAATGCCTTCATCCACTCCAGTTATTTTTGCTGTAATTTCGTGTTCCTTAAATAATTTCCGGGATGAGTTTGCGGCAGTCGAGCCTCAGTCCAAGTTTCGCAAAGAACTTTTCTTGAATCATTATACCCGTACTCAAAAGAGTTAAGGGGTATGCTGTATTTGTGGTAAAAGTGGATGTGTGTAACGCAGAGAAGGAACTTTCCGACCCCATAAAGTATATATATTCTTGATCAGCATCAATAGCCGAGTCGATAGATCCATGTCTGTCTGTCCGTCCGTCTGTCCGTCTTGATGAGCGCCTCGTTCTCAGAGACTATAAAAGCTAGAGCAACGAAATTTTTTTCCAGACTCATGTGATATCACACTGTTACAAGTGTATTTCAAAATCAGTGTATTTCAGTGATCAGCCAGCTCTCACTACGTTCGGACGTGTTTTTCGCTATGTCGCTTCATCATTGCTTGGAATGCAATTCGGACGTCACTGCCGCGCAGCTTCGTTGTTTTGATGCTGTTCGGTGCTCTTCTATATGCCGCCGTGCGTTTCATCTGACGTGCATTGACCTGCATTCAGATGCTATTAAATTTTTTAAGAAATCTGCCTAACTTGCTATGGCAATGTGATTACTGTGTAGTTGTAAATGACTCGCATTCTCTTTCAGGCACTTTCTGACAAGCGGGTGAAGCCTCCAAGGAAGGAGACTAGTAAGCCCTTGCCAACGGCTGATTGGATGTCTCCGGGGTTAGTGGCCTCCTCCGCGGTCACTGAACCAGAATCAGCTGCTACTCTCCCGTCTGAATTGGATGGCTTTGTCACAGTGAGGAGGAAGCAGAGGAAAAATAGGAACAAAAACCCCAAGCGTGTTGTTGGTGTTGCTCCGAGCTGTGAGCAGCTAAACGTCGTTCAGAGCAGCAAATACTTGCATATCGGGAAATTCTCAACCGCAACTGAACAAGAGGCGGTGGTCAAATTTGTTGCCGAAAAACTTAAGGTGCCGGAATCAAAAATTTCTTGTGCGAAGCTGGTCAAGCGAGATGCCGATTTATCTGCGTTGAAGTTTGTCAACTTCAAACTTGGGATCCCTGAAGCATTCTTCTCTGCTGTCTATGATGGCAAGTTCTGGCCTGCATCAGTAAGGGTTTCCCGTTTTGTGCATCGGCAGAGGCCGGAAGCTGATTTGACTGCAGTTGATCTGCGTGGTATGGTACCGTTGCGGACGTCCACGCCCACCAAGGAAGGTCCAGTTCCGTCCACGTCAAAAAATCCCCAGTGAGCGGCGCCTCTGGGTTCATGATCGCCGCTTCTCCAAAAATTATTCTTCCTGTACTTATTCGCGCCTCTGCTATGAGGAACCGCCCGTTGGATCATTTTTGGAATTCCTCTTCGACGCAGCAACAACATAAGTTCTTATCGCGCTGCGCTTTGTGCGACATTCGCTCGGCTGCTGCTGGTTCGGATGGCGCTGCTCTTGCTGCCGCTCTCTTTCGGATCTCACTCTCTTCAGCATCATCATCTCAACAAAGAACGCTATTACAGTGCTTCGTGTGCTATGGTTGCGTCAACGCTGCCCTCGACACTTGGGGAGAGCCCTGCGTTCGCTCTTTAGTGCTCTCTTCGGCGTCACTGTCAGGGCTATTGACAAAATTGAATCTCCCTGTTACGTGCCCGCTTAATCTTTGTGATGATGGTGAATGGCTGCTGTTTCGCACGGCGACGACTTGGCAGACTTCATATGCCCCTGTGGATCAGTGGGAATTGCCTGCTCTGAAGCCTCCCCCCGTGCCCGCTGGCCGGACGACATCGACAGTGTCTGCGATCGTGCCGATGGACGGTGCTAATTCCCTGCGCATATATTTCCAAAATATAGCTGGTATGCGCACCAAGGCCCAGGCTGTCTATTTGGCAACCACTACGTGCGACTTCGATATCATCATATTGGTTAAAACTTGGCTCAACTCAAATTTCTTCGACAACGAGTATTTCGATCCCAACCTTTTCCAGGTGTTTCGTAAGGACAGAGACTTTTCCAAAACGAAGCGCTGCAGAGGAGGTGGGGTCGTTGTGGCTGTTAGAAGCACCCTGCGCTGTGATCCGGTTCGTCTGCTGGAAGACGACTCTCTCTTGGATCAGATTGGGGTGTCGGTGGCCAGTCAGTCGGAGACTCTATATATATGCGCATCGTATATCCCACCAAAAAGTGGGTATGAAATCTACAAAGCGCACACGCATAACATTTGTTTCAGCAGAAGGGGCTTCGTTTCACACAGTCCAGAATCCCAAGCCAACGGAAAGAATATATCCAAGGGTTTTCGTGATATATAATTAGTGGGTTTTATTCAGGGTGAATATGCGCGTGCGGAACCGTCTCGCTTAGGATGTAGGAGCGTAATTAATTTGCATATGTGCGCTCAAGCTACCGAGGGCTGTTGGCAGCGAGAGCGGGAGCGTGAGCGTGGGCGGGAGCGCGATCGTGGTGAGATACGCGTCGCCGGGGGGAACAATGCTCTCATGTATGAGGGCTAGAGCGAGGGCAGCCGCTTGCGTAGCTGGAATGCTAACAGCGAAGTGTGGCTGGAATGCCACAGGATGGAGGATGGATGGATGGAGGAGGCGCTCGCTTTTATTTCTGGCTCTGCCACGGATAGTAGCGGACCACCAATCAGGAAATGGCCTGGGCTCAAAGCCAACGGATCCGTTGGATCCTCAGACATTGGAGAGATTGGTCGCGAGTTAAGACATGCCTCAATTTTGGAAAGTAAGGTCGCGAACTCCTCTAATGTGTATTTGGACGTACACATCGACCGTTGGAACAGAGTCTTGAAGCTCTTCACACCCGCTTCCCATAAGCCCCCCATGTGTGGGGCTCCTGGAGGGATGAACCGCCACGCTAGCCCCTGCTGGCTGTACACCGCAGAAGTCCGAGTGCGGATGGCCTCGAGAAGGTCCACAGCCAGAAAGCGGGATGCGCCCACAAAATTCCTGTCGTTGTCGGAGTGAATTTCGTGGGGACAACCTCGTCTCGCGACGAAACGAGCGGAGGCGGCTAGGAAGGTGTCGGTGGATAAGTCGGACGTGGCCTCCAAGTGGATGGCCTTCGTGGAAAAACAGACGAAAACGCACACATACCCCTTTGAGATGCGACATGCGCGTCCTGTGAAACTTTTAACGTCGAAGGGACCGGCGAAGTCGACTCCGGTGTATGTGAACGGCCTGGAAAATGTGACTCTTGAGGCAGGAAGGTCGCCCATTAATTGGGATTGGAGTCGCTTGCGATGGATGACGCAAACCTTACAGGAGTGGATCACTGCCCTCACTACGTGACGTAGTCGAGGGATCCAGTATGTTGCCCGGAGAAGGCGGATGACCAGCTGGTTCCCACCATGTAGGGCTATGTGATGGGTGAATCGAACCAGCAGGCGAACCAGGAGACATGCGGGTGGCAACAGGATTGGATGCCGTTCGTTGTAGGCCATGGACGCCGAGGCTTGGACTCGGCCACATGCCCGCATGACTCCGTTCTGGTCAAGGAACGGATTAAGATTTTGAAGAGAGCTCGTAGTCGGGAGTGGCTGCTTGTTTACCAGGCACCGATGCTCCGCCGCATAATGGACGCGTTGGGTCGTGATGGTGACAGCTTGCAGAGCTGCAGCGACCTCCTCACAGTTTAGCTCCTTGGAGACATGGGCTGGCGTTGCTTGCCCTCTAAATGCACTGGACGAACCGCCGAACGTAGGCAATCACGCGCAGAGCGCGTCCGAATTCGGAGAATCGGCTGAGGATGTCCGCTGCGCTGTCGGTGGCATGGTGCACCTGGACGGCTCGCTTCTCCAAGTCGGTCTCAAGGACTGAGTCCCGTGGACATGGCCACTCACTCTGACTGCGGACCACGCAACCACGCAGGGCCATGCCACCACATGTCATTTCCGACCAGGTCAGTGGGTCCGAGCCCTCGACTGGCAAGATCGGCCGGATTGTCCTCGGATCGGACGTGGTTCCATCGTTCCCTAGGCCAACAGCGAGTGATTTTGGCGACTCGATTGCCCACGAAAGTGGTCCAATCACATGCCGGCCTGTTCAGCCAGGCCAACACAGTGGTGAAATCAGTCTAGAAGGACACCTGGCTGGTGTCGAGTGGCATTTGAGGATGGATGGCCGAGGAGGGTTCTGTCAGAAGGACAGCTCCGCACAGTTCGAGTCGAGACAACGCGACTGTTTTCACGGGGGACACGCGGGTTTGGCTGTGAGAAGGGCACACACAATGCCCTGCGGCCGCTCAACTCGGATGTAGAATGCTGCCCCATAGGCACGTTGAGACGCGTCGCAGAAGCCATGTATCTGCATCTTGGCAATCGGACAGACGTGCACCACCGCGGAATGCGGATCCCTTGGATGGCCGGAAAGCTTTTCAGGAACGTATCCCAGACTTGAGACAGATCGTTAGGAAGGACGTCATCCCACCCTAACTCTCTCAACCAAATTTCCTGCATAAATATTTTTGCTTGGATGACGAAGGGGGCAAGCCATCCCGCTGGATCGAAAAGCTGCGCAATTTGGGACAGAACATTGCGCTTCGTATAGGACTCTCGCTCGGTGAATGCGGGAGGCGCAAAGAAAAACTCTCGGCAGTGGCTTGCCATCGGATTCCCAGAGTCTTAGCGATGCTACTTTCTTCCAACTCTAGGAAGTCAGCGCGGAGTAAGTGGTCGACTGGAATGTCGCGCAGGACGCCCTTATGGTTAGCTGTCCACTTTCGGAGCGGGAACCCTGCGGAGTCGAGTGCTTCACGTAGCTCAGTAATGGCGGCAATTGCCTCAGACTGAGTGTGAGCACTAGCGAGCACGTCGTCCACGTACATGTAGCTCTTAAGTATGTCGCTTGCCATTGGCAGCTGTGGACGCACCTCTTGTGCGAGTTGCTTGATGACGCGGAGGGCGAGGTACGGTGCGCGATTGACTCGGAAAGTGACAGTGGCGAGCTCATAGTCACACACGTCCCCATTACGGTCGCGAAAGAGTATTCGCTGATAGTGCGTGTGCCACTTGGATGCGATACATCTTATTGATGTCGGCATTGAAAACATAGCGGAAGACGCGCCACCTCAGGATATGCATGGTCAAGTCGGACTGAAGGACTGGCCCAGCATGCAATGTGTCGTTGAGGCTTTTCCCGTTGGAAGACAGGCTGGAGGCGTTGAAGACTACGCGCAATTTGGTTGTGGTGCTGTCGGGTTTAAACACAGCGTGATGTGGAAGGTAGAAATAACCGGAGTCATGACGAGGTGTAACCGCTGTCATGTGGCCTAGCTCTAAATATTCTTGAATAACGGCGTCGTACTGTTCTTTGAGCGGAAAATTCCGCTGCAGACGCTGCTGGTTTCTAAGGAACTGGGCCTGTGCAGCGGCTCTGGAGTGGCCTAGATCGAGTCAGGACATTTGAAAGGTAACAATGTATCGCGACTCCCATCGCGGGCTCGTTTAGTGGTCTGGAGGAATTTTCCTCGCCCACTGAATCGGACTCGCTCGTCGGTCTCCCCGGAAGGTCCTCCACCTCCCAGAATTTGGTGAGAAGCTTCTCGAGTCGGACATCCGAATTTAACGAGAGCTCGTGGTGGAGGCGAAACCGTCCGAGTCGAGTCAGCTGATACCGGACCGGATAGGACCCATCCGAAGATGGCCGCTCAACAGGATAGAAGGAAGGATGTCAGCGCCTAGAAGCACATCAATCTGCGAGCTTCGGTGGAAGGAGGGGTCTGCCAACTGGAGGTTTGGCAGGTTGTCCAAGAAGTGCTGCGGTATCGGATATGAAGTAAGGTTGCCTGCTAATTGAGGCAGAACATATGCCATGGTCTCGATCTTGAGGCCAGGCCTGGAGGCAGCCCCGATCATGAAGTGGCAACGCTTTTGCGCCTTAGCCGCTACGGTTTGGTTTAAGCCCGCGACTTGAGCCTGGATAGCTTCGAACGGTGGCTTAAAGATGTTAAAAAGGCGATCAGTGATGAACGTCGCTTCGGAGCCTGAGTCGATCAGAGCGCGGGCACGGAAATTGGTCCCCAGGTGGCAAATATTAATGAGTGCCGTGCAAATATTAATGAGTGCTGTGCCCAGAAGAATGGTACTTGTGCTGGAGGAAAAATAGCTCTGTACGTTGGGCTGAGAATCGGACGAGCTGGGGGTTTGGGCGGATGTCGAAGCCGCCATGTTGGACGAAGGAGCGAAACGATGCAGAAGCGTGTGATGCCTGGCTCCACACGTTGAACAATTGTGGCTGCTTGAGCAGTCGCGAAGCGATGCTCGGAAATTTAGGCACAGCTGTTTTGTCTTGATGCAACTGGAACGTGCATCAGCGGACATATTGAGGAAGCGCGGACATAGTCGGATCGGGTGATTCTCCTTGGAACAGAGATCTCCTCTTCTTCGGACTCACTTGGTTCTTGAACGAGAGAACCTTGTTGGCACCGGACTGCCGAGCGAACGGAATGGATTGGAGTGGTTGCGAGAAGTGGATGGCTTTTGGCCGCCTTGGGAGGTGCGGATTCGGAGCCCCCGGAGGTGGAAGGGTCGCTCTCAATGGCCTCGAGCGTCAAATAGCGCTGAGTGAGGAAGGAGTCGATTTCCTTCCAGGGCGGCACTTCCTTTTTGTCCGTCACGGACGCTTCCCACAACGCGCGGCTAAACTTTGGCAATTTGGAAGCGCAGATGGTAACGAGCAGACTGTCCCAGTTGTCCGTGCAAACGTTGGAGACCGCTAGCGCATTTAGGACTCCCTGCATAGTGCTTTGAAGATCCTTCCAAGCACGACTGCATTCGGAAGTTACGCGGGGCAGAAGATGAGGATGTTAATTTGGTTGGTCACCAGAAGCCGATTATTCTCATATCGGCTGCGGAGAGCCAACCATGCGGACTCGAAACCGTCATTTGTGAGTGGGGATTTTTCCACAATGGCCTTTGGATCGCCCCTGGTCTTCTCGGTGAGGTAGTATAACTTCTCTACCGGAGACAATTTCGGATTGTTAATTACGACGGCCGTGAATAGATCCCGGAATGTGGGCCAGCGGACGTAGTCCCCTGAGAAGACCTCTATATTGACGGGAGGCAGTCGACAGCCGCCCTGTTGGACTGGCTGTGCAGAAGGAAGGACTGTGGAGGGGGCCAGTTGGGCATTGAGGTCACTGAGACACTGCTCAAATACTCCGTAGCACTCGCCGTATGTCTCACGGATGTCCGCTTGGATTTCTGGATCCTCGTCAGCCATCACCGCGGAGCAGGCCTTGTATTCGGCCTCGACGTCCGTCCACATGCTGAGGATTTGGCCTCGGAGGACCTCGGACAGGAGGGGCGGATGGGGCGGCGGTGATGCGCTCTGCCAGGTGAGATAGTCGGCCGATGGCGGCGACCAATTTGGTCCGAGCGACAGAGGTTGCGGATAGAGCCATTGTGGTCAAGTGGCGAGAGCTGACGGGGCTACGGGTGAAGGAGCCTGTCGGATCTTGTTTGGTTACAGTTGGAACCTTAAGGGTGACGGGAGACGGAAATATAACCGATTTGGTTCTTTCCGGACTACTACTGGCTGCTCTCGGAGTGAGGGGTGCCTTGAACGGGTCGGAGTAGTTCCGGAGGCGGAAGAGGTGCGTAAACGGCTGGAAGAGGTCACGGGCAAAAGCTGTTTGCCGCCCTTGTGGCCTGTTGGCATAGTTTGAATTTATCCAAGCAAGAAAAAATTGTTTTTGGAAGTCTGTGAGCGACAGAAGACTGGTCTGAGTAGAATTGACTCGGAAGACCGTCAGGAAACAAAGCTTCGTTCGGAACTATAACCCAACACGGACTGGCAGACAAAAAGGCCTCGAGCTAGCGGGAATACAATAATCGGATCGACTCGGATTGTTTGAGAAATCACAAACAATGAGTTATCTTATATTGGGCCGAGCTGAGGAGAGGAACGGTCACACTGGTGGTGGCAATATTTCGAAAATATTGTTAGTGTGTTACCTCTCCGTTTACCCCCTTGACGCAATCGTGAGCGGAACCGGGTTATTGGCGGATGGAAGGAAGGAAGTGACACGGACACCACAAAAAAAAACAATAATTTTTTATCAAAAATATTTTTCTCTTATTTGCGGAAAAAACTTGGAAATTTTTCGGACGAGGATGGATTATTTTAATTATTGATCTACTTGTTCAATAAATTTATTTATTTAATTGTCCTATTCGGATGGACGCAAGGTACGGATGCCGATAGTTTTGGGATTGGGCCACCTCTAATGCGCGGAACAAAAAACACCAACAAAAACACCGAAACACAATTTGCCAATTGGCGATTTAAATTGCCAAATAATTACTGGAAGTGCGCCGTGCCTTGGTCGCGAGTAATTTATTTGGGCACTGGAGAATGTTGGAAGTGGTGTAGCGGTCAGAGAGAAGTGGCTAGAGCGCATGAATTACACTTAATCGCGGATTTTATATTAAATAGGGCACTTGCGCGGAGTAGTGGAGTGCGGTATTTAATTCCAGGATTTGGTATTTTTTGTATGTGCGTATATGTATATAGTTGGGAGCCAACTGTGCAAATAATTGTACAAATATTTAATTAGGAAAACACATGTAGATATGTAGATGGATGGATAATTTTATTGGTGTATGGTTTGTATATATGTATATATGTGTATGTGGGATTGTTGCTCTTGCACTCGGAGTGAGCCAACGTATGTTGTATTGGGGTAGGTCGTGCACTTTGAGATGGTGTGGATGTCGGTGTGTGTGTATGTACGCAAGCTCTCATGGGCTGGAATGTGCGTACATATATATGCGCGGAATGCACTTTTAAATAAATTGTGGTTTTTTTTATTAATTATTCCGCGAGTTATGAACGGACACAGGGAATTGATGAACTACCGTAGCACTGGTAGTTGGAGTTGACCGAACGGAGAACGGCCGGAATCGCCGATAATATGGCGGTGTCGAAAGAGGAAAAGACACGAAAGAACGGAATTGCACAGAAGGAAATAAGTACATATATAAGAATATATATATGTACTTATATTGCGGACCTCGGACTTTGAGGAATTTCGGAACAACAAAAATCGCGAATGGAGGCGAGTTCTGGTAAACGAAAATCGTACTTATCTTGGGGCGATGAAGGTGATGAAGCGATGCCGTGCTGGAAGGCTGGAATTTTTCTCCTTATTGGGGAAGGCAGAAGTAGTAATCCGGCTCGAAGGACCAATGTTTCAGCAGAAGGAGCTTCGTTTCCCACAGTCCAGAATCCCAAGCCAACAGAAAGAATAAGTCCAAGGGTTTATATATATTTATTCAGGGTGAATATGCGCGTGCGGAACCGTCTCGCTTAGGATGTAGGAGCGTAATTAATTTGCATATGTGCGCTCAAGCTACCGAGGGCTGTCGGCAGCGAGAGCGGGAGCGTGAGCGTGGGCGGGAGCGCGATCGTGGTGAGATACGCGTCGCCGGGGGGAACAATGCTCTCATGTATGAGGGCGAGAGCGAGGGCAGCCGCTTGCGTAGCTGGAATGCTAACAGCGAAGTGTGGCTGGAATGCCCACAGAGCGGCTGCCCCGCCAACGCCGTCCCCACTCTGAACAACATTTTTAATGTATATAATAATCTTCGAGACGGTCAGCAGCTCTGCGTTGTTGGCGACTTTAACCTGGGCTCGCCGATCCTCAATCGGCGGCTATGATGCCGAGCAATGTGCACTTGCCGCAAGAAATTCTTTTTATAGATGACTGCTTTAGTATGGGCCTATCCCAAGTCAATAATTTATTTAATAGGTTAAATAAGATACTAGACTTAGTCTTTGTTAGTTCGGACGCCTATTGCTGTGTTACATGCTGCGAACTGCCTATTGCAGAATGCGACATGCATCATATGCCGTTGGTAGTTTCGGCCAAATTCCATCGGTATTCGCCCTGGGCGGAAAGATTTTCTGAATATTTCTTTACTGATATAAGTCTGAATGTTATTCGGGATGAATTGTCAAACATAAACTGGGCTTCTGTTCTATCGCATCCTGTGGCTGACGCTTCTTATTGCAGTTTCGTAACTACTATTCGTCAAATTATTGAAAGTAATGCTTCCAAAAGAGTGCATGGCTCCTATAGGCTACCATGGTATACCAAGGGTCTAGGGAGATATAAAAATCTACGTAACAAATTCTATAAACGTTTTGGTAGGACGCGTGACCCTCTTGACTGGGCGAGGTATGTGCAGCATAAGCGCGAGTTTACTTTTCTTAGTAAATTTTTATATAATCAGTACATTTCTGACGTTGAGAGGGGTCTTAAAATCAATCCCAGGTCGTTTTGGCGCTTCGTAAGCTCCAAAAGATCGACAAGCTCTCTTCCGTCTGCTATGAGCTTAGGTAATTCCACCGCAACTACTGATGGTGGCATAGCTAATTTGTTTGCTTCTGTTTTCAGTTCAAACTTTGAACCTTATGCAGCTTAGAATGACTCAGTTATACTGAATTCCCTCCCTTCGGTGGTTAATATTGGGGAACTGGCTATATCTGACGCTGACATCTTGGAGGCTATATCCGATTTTGACAATTCTGCTAAGCCCGACAGTGATGGCATTTCTCCCTTCCTTCTTCGCCACTGTGGTGTTGCTCTTTGTGATCCTCTCTGTTCAGCTGTAGGGGCTTCGCTCGTCAGATCCCAAAATCCCAGGTCGAAAGAAAGTCCAATGGTTTTTCGTGTATATATGTAAAGTTGGTTTTATTCAGGGTGAATAGGGCGCGTGCGGAACCGTCTCGCTTTGGATCATCGTTCGTTCTCTTTCGTAGTGACCAGACGTGTTTTTTTTTGCGATCCGCATTTTCCTTTTATTTTGCTTAAACAGCCGGTGTTTTATTCTAAAATTAATTTCAAATTAACTCCCTTACTATCTCTTATTTAAACTCAATCTTTAACCGCGGGTGCATGCCTTAGAATTGTGTAAAAACACAACTTATTTAATTAATTTTTGTGCGTCGGTTAATCGTGTGTTTGTGTTGTTGCTTTTCGTAAGTACTCTCATTACATTTTAGCCGCTCTTTGTCGTAGTTCTATCACTCTCTTTCTATCACCTAAATCCCAATAACTGTTCTTTCTCTCTCGCTCTTTCTGTTTCGTTGCGCTCTCAGTTATAAGCTGCTGCTGCAACCCTCCTCTCTCCTCTCAGTTTTTTCCGTTTTTGCTTTAAGCATAGCTTTAAGCATTTACCGTGCACATTGGTCTGATTGCTATTTGTTTTGAACTTTTTTTTCTCGATAAAAAAAAATTAAAAGACATCAACATGGATTTTGCTGTTGTCTGTGCCAAAAAAACCTGCAAGAAGCAGATTACCCATGACCAGCCCAATATCCCTTGCTGGCTTTGCGAAAGCGTAGTGCACGCAAAATGTGTAGGGATCACGGGCCGTGTAGGAGATGCCATTTCCCAAAACAATGGCCTGCACTATAGTTGTGAGGAATGCCGTGCTGTGGAAAACGAGATGCGATCGTTCATGAGGCAGACGCGGAGTGGCTTCAAAGAGCTGATCGTGGGCTTTAAAAAGCAATACGATCGGCTCTTGGCCATGGAAACTCAGTTCAGCAGGTCCCCATCACGTCTTGCCCCCACCAGCCAATAGACGTCCCGGACCACCGGATATTGCCATCACAGGTCCCAGACCTGTGGTTTCAAAACCGCTGGTGGGAGTCCCACCAAAACGGCAAATTTTTGTATCGCGGCTTGCCCCTGACCTTACATCTAACGATGTAACTGCTTTTATTCAAAGCAAAATAAAAGCCGATGGCTTAAAGGTGGAGAAGTTTAATTTCTCTTGATGCCAGGGAGATAGCTTCCTTCAAAATAAGCGTCTCCTCGACTCACTTCGCCACCATTTGCTCTGCCAACTTTTGGCCGGAGCATTTGGTGGTGAAAGAATACAAGGCTAAGAAGAAGAATAGGCCCCCCATAACTCTTCCTAGTGCTCAGACCAGTGCGCCATCTCTATCTCCACCCTCATCTTCCCGCTCTACTTCTACCCATCCAAAAAACTAACTTCCTCTCTTATAGTTACCTACCAGAATGCTAGAGGCTTGCGTAGTAAGCTCAGCACTCTTTTTCTTGAGAGTCTCGCATTCTCGTCCCACGTTATTGTGTTTACCGAGACCTGGCTAAAGCCGGACATCCTTAGTTCCGAAGTTTTGGCAGGTCGGTACACAATCTTTAGAAATGACCGTTCGTCTCGACGTGGAGGAGGGGTCCTCATTGCAGTGGACTCAATCTTTACGTCGGAACATTTCATAGTCCAGGCTCAACAAGACCTGGAATTCCTGTGCGTAAAACTGATTCTCCCAGGCTTTTCCATTTTCATTACTTGCTCGTATATTCCACCTTCCTCGGATACCTTAATATACGAGCATCACTTGTCCGCTTTAAAAACTGTTTCTTCCTCGCTATCAGATAAAGACCATATGATAGTTCTTGGCGATTTCAATTTGACAGGTACTGTTTGGGCTTCGGTTAACGAGTCTAATAACCTTGTGCCCATGTCACGACATGACTTTATTGACGGCTTGTTGGACCTATCCCTGTCTCAAGTCAACCATGTGAAAAATTCCTTGGGTCGATTGCTTGATCTGTGCTTTGTCTCAGATCCGACCATAGCGTTGCTAACCCGAGCCCTTCCGCTCACTATACCTGAAGACTCCTACCATCCTACATTCGAAGTGTCGGTTGATATTGGGCCTACTGTATTGGATCGAACGGGTAGGCTATCTGAACGTGTCCGTTGCTTTCGCAAAGCCGAGTTTACGAAGCTTAATAACCTCATTAGGGATTTTGATTGGTCCGCTCTGTACGTGTGCACTGACGTTATGAAAGGCACAAACATATTTTACAATGTACTCGATACACTTTTTGATTCTTGTGTCCCACTTTCTTGTCCGATTAGATCTGGGAAGCCTCCTTGGTTTACCAAAGAGTTATCCAGTCTAAAAAACTTAAAATCAAGACTATATAAAAAATTTCAAGAAGTTGGTTCTCCGACTTCTCTCTCTCGCTATGTATTAGCTCGGTCAAAGTTCTCCGTTCTTAATGCTCAATGCTATAAAAATTACCTATCTCGATGCAGGATACGCTTTTCACAGGACCCTAAACAGTTTTACAGCTTCGTAAATAGTAAGCGTAGAACGTCCGCACATCCATCCTCGCTATCATTTCTAAACATGACGGCAAACAATGATCAGGCAATCGCCGATCTTTTCGCCCAATTTTTCCAAACAACCTATTCCCATGACAGCTACTCTGGTCAGCCGTATCCATACAGTTTACCAAGGTCGAATGGCATTTTCAGCCCCTTGTTAAATGAAAGTTCACTGCTTCATGATCTTCGACTAGTTAAGCCGGTGTTTTCACCAGGTCCTGACGGAGTTCCCGGCTGTGTACTCAGGTACTGTGCCGACACTCTGTGTGGACCCCTGCTTAAACTATTCACCCTATCCATTAATTCTTCATGCTTCTGCTTTTAATAAACTGCTTTTAATAAACCTTCCAACCTTAGTTAGTCGTAGAAAAATGCTTGGTGTGATTTTTATGCACAACCTGATCAAGGGTGACGTAGATAGCCCTGACTTGTTGAGTCGCATAAACTTTACGATTCCTGTTAGATCTACTAGAAACTTTACCCCTTTGTTCCTTCCACTTTGTAGATCAAATTATTCCTTGCATGAACCGTTTAGGGTCTTATGCTCGGACTATAATTCTCTCTACCTTATAGTATCCACCACTAATTCCCTTCCTCTTCTTAAATCACTAATTTTAACATACCTTTCCCGTAATTAGTCCTATTTCTTAACTATCTCTGCATGTTTAGCTCTTGAGTTGTGTTTAGCTCTAATTTTCCTCGAACATTAGTCTAACCTCTATCTTTCCTGCATGTTCGCGATCGGTTCGGTAACACGCGTCGCGCGTCATGCGGCAGCGCCCCCCGGTCGGTTGGGCGGGAGGAGGGGCTGCGATTCTAGCCTGGGTTCCGCGCGTAACAGGCTTCGGCTTGGTGTCGCATGGGCCACTTGATGGTGCAGTCATTGCATATCAACGTCCAGAGATGTATGGCGTAAGTAAGTTTGGATGCGCTCAAGCTGCCGAGGGCTGTCGGCAGCGAGAGCGAGGGGAGCGTGGGCGGGAGCGCGATCGTGGTGAGATGCGCGTCGCCGGGGGGAATAATGCTCTCGTGTAAGAGGGCGAGAGCGAGGGCAGCCGCTTGCGTAGCTGGAATGCTAACATCAAAGAGTGGCTGGAATGCCCACAGAGCGGCTGCCCCGCCAACGCCGTCCCCACTCTGAACATTCTCCCCCCCCTTGCAGGATTGCAAAGAAGGACTACTTCTGCGTGCATGCACCAGACACGATCCAGCCGAACACCGTGCTTTGTGCCACGGGAAGGCCCTCTGCGCGGGCGAGGAAACCCGGCTGGATTACCCTCGGGTACACATCCGCTCCCAAGACGAGCGAGATGGTAGCCGGCTTATGAAATCGGTCGTTGGCCAGCTTCAGGTCATCGAAGCGAGCACGGACCGTGTCGCTCAATGGCCGGATCGGCGTGCGGACGCGCAGACGGGGCTCGATCTTTAGGACAGCTTCCAAGTGGAAAGGTCCCGTTTGTGCCCGGATGATGGCGGTGCACACTCTCTCGTCCCCAATGCAGGTGGTTGGCAGCTGGAACTCCTTTGCCACTTCGGCGTCGATGCAGCTGACTGGCGTGCATGGATCAATCAACGCCCCCGTCACGAAGGTCTTCTGCTGCACGGCGAGGACCACCCGTGCCGTCGGAAGGACGTTGATGCTGTGATGTTGGAGCAAGGAGTTTGCCGTCGGAGCTGGAGTCCCGAGAACGGGTCGGCTGACCGGAAGACGAGGGCGGCGATCGGCGCGGGAAGACGAAGTGGAAGGCGACGGTGCCGAAGAGGAGCCAGCGGGGCGTCGAGACCCGGGCAGGTGGAGCAGTGTGTGGTGGTTTCGTTTACACACCTTACACAAATCTCCACTGCGGCAGTCTTTTCCCGAATGCTCGTGAGCCAGGCAGTTTGAGCAGTACTTATGTACTAACACGGCTCGGAGTCGCTCCTCGACGTTCATTCGGATGAACTTCCGGCAGTTCCTCAACGGATGGACTCCGGGGCACACTCGGCATTTAAAGGCGGCATTACCTTGTGCCCGTTTGCGATCTGACCTGCGGCTGGATCTGGACCGTGAAGCTTGTTGAGGGGCCATGTCTGGATACAGGAACAATGCTAGGATGAAAGAAAGGAGTCGAGTAGGCATTAATAAGGAGCTGGCAAGGGTTGTCAATTTACTCGAACAGTGAAAGCGTGGAACTACGGAGAATTGAGCTGGACTTAAGCATAGAACGAATACGGATTTTTATGGATCGGAGCCTACGTGAGAGTAGGTGGAAAGGACCTCCGATTCCATAGGCAGCAGAACTACTTTCGTGATCGGTCTCTTGATAAGGCCGCGGGCCGTGAGTAGGTCTACCACACGGACCTTTTCATCGGCTCCAGGATACGCGTTCTGAACACGGCCGAGACGCCATTCGTGAGAAGGGATGTTCTCCTCCTTGATCACCACGAGATCTCCAACCTCGAGGTCTCTTGTCGGATGCTGCCATTTGTTACGCTTGTGCAGCTCTCGCAGGTACTCTGTCTTCCAGCGTGAACAGAATTGCTGGTTGAGAGCCTTGAGATGCTGCCAGCGGTTTAGGATGGAGGAGGCGCTCGCTTTGATTTCTGGTTCTGCCACGGATAGGAGCGGACCACCAATCAGGAAATGGCCTGGGCTCAAAGCCAACGGATCCGTCGGGTCCTCAGACATCGGAGAGATTGGTCGCGAGTTAAGACATGCCTCAATTTTTGACAGTAAGGTCGCGAACTCCTCTAATGTGTATTTGGACGTACACATCGACCGTTGGAAGAGAGTCTTGAAGCTCTTCACACCCGCTTCCCATAAACCGCCCATGTGTGGTGCTCCTGGAGGGATGAACCGCCACGATAACCCTTGCTGGCTGTACACCGCAGAAGTCCGAGTGCGGATGGCCTCGAGAAGGTCCACAGCCAGAGAGCGGGATGCGCCCACAAAATTCCTGCCGTTGTCGGAGTGGATTTCGTGGGGACAACCTCGTCTCGCGACGAAACGAGCGAAGGCGGCTAGGAAGGTATCGGTGGATAAGTCGGATGTGGCCTCTAAGTGGATGGCCTTCGTAGAAAAACATACGAAAACGCACACATACCCCTTTGAGATGCGACATGCGCGTCCTGTGAAACTTTTCACGTCGAAGGGACCGGCGAAGTCGACTCCGGTGTATGTGAACGGCCTGGAAAATGTGACTCTTGAGGCAGGAAGGTCGCCCATTAATTGGGTTTGGAGTCGCTTGCGATGGATGACGCAAACCTTACAGGAGTGGATCACTGCCCGCACTACGTGACGTAGTCGAGGGATCCAGTATGTTGCCCGGAGAAGGCGGATGACCAGCTGGTTCCCACCATGTAGGGCTATGTGATGGGTGAATCGAACCAGCAGGCGAACCAGGAGACATGCGGGTGGCAGCAGGATTGGATGCCGTTCGTTGTAGGCCATGGACGCCGAGGCTTGGACTCGGCCACATGCCCGCATGACTCCGTTCTGGTCAAGGAACGGATTAAGATTTTGAAGAGAGCTCGTGGTCGGGAGTGGCTGCTTGTTTACCAGGCACCGATGCTCTACCGCATAATGGACGCGTTGGGTCGTGATGGTGACAGCTTGGAGAGCTGCAGCGACCTCCTCACAGTTTAGCTCCTTAGAGACATGGGCTGGCGTGGCTTGCCCTCTAATACGCTGGACGAACCGCCGCACGTAGGCGGTCACGCGCAGAGCGCGTCCGAATTCAGAGAATCGGCTGAGGATGTCCGCTGCGCTGTCGGTGGCATGGTGCACCTTGACGGCTCGCTTCTCCAGGTCGGTCTCAAGGACTGAGTCCCGTGGACATGGCCACTCTGACTGCGGACCACGCAACCACGCAGGGCCTTGCCACCACATGTCTTTCAGGAACGTATCCCAGGCTTGAGACAGATCGTTAGGAAGGACGTCATCCCACCCTAACTCTCTCAACCAAATTTGCTGCATAAACATTTTTGCTTGGATGACGAAGGGGGCAAGCCATCCCGCTGGATCGAAAAGCTGCGCAATTTGGGACAGAACATTGCGCTTTGCATAGGACTCTCGCTCTGTGAATGCGGGAGGCGCAAAGAAAAACTCATCGGCGGTGGCTTGCCATCGGATTCCCAGAGTCTTAGCGATGCTACTTTCTTCCAACTCTAGGAAGTCAGCGCGGAGTAAGGACTCCGGCTCGAAGGACCAGACCTTCCGGGGAGACCGACGAGCGAGTCAGATTCGGTGTGCGAGGAAAACTTCCTCCAGACCACTAAACGAGCCCCCGATGGGAGGTACATTGTTACTCTCCCTTTCAAATGTCCAAACAATGTCGATCTAGGCCACTCCAGAGCCGCGGCACAGGCCCAGTTCCTTAGAAACGAGCAGCGTCTGCAGCGGAACTTTCCGCTCAAAGAGCAGTACGACGCCGTTATTCACGAATATTTAGAGCTCGGCCACATGACAGCGGTTGTCCCTAGTCATGACTCCGGCCATTATTACCTTCCACATCATGCCGTGTTTAAACCCGACAGCACCACAACCAAATTGCGCGTAGTCTTCAACGCCTCCAGCCCGTCTTCCAACGGGAAAAGCCTCAACGACATGTTGCATGCTGGGCCAGTCCTTCAGTCCGACTTGACCATGCAAATCCTGAGGTGGCGCGTCTTCCGCTTCGTTTTCAATGCCGACATCAATAAGATGTATCGCCAAATCCAAGTGGCTTCCCAACACACGCCCTACCAGCGAATACTCTTTCGTGACCGTAAGGGGGACGTGTGTGACTATGAGCTTTCCACTGTCACTTTCGGAGTCAACTGCGCACCGTACCTCGCCCTCCGCGTCATCAAGCAACTCGCACAAGAGGTGCGTCCACAGCTACCAATGGCAAGCGACATCCTTGAGAGCTACATGTACGTGGACGACGTGCTCGCTGGTGCTCACACTCAGTCTGAGGCAATTTCCGCCATTACTGAGTTACGTGAAGCACTCGACTCCGCAGGGTTCCCGCTCCGAAAGTGGACAGCTAACTATAAGGGCGTCCTGCGCGACATTCCAGTCGAACACTTACTCCGCGCTGACTTCCTAGAGTTGGAAGGAAGTAGCATCGCTAAGACTCTGGGAATCCGATGGCATCGAGTGCTTCACGTAACTCAGTAATGGCGGAAATTGCCTCAGACTGAGTGTGAGCACCAGCGAGCACATCGTCCACGTACATGTAGCTATCAAGGATGTCGCTTGCCATTGGTAGCTGTGGACGCACCTCTTGTGCGAGTTGCTTGATGACGCGGAGGGCGAGGTACGGTGCGCAGTTGACTCCGAAAGTGACAGTGGAAAGCTCATAGTCACACACGTCCCCCTTACGGTCACGAAAGAGTATTCGCTGGTAGGGCGTGTGTTGGGAAGCCACTTGGATTTGGCGATACATCTTATTGATGTCGGCATTGAAAACGAAGCGGAAGACGCGGCACCTCAGGATTTGCATGGTCAAGTCGGACTGAAGGACTGGCCCAGCATGCAATATGTCGTTGAGGCTTTTCCCGTTGGAAGACGGGCTGGAGGCGTTGAAGAGTACGCGCAATTTTGTTGTGGTGCTGTCGGTTTTAAACACGGCGTGATGTGGAAGGTAAAAATGGCCGGAGTCATGACTAGCGGTAACCGCTGTCATGTGGCCTAGCTCTAAATATTCTTGAATAACGGCGTCGTACTGCTCTTTGAGCGGAAAATTCCGCTGCAGACGCTGCTCGTTTCTAGGGAACTGGGCCTGTGCCGCGGCTCTGGAGTGGCCTAGATCGACATTGTTTGGACATTTGAAAGGGAGAGTAACAATGTACCTCCCATCGGGGGCTCGTTTGGTGGTCTGGAGGAAGTTTTCCTCGCACACTGAATCTGACTCGCCCGTCGGTCTCCCCGGAAGGTCCTCCACCTCCCAGAATTTGGTGAGAAGCTTCTCGAGTCGGACCTCTGAGTTTAACGAGAGCTTCGTGGTGAAGGCGGACACATTCCGAGTCGAGTCAGCTGATACCGGACCGGATAGGACCCAACCGAAGATGGTCTCTTGTCCGAGCAGCGAGCCACAGATGGCAGACTGGAAGCCGCTCAACAGGATAGAAGGAAGGATGTCAGCACCTAGAAGCACATCAATCTACGAGCTTTGGTGGAAGGAAGGGTCTGCCAACTGGAGGTTTGGAAGGTTGTCCAAGAAGTGCTGCGGTATCGGATATGAAGGAAGGTTGCCTGCTAATTGAGGCAGAACATATGCCATGGTCTCGATCTTGAGGTCAGGCCTGGAGGCGGCCCCGATCATGAAGTGGCAACGCTTTGCGTCTTAGCCGCTACAGTTTGATTTAAACCCGCGACTTGAGCCTGGATAGCTTCGAACGGTGGCTTAATGATGTTAAAAAGGCGTCAGTGATGAGCGTCGCTTCGGAGCCTGAGTCGATCAGAGCGCGGGCACGGAAATTGGTCCCCAGGTGGCAAATATTAATGAGTGCCGTGCCCAGGAGAACGGTACTTGTGCTGGAGGAGAAATAGCTCTGTACGTTGGGCTGAGATTCGGACGCGCTGGGGGTTTGGGCGGATGTCGAAGCCGCCATGTTGGACGAAGGAGCGGAACGATGCAGAAGCGTGTGATGCCTGGCTCCACACGTTGAACAATTGTGGCTGCTTGAGCAGTCGCGAAGCTGATGGCCTCTTGCGAAGCAATTTAGGCACAACTGTTTTGTCTTGATACAACTGGAACGTGCATGAGCGGACATATTAAGGAAGCGCGGACATAGTCGGATCGGGTGATTCTCCTTGGAGCAGAGGTCACACGTCCTCTTCTTCGGACTCACTTGGTTCTTGAACGAGAGAACCTTGTTTGGCACCGGACTGCCGTGCGAACGGAATGGATTTGAGTGGTTGCGAGAAGTAGATGGCTTTTGGCCGCCTTGGGAAGGAGGCGGATTCGGAGCCCCGCGGGAAGTGGAAGGGTCACTCTCAATGGCCTCGAGCGTCAAATAGCGCTGA
Source organism: Drosophila subsilvestris (assembly GCA_035043285.1). Lineage (NCBI taxonomy): Eukaryota > Metazoa > Arthropoda > Insecta > Diptera > Drosophilidae > Drosophila > Drosophila subsilvestris. The sequence continues at coordinate 55,710 of JAWNNB010001890.1, forward strand.
GTGAGGAAGGAGTCGATTTCTTTCCAGGGCGGAACCTCCTTTTTGTCTGTCACGGACGCTTCCCACAACGCGCGGCTCAACTTTGGCAATTTGGAAGCGCAGATGGTAACGAGCAGACTATCCCAGTTGTCCGTGCAAACTTTGGAGACTGCTAGCGCATTTAGGACTCCCTGCATCGTACTTTGAAGCTCCTTCAAAGCACGACTGCATTCGGAAGTTACGCGGGGCAAGAAGAGGAGAATGTTAATTTGATTGGTCACCAGGAGCCGATTATTCTCATATCGGCTGCGGAGAGCCAACCATGCGGACTCGAAACCGTCATTTGTGAGGGGGGATTTCTCTACGATGGCCTTCGGATCGCCCCTGGTCTTCTCGGTGAGGTAGTATAACTTCTCTACCGGAGACAATTTGGGATTGTTGATTACGACGGCCGTGAATAGATCCCGGAATGTGGGCCAGCGGACGTAGTCCCCTGAGAAAACCTCTATATTGACGGGAGGCAGTCGACAGCCGCCCTGTTGGACTGGCTGTGCAGAAGGAAGGACTGTGGCGGGGGCCAGTTGGGCATTGAGGTCACTGAGACACTGTTCAAATACTCCGTAGCACTCGCCGTATGTCTCACGGATGTCCGCTTGGATTTCTGGATCCTCGTCAGCCATCACCGCGGAGCAGGCTTTGTATTCGGCCTCGACGTCCGTCCACATGCTGAGGATCTGACCTCGGCGGACCTCGGACAGAGGGGCGGATGGGGCGGCGGTGATGCGCTCTGCCAGGTGAGACAGTCGGCCGATGGCGGCGACCAATTTGGTCCGAGCGACAGATGTGGCGGATTGAGCCATTTTGGTGAAGTCGCGAGATCTGACGGGGCTACGGATGAAGGAGCCTGTCGGATCTTGTTTGGTCACAGTCGGAACCTTAAGGGTGACGGGAGACGGAAATAAAACCGATTTGGTCCTTGCCGGGCTACTACTGGCTGCTCTCGGAGTGAGGGGTGACTTGACCTTGTGTGTCGGAGTAGTTCCGGAGGCGGAAGAGGTGCGTAGCCGGTTGGAAGAGGTCACAGGCAAAAGTTGTTGGCCGTCCTTGTGGCCTGTTGGCATATAAGTTATCCCCGCAAGAAAAAATTGCTTTTGGAAGTCTGTGAAGGACAGAAGACAGGTCTGAGTTGAATTGACTCGGAAGACCGTCAGGAAACAAAGCTTCGGTCGGAACGATAACCCAAACACGGATTGGCAGACAAAAAGGCCTCGAGCTAGCGGGAAGACAATAGTCGGATCAACTCGGATTGTTTGAGAAATCACAAACACTGAGTGATCGTATATTGGGCCGAGCTGAGGAGAGGAACGGTCACACTGGTAGTGGCAATATTTTGGAAATATTGTAAGTGTGTTACTCCTCCGTTTACCCCCTTGACGCAATCGTGAGCGGAACTGGGTTATTGGCGGATGGAAATGACACGGACAACACAAAAAAAATAAAAATTATTTTTTTATCAAAAAATATTCTTTATCTTAACTGCGGAAAACTTTGAAATTTTTCGGACGAGGAAAGTTTATTTTAATTAATTTAAATTTAATAAATTGATGTAGTTACTTGTCCTATTCGGATGGACTGAAGTTATGGATGCCGATAGTTTCGGATTTGGGCCACCTCTAAGATGCGGAACAAAAACACCAACAAAAAACACCGAAACACACTTTGCCAATTGGCGAATGAAATTGCCAAATAATTACTAAAAATGCGCTGTGCCTTGGTCGCGAGTAATTTATTTGAACACTGGAAGATTTTGGAGTTGGTGTGGCGATCGAGAGAAGTGGCTAGAGGGCATGAGTTTACACTTAATCGCGGATTTTATGTTATAGCATGGCACTTGCGCGGGGTAGTGGAGTGCGGTATTTAATTCCGGGATTTGGTATTTTGTGTATGTGCGTATATATGTATATAGTTGGGAGCTAACTGTGCAAATAAATGTACAAATATTTAATTAGGAAAACACATGTAGATATGTAGATGGATGGATAATTTTATTGTGTATGGTTTTTATATATGTATATATGTGTATGTGGGATTGTTGTTGTTGCACTCGGAGTGTGCCAACGTATGTTGTATTGGGGTAGGTCGTGCACTTTGAGTTGGTGTGGATGTCGGTGTGTGTGTATGTACGCAAGCTCTCATGGGCTGGAATGTGCGTACATACATATGCGCGGAATGCACTTTTAAATAACTTGTGGTTTTTTTTATTAATTATTCCGCGAGTTATGAACGGACACAGGGAATTGATGAACTACCGTAGCACTGGTAGTTGGAGTTGACCGAACGGAGAACGGCCGGAATCGCCGATAATATGGCGGTGTCGAAAGAGGAAAAGACACGAAAGAACGGAATTGCACAGAAGGAAATAAGTACATATATAAGAATATATATATGTACTTATATTGCGGACCTCGGACTTTGAGGAATTTCGGAACAACAAAAATCGCGAATGGAGGCGAGTTCTGGTAAACGAAAATCGTACTTATCTTGGGGCGATGAAGGTGATGAAGCGATGCCGTGCTGGAAGGCTGGAATTTTTCTCCTTATTGGGGAAGGCAGAAGTAGTAATCCGGCTCGAAGGACCAATGTTTCAGCAGAAGGAGCTTCGTTTCCCACAGTCCAGAATCCCAAGCCAACAGAAAGAATAAGTCCAAGGGTTTATATATATTTATTCAGGGTGAATATGCGCGTGCGGAACCGTCTCGCTTAGGATGTAGGAGCGTAATTAATTTGCATATGTGCGCTCAAGCTACCGAGGGCTGTCGGCAGCGAGAGCGGGAGCGTGAGCGTGGGCGGGAGCGCGATCGTGGTGAGATACGCGTCGCCGGGGGGAACAATGCTCTCATGTATGAGGGCGAGAGCGAGGGCAGCCGCTTGCGTAGCTGGAATGCTAACAGCGAAGTGTGGCTGGAATGCCCACAGAGCGGCTGCCCCGCCAACGCCGTCCCCACTCTGAACAACATTGTTAATGTATATAATAATCTTCGAGACGGTCAGCAGCTCTGCGTTGTTGGCGACTTTAACCTGGGCTCGCCGATCCTCAATCGGCGGCTATGATGCCGAGCAATGTGCACTTGCCGCAAGAAATTCTTTTTATAGATGACTGCTTTAGTATGGGCCTATCCCAAGTCAATAATTTATTTAATAGGTTAAATAAGATACTAGACTTAGTCTTTGTTAGTTCGGACGCCTATTGCTGTGTTACATGCTGCGAACTGCCTATTGCAGAATGCGACATGCATCATATGCCGTTGGTAGTTTCGGCCAAATTCCATCGGTATTCGCCCTGGGCGGAAAGATTTTCTGAATATTTCTTTACTGATATAAGTCTGAATGTTATTCGGGATGAATTGTCAAACATAAACTGGGCTTCTGTTCTATCGCATCCTGTGGCTGACGCTTCTTATTGCAGTTTCGTAACTACTATTCGTCAAATTATTGAAAGTAATGCTTCCAAAAGAGTGCATGGCTCCTATAGGCTACCATGGTATACCAAGGGTCTAGGGAGATATAAAAATCTACGTAACAAATTCTATAAACGTTTTGGTAGGACGCGTGACCCTCTTGACTGGGCGAGGTATGTGCAGCATAAGCGCGAGTTTACTTTTCTTAGTAAATTTTTATATAATCAGTACATTTCTGACGTTGAGAGGGGTCTTAAAATCAATCCCAGGTCGTTTTGGCGCTTCGTAAGCTCCAAAAGATCGACAAGCTCTCTTCCGTCTGCTATGAGCTTAGGTAATTCCACCGCAACTACTGATGGTGGCATAGCTAATTTGTTTGCTTCTGTTTTCAGTTCAAACTTTGAACCTTATGCAGCTTAGAATGACTCAGTTATACTGAATTCCCTCCCTTCGGTGGTTAATATTGGGGAACTGGCTATATCTGACGCTGACATCTTGGAGGCTATATCCGATTTTGACAATTCTGCTAAGCCCGACAGTGATGGCATTTCTCCCTTCCTTCTTCGCAACTGTGGTGTTGCTCTTTGTGATCCTCTCTGTTCAGCTGTAGGGGCTTCGCTCGTCAGATCCCAAAATCCCAGGTCGAAAGAAAGTCCAATGGTTTTTCGTGTATATATGTAAAGTTGGTTTTATTCAGGGTGAATAGGGCGCGTGCGGAACCGTCTCGCTTTGGATGTATGGCGTAAGTAAGTTTGGATGCGCTCAAGCTGCCGAGGGCTGTCGGCAGCGAGAGCGGGAGCGTGGGCGGGAGCGCGATCGTGGTGAGATGCGCGTCGCCGGGGGGAATAATGCTCTCGTGTATGAGGGCGAGAGCGAGGGCAGCCGCTTGCGTAGCTGGAATGCTAACATCAAAGAGTGGCTGGAATGCCCACAGAGCGGCTGCCCCGCCAACGCCGTCCCCACTCTGAACATTCTCCCCCCCTTGCAGGATTGCAAAAAAGGACTACTTCTGCGTGCATGCACCAGACACGATCCAGCCGAACACCGTGCTTTGTGCCACGGGAAGGACCTCTGCGCGGGCGAGGAAACCCGGCTGGATTACCCTCGGGTACACATCCGCTCCCAAGACGAGCGAGATGGTAGCCGGGTTATGAAATCGGTCGTTGGCCAGCTTCAGGTCATCGAAGCGAGCACGGGTCGTTTCTGTGAGAGGAGGAAGGCTGCCACGATTACGCCAATTTTTAAAGAAGGTGCTAAGACTGAAATCTCCAATTATAGACCAATTGCTAAACTTAGTAATGTGTCGAAGCTTTTTGAGCTAATCCTAGCCAAAAAGATCACTTTCTTCATAAAATCTTATATCAGCCCAAATCAACACGGGTTTATGGCGGGTAGATCCACGACCACTAATCTTGTCACGTGCCTGTTGAGTTGCACACTCAAGTTGACGCTGTGTATACTGACTTTGCCAAGGCCTTTGATAAAGTTTCTCACAGTGCCCTGATAGCCAAGCTATATCAACTAGGGTTTCATTCCTGCCTGCTCGGTTGGTTTAGTTCTTACCTTGAAAGACGGGAGTATGTGGTCTTGATAAATGGAAAGCGTTCGGACCCATATGTGGCTACTTCCGGCCTTCCTCAGGGAAGTGCACTTGGTCCCCTGCTGTTCTTAATATTTATCAATGACATTTGTCTCAGCATTCAAAACTCTGAGTATCTGCTCTTTGCTGATGATTTAAAAATTTTTCGTGCTGTCAAAACCGTAGGCGACAGTATCCTGTCCAGCGTGATCTGGATGGAGTTTCTCGCTGGTGCAGACTTAACTCGCTTCCTCTCAACATTAGCAAATGTTCCTCTGTCTCTTTTAGCAAGAGTATCTTCAATGTGCTGGCCTCATATACAAAAGATGGCCAACCACTTTTAAAGCAGACGGAGATACTTGACCTAGGGGTCTTGTTCGACTCAAAACTTCTCTTTATTGAGCATCTGAATTTTATTCTGCCAAGGGCCTACGCTATGTCGGCTTTGTTAAGCGCAATGCATCCCAGTTTAGAGACCCATATACGAGGCTATGTCTGTACTCGTTCCTTGTACGGTCACGGCTCGAATACGCTTCCGTTGTTTGGAACCCCTCCGGAGTCGTGCAAATTGCACGTATCGAGAGACTGCAAAGAAAGTTTCTGAAATTTGCGCTCCAGCCCTTGAACTTTTCTCTCCCCCTGCCGTCGTATGAGCGCAGATGTCGTCTCGTGCACCTCTCCTCTCTCGAGGATCGTAGGACCATCGCGGCACAGATATTTCTGCATGACTTAATAGGATAGGCTTGGTAGGATAGGCTTTAGTGCGCCTGCCAGGAGCCTAAGAATACATTCACCTTTTGTTATTGATCGGCATCGGACCAACTATGGCAATAATGAGCCCATCTCCAGGGTTCTCCGCCAACATAATGCGCTGCCAGCAGGGATGCGGTTTGACTTTTGTCAGGGGAAAGGAGCCGTCAGACGGATACTTTCCGATTTTTTTCTATTTCATGTTTGATTTGTTATATTTTGTTTTTTGTATAATGTAAGTTAGAGTTAAGTAATTTTAGCCAGTTAAGGATTTTAAATCTGTTGGCGGATATAAATATAAATAAATAAATAAAATTTCGCCCCGCCCCCTTCCGCTTTCACAAAGGACGAAAATCTGTGGCATCCACAATTTTGAAGATACGATAAAAACGCAGTATCGTAGAGAATGACCATATCTATCAGATTGCCGAATCTGAACCAGATCGGATCATTATTATAGCCAGAATAAAGAAATTAATTTTCAGTTGCTTGCCCCACCTCCTCTGGCGCTGCTGACGCTACTCATTCTCTTTCTCGCTCGCACACACTCTGCCCTGTGCAATGCGCGAGCAACCCCTAGCGGAGGAGATGTAGAATCTAAATGGTAGATGTAGAATATCTGTTCTACATGTATAATCTACATTTTAGATGTAGATGTAGTTAACAAATGTAGCAAAAATGTAAAATGTTGTGACGCCCAGCTCTGCCGGCAGCGCCAAACGTCACAAGCAACACGAAGATTACAACATATAATTTCATTACATTCACCTTTATTACATGTATTCCATTTATTAACTAGGTATAAGAGACAAAAATATGAATTATTATTTAAATTAAACCAAGACTCAAACAACAAACATCGCGACTTTTAAATATACGCGCCAACAATAAGACCAGCGATCCTCACAAATGGCCACACTTAAACATTAGAATCCATGCGCCAACAGTGTGACCAAACGAACCGCACAAACGGCCACACTCCAATATTCGAATCTACGCGCTTACAGTGTGACCAGACCAAGAACCCAACGGCCACACTAGGAGCTGATCATGGCAACGCGCTAGTGCCAAAGAAGGAAGCCAACAGCTGACTTTTGGAAATAAAAGCAGCCGCGACAGAGCCATCAGGACCATTCCTGTCTTGGGTTGCTTAGGGTGGATTCGCTACCCGAGGCTTTGGTAAGCAGTAACTGCCCGTGGTTAGAGCGTACGATTCCTCTACTACATTGCAAGCGGAAAACTTTGCTATATACCGTCCATCTTGGGAATGCATTGGTTCTGGTGTTAGAGCGTACGATTCCTCTACACTTTAATCTTTGCTGCCAATATTTTTCTTCGGAGCGCATTATCCTCCGCCATATATTCTCCTCGGAGCGCATTATCCTCCGCAACGATTATTCTCCTCGGAGCGCATTATCCTCTGCAACGATTATTCTCCTCGGAGCGCATTACCCTCCGCACCGTCTCTTCTCCTCGGAGCGCATTATCCTCCGCAACGCTTATTCTCCTCAGAGCGCATTATCCTCCGTCACCCTCGTCTCACACGGAGCGCATTATCCTCCACACCCACGTAACCCCCTTCGGAGAGCATTTTCCTACGCACCCGTATCTCTCCCGAAGCGTATATTCCTCCGCACCCACGTATCTATCCTTGGAGCGCATTATCCTCCAGGACCGATACCCCTCCGAGAGATACCGTATCTCCCGAGACGACCTGCACACAGCGAGTAGCCACGTGCGACCCTGAAGACGCTGAAGGAAGACTTCGAGTACGAGCCAGCGACACACCCTAAACTCTGTAAATTTAAGATCAATAAATAGAACAACATACTTTTGCCACCTTACTCGTGTCGCCTTATTCTTGAACCAGGAGACCTTTTCTTTCAGCTACCACATCCAGAGATCAAACAAATTTCTGTGGACCCGGCGCGGCGAGCATACCCCGGCCGAAGTGCCGTCACAATGTAAAATTAAAAATTTTTTTTTTTTAATTTAAATTATAAGCTCACAAATTTATATACTGACTTAGTACGGGTCGCGACTAGAAGCGACTCACGTTCCTTCTCGTTTTTTCCTGTATTTATGTTTCTCTTTGGATGGCATGCTATCGTCAAAAGATTCTTCCGTTCGCGGGATGGTATATGCAAGTTTTAAAATAAACTCCATACATCTTATTCTTGAATGCAATGGGGAAATGCCATATTCAAAAATTTCCTCTTCAATTAAGGAATCATCCAAAAAAGGACTGCAATATATATACATATGAATTTACCACCCTTTGGCAAAATAAAAATCAGGTTAAACAACTTGGTCAAATTCAGGTCAAATATAACGGCCATCCTGCATATGCAATGCTAAAAAACTTTTGAAAAAGGTAGGTCGAAGTTAAAAAGACCTACCTTCAAATGGATTAATAGCTAACAACATAATTTAGATAGCGAAAACTTCAAAATTAGTACCTGATTTTTTTTTGTTTTTCAACTTTGACCTGAATTTAAAAAAAGTACATTTTTGTATTCCCGAAATATTTTGTATACGGGCTCTTTGCATATTTCTTTACCTAATTCAAAGGTCCATACGTGCACTTTTGCACGGCCAAAAATGGGATTTTGCAGCTCAAATTCCCATATAAAATAAAAATGTTGACGTTTTTCGTGCGAGTTAGCGTCACTGTTATCGATGTAGAAGCCAACAATTTTTTTTTCTTTTTTTGTAAATTTTGTTTAAGTTAAAAATTAAATGTAAAAGAATTTTTTATAGTATAATAGGCCATTGAAAATTCTTTATCGATCCGAAAAACTTGGAATTTATCATTTTACATAGGAAAATATGCACTGGTAACAAAGTCCAACTTTGGCTATTTATTGTAAAGCTTCTAGATACTGTAGCACCATGTTCTTTTGCAGACTAAATTTTGAAAGTTTTTTCTTTTAAACGCAATTTATTTCATGAAGATATCTTGATTCGTTCGGAAGTTATTAATTTAGCAAGCTGAAGTGGCCAAAGACCGTGCGTCGTTCCTCGCATCCATTTCGGCAGAAGGCGCTAGAAAACTTTCCTAGCGGGAAGATGACCGCAAAGAAGAACGACCGCTTGCAATTAATGCAGCAAGAACCGCAAGCAGAGCGCAAAGCAGACGATGCGAGCACCGTTTTTATTGCTTTTGCACAGTCGAATAACGAAAAAAATCGTGGTTCAATGCGAATTAAACAAACGACAAATGCTATTGTTTTTGTGATTTGATTGTTTATATCACGTCGGGGTCACCAAATGTTGAGCTACTGATCTTTTTCAGTAGCGCTGTTTTTCGAGGTTATTAAAGAGACTATGATTGTTCTGTATATATATTCACAGTTTATTGTAGTGTAGTATATAAGGCGATAAAGAGTCGAAGGAATAGTTAACTGGATTCAAGACGGGGGGGTCAAAACGGTGCCGGATTAACTAGCTCGATTCCAAGACAATGTGGAAGAAGTGATTGGAAGATCAAGACTAATCAAAGGGCAGGCGGGTTGAATTGCCCGTGCCCTGATGCGAGCGAGAGAGCGACAGATCGAGAGAGTGTAGCGAAAGGCGATAGAAAGAAAGGTGCGAGATGAAGAAGCGAGAGAACGGCTGCATAGGCATGCTGCGGGGCGGTATCATGAATGTGTACATATGTTTGTAGGTAGATGACAATTTAGTACAGTGGGCAGTGCAAACAACGAACAATAATAAGGATTTACTCTACTGCTGCACCACTGTCTAGAATCTATGTATTTAAGTCCACTATTTGGCTGCGTATCCAAACAGAAAACCATTCTCTTTTTTGAGAAAATCTCACTTTGGTTGTTACAAATTTCGTCTATATTATAAAAAAATAAAAAAGCTAATATATATAATAAATTTGTAGAAAAAAATGTGTGTGTAAGCAGCTGTATTCGCAACGCGTGCGCCAAATTGCATGCTGTTTGTTTGTAGTGGGGTGGATTCTGGATGTTCCCGAAATTCCCAGTAAAAAGTAGTCGGGGGCGTCAATTTAAGTGTTTGTATATTTGTAGTGTTGTAATGGTATCGCGGGGGTGATACGCGTATGATTCGATTGTACGTGTCGAGAGACTGTTCTCCCATGCTCGGCCTACGGTTAGCGCCCGTGAGTGAGCGCCGAGTGGATCGCATCCACGGCGCGAGAGAGCGAAGGGCATGGGAGAGCGTGCGAGTTAACAGCGCGCTGCTAACTTCGCTTCTGCCCTAAACATCCTCCCCACCTTGCAGGACTGCAACATCTCTTCCTATGGCTGCGTACAGGCCCCGGACACAATCCATCCGAACACCGTGCTTTGGGCCACTGGAAGTCCGTCTCCTCGCGCAAGGAACCCGGGTTGGATCACCTTCTGGTAGACATCCGCTCCTAATACTAGGGAAATGGTGGCCGGCCGATGGAATTCCTCATTGGCAAGGCGAATGTCATCGAACCTGGCCCGAGCCGTCTCGCTCAAGGTTCGCAGCGGCGTGCGGACGCGTAAGCGGGGCTCCATTTTGAGGACCACGTCCAATTTGACATCGCCGGTCCTGGCGCGGATGACAGCGGTGGCAACCTTCTCCGATCCGATGCGCGTGCTGGGCAGCTTGAAGTCGGCGGCCAAGGAAGCGTCAATGCAGCTCACCGGCGTGCATGGGTCGATGAGCGCGGTTGTCTCGTGGGTTTTCGTTCCCGTGTCCAAGACCACCTGGGCCGTCGGTAGGAAGTTGATGCTTCGGTGCTGGAAGAGCGTATCGACCGATGGCGCCGGATTACCCACGACGGGTCGGCGATCGGCTCGGGACACCGAAGCTGAAGACGGACGTGGAGTTGCGGCCGACGCCTTCGAGCGGACTGGACGCTGGGAGGAGCCCGTGTTTGGGCGTCTTGCGGGAGCTCGTTGGCGGCGATCGGCTCGGGACACCGGAGCTGCAGACTGACGTGGAGTTGCGGCCGACGACTTCGAGCGGACTGGAGCTGGGAGGACCCTGTGTCTGGGCGTCTTGCCGGAGACCGGGGGCGGCGATCGGCTCGGGCCACCGGAGCTGAAGCCGGAGCTGGCGATTCCGAGCGGGCTGGACGCTGGGATGGTCGCATGTGGAGCAGCGTGCGGTGGTTCTTATGGCACACCTGGCACCGGCCACCACTGCGGCAGTCCTTGCCGGAGTGCTGATGAGCCAGGCAGTTCCGGCAGTATTTGTTGATGAGCACGGCTCGGAGCCTCTTCGCCACGCTCAGCTTGAGAAAGCTACGGCAGTCCCGTAGTGGATGGTTTCCGGGGCAGACTCGGCAGCGGTACGAAGATTGTACTCAGGAGCGTCTGCTTCCTGAGGTGTGGTTGTCACGGGGTTGTGGAGCCATCTCGATCTGGATGCAAAGAAACTGGTTGGAGAAGAATAATCGGAGAAGCATTAGTAATGTGCTAGGAACAGATGACAGGCACTTCTCTAAGTACTGTTGGACGAACAAACGAGGACGTTTTGGAGGCGAAAAGAACGTGGATGGAATAGAAGACAAGGAGAGGCAGTATTAAGCGGGCTAGGCACAGGAACGCCTCCCGTTACTGTTGTCCAGGACGAGAGAGTTCCCCCGGAAGGAGAACGACTTTTGCGACCGGACGTTTGATCACACCGCGGGCAGTAAGGATATCTGCCACCCGGACCCTGTTGTCGGCGCCGGGATACACGGACTGTACTCATCCGAGTCGCCAGTCGTTAGAGGGCAGGTTATCTTCCTTCACGACAACCATATCGCCGATCTGGAGATTTGGCATGTCCGTCTGCCACTTGTTGCGCTTGTGAAGTTCCTTGAGGTACTCATCTTTCCACCTCTGGCAGAATTGCTGGTTGAGGGCCTCCAAATGCTGCCACCGATTAATAATCGACTGGAGGTTCTCCTTTATTTCGGGTTCTGCAGTCGCCATTAAAGGTCCTCCGATAAGGAAGTGCCCTGGAGTGAGGGCCAGCAACTCCGTCGGACTTTCGGACATAGGTGAGAGTGGCCTGGAATTGAGGCATGCTTCGATCTTGGCGAGAAGCGTGGAGAGCTCTTCGAAGGTATATTTCCGGGTGGACGTGGCTTTGTAGAAGAGCGTTTTAAAACTCTTTACGCCGGCTTCCCACAGGCCGCCCATATGTGGAGCTCCTGGCGGGATGAAACGCCATGCAACCCGTTGATGGCTGTATGCCTCCGTCACCGAGTCCTGGAACGCCGCTAGAAAGTCCCGAGACAGTACAGTTGCTGCTCCCACGAAAGTTTTCCCATTGTCGGAATGGATACGCTGCGGACAACCTCGTCTAGCGACGAAGCGGGCGAAAGCTGCTAGGAACTTCTCGGTGGTCAGGTCGGAAGTGGCCTCCAAGTGAATGGCCTTCGTGGAAAAACATACAAATACGCACACATAACCCTTGGTGATCAGGCACGCTCTCCCGGTATAGTTCCTTATGTCGAAAGGACCGGCATAGTCAATACCGGTATGGGTGAACGGTCTGGAGAAAGAAGTTCGGTCTGTCGGGAGATCACCCATCAGTTGGGTCTGTAGCTTCTTCTTGTGGATGATGCAGACCTTGCAGGAGTTCACCACGCCCTTCATCAGGTTCCGGATTCTCGGAATCCAATATTTGCAGCGAATGAGGCGCGTCATCAGTTGACTGCCACCGTGGAGAGTGATTCTGTGCGTGAAGTGAGCGAGCAGGCGAGACAGGCGGCAACTATAGGACAGGATGATTGGATGGCGCTCGTCATACTTCAGATCTTGGGAAGCGGTGACCCGGCCGCAGGCTCTCATGATCCCGTGGCGGTCCAGAAAGGGGTTCAGATTCAAAATTGAGCTCGAACTTGGCACGGGACGTTTACCGCTCAGGCAGTGAAATTCCTGGGGGAAGTCCCGGCGCTGAGCCTCTAGGATAAGAGTTCGCTCAGCTTCGTTAATTTCCCCACTAGTGAGGTGGTCCCTGCGTGCAGATGTTACCTTCTTGCAACATTGAATAAACCGTAGAACATATGCCCGCACTCGAAGAGCCTTCTCAAGCTGGGAAAAACGCTCCAGGAAATCTTCGGGTGGGCTGGAGACGAGATGGACTTTCACGGCCCGCTGCTCTAGAGTCATAATTGGAGTTTCAGCGGCTTGGGCTGGCCATTGATCACGTGGAGATTGCAACCAAGCTGGTCCGTGCCACTAGAATTGGTTACCCACCAGATCGGGTAAAGCTACGCCTCGACTGGCTAAGTCGGCGGGGTTATGTTCGGAACGAACATGAGACCAATCCTTGATCTCGGTAGTCTGAGCTATTTTTGTCACTCGATTGGCCACAAAGGTAGTCCAGTGGCACGCGGGCTTGCTCAACCAGGCCAGTACAATAGTCGAATCGGTCCAGTAGTAACATTGATGATGTTCCGTCGGCATGCTTGGCAGGATAGCCGTCGCCATTTCGGAAAGGAGCACTGCACCGCACAGTTCTAGTCTAGGAAGCGAAACAGTTTTCACGGGAGCGACTCGTGTTTTAGCCGACAGCAGATGCACCGTGATATGCTGGGCACACTCGACGCGCACGTAGATCGCGGCACCGTACGCCTTTTCGGAGGCATCGCAGAAACCGTGATGTTCGACCTTTACCGATGGCTGGTAACAAACCCATCTTGGAATCTTGATCTCGGGGAGTGAAGCGTAACTTTGCAGAAAGTCTAGCCAGCGTTGGTACAACGAACTTGGAAGCTGTTCGTCCCATCCCAACTCTTGCAACCAGATTTCCTGCATGAAAATCTTGGACCGGACGATGAATGGGGCTAGCCACCCCGCGGGGTCAAACAGCTTCGCTATTTGGGAAAGAACTTCTCGCTTGGTGTAGGATAACTCCAGCGTGAACACGGGAGGAACAAAGAAGAACTCGTCTGACGTCGCCTTCCAGCGAACTCCGAGGGTCTTGGCCGTGCTCTCGGCTTCGATTTCCAGAAAATCGGTGTGCAAGAGGTGGTCACTCGGAAGCTCGCCCAAAATCTCCTTTTGGTTGGATGTCCATTTTCGCAGGGGAAAGCCTGCGGAGCTGAGGGCGGCCTGCAGTTCGTGGATAGCCAGCTGTGCCTCCTTGATGGAGTCTGCCCCGGCTAGGACGTCGTCAACGTACATGAGATTCCGCACAATGTGACTTGCCCTTGGAAATCGCGACTGGATGTCGTCGGCAAGCTGTTGCAGTACCCGGATGGCTAAAAACGGAGCGCAATTGACTCCAAAGGTCACGGTTTTCAGCTCATAATCCCGAATCTCACCCTCCTGGTTTCGAAATAATATTCGCTGGAAGGGCGTGTGCGTCGGATGCACCCAAATCTGGCGATACATCTTTGTAATGTCGGCGTTGAAGACATATCGGAAATAGCGCCACTTCAGGATTTGGGAGGGTTAAATCGGATTGGAGGACCGGACCAGCATGAAGAAGATCATTCAAGCTCGTGCCGTTCGCAGAAGGGCTGGACGCGTTGAATACCATTCGGACTTTCGTCGGTACGTGCTCTCAGGCTTGATAACCGCATGGTGCGGGAGATATTAGTCGGCGGACTCAAATGATGGGGATTAAAACGAGCACGGTTACCCGTAACTGAACGTTGCCTCGTGAGCCCGAGCTCGATCAGAGCGACTGGGCACTGGATAATGGTGATCCCCACGGTCCGGCAAAACTTGTTGAGTTCATGGCCGTATCCGCAGGAGCATTCCGCTACTTGGGTGATCCCGATGCAAAACTAGGTCTGGCCACGTTGGGACGGAAGCGACGAGAAAGATGTACTGTCGGAGAACCACCGACTGGTCTGTGAACCCAGACAGTTCGCTGAGGAGCCTCGGATCGGACCGCTACGTATGCGAGAAGCGTGGTGTCGTGGATCGGAGCTCCACAAGTGAAGGAGACTGTGGGCACTTTCGGCAATCTCGCCGCGAGCGTGATGACCTCTGAAGCGAGAATCCAGCTTCTGGCACGAGCTGCCGTTGTTTAACTGCACGCTGGCCCGCGCATCCACGGATGCATTGTGTAAGAACGTGCCTGGAGCCACAGTCGGATAAGGCGATGGTCCTCGTGGCTGGAATGGCAGAGATGAGCACGTTCTTGCTTCCTCGGAGCTCACGTTGTGTCGGAGCGACGGAAACTGTCCTTGGCTGTTGTGGACGTACCTGGGAGACCGGAACCCGGATTGCAGTTGCGTGTCGCGGACGGGCTCCGCGTGAAGTCAGCGGTGGGACTTTGGACGATGCACTGGGCGCGGGCTGACTTTGGAACGTGGCACGTGCGCTTCTCGCAGCTGGCCTCTAGCACAGTCAAGATCAGCTGCTAAGAGTGCGGCACAGACGGTCGGATGGTTCCGTCCATGGAGGATCGTTCTTCTCTTCGGGCTCACTTGTGTCTGGAAGGAGTGAAACTTTCTTGGCGTAGGACTACCTTGAGACCGGAACGGATTGGAGTTGCTTCCGGAGGGCTGCTGATTCAGGGTACCTTTGGACGATGATGGGCTCGGACTGACCTTGGAAGTGGACGGGTCGCTCTCCATGGCCTCTAGCGTCAAATAGCGCTGAGTGAGGAAGGCGTCGATTTCCGTCCATGGAGGCACCTCCTTTGTCTGGACGGACGCTTCCCACAAAGAACGGGTCAACTTCGGCAACTTGGAGGCACAAATAGTAACGAGGAGACTATCCCAGTTGTCGGTGCAGACCTTGGAGTGAGCCAGGGCAGTGAGGACCCCTTGCATCGTGCTTTGAAGCTCTTTCAAAGCTCGACTGGTCTCGGACTCGACGCGAGGCAAAAAGAGCAAAATATTAATCTGGTTGGTCACCAGGAGCCGATTGTTTTCGTAACGGTTTCGGAGGGCCGACCATGCCGACTCGAAACCATCGTTTGTGAGCGGGGACTTCTCGACTATGGCCTTCGGATCGCCACTTGTCTTCGCGGTGAGATGGTATAATTTCTCTACCGGAGACAGCCTAGAATTATTTATGTATATGGCAGTAAACAAATCTCGAAAAGTAGGCCAGCGGACGTAATCTCCTGCGAAGACCTCGATGTCGCAGGGCGGCAGTCGGCAGCCGCCCTGGTAGGTCTGCGGTGCAGACGGATGGCTGCTGTTTGGGCCAGCTGAGCATTGAGGTCAGCGAGACACTGCTCAAACACCCCATAGCACTCGCCGTACTTCTCGCGGATGTCCGCTTGGATTTCTGGCTCCTCGTCAGTCATCACCGCGGAGCAGGCCTTGTACTCGGCCTCGACGTCCGTCCACATGCTGAGGATTTGGCCTCGGCGGACCTCGGACAGAGAGGCGGATGGGGCGGCGGTGATGCGCTCTGTCAGGTGTGACAGTCGGCCAATGGCGGCGACCAATTTGGTCCGAGCGACAGAGGTGGCGGACTGAGCCATTGCAGGGCAGTGGCGAGAGCTGATGGGGCTACTGACGAAGGAGCCTGACGGATCTTGTTTGGTCACAGTCGGAACCTTAAGGGTGACGGGAGACGGAAATAAAACCGATTTGGTCCTTGCCGGGCTACTACTGGCTGCTCGCGGAGTGAGAGGTGCCTTGACTTTGTGTGTCGGAGTAGTTCCGGAGGCGGAAGAGGTGCGTAAGCGGCTGGAAGAGGTGACAGGCAAAAGCTTCTTGCCGTCCGGAGGGCCTGTTGGCATATTACGGACTCAACCACGCAACGACGAAAATCGGTCTCGGAAGTCTGTGAGGGACAGAGTAGACTTGTCTCGGAAAACCGTCAGGCACCCAAGATTCGTTCGGAAAGACAACCCAATCATGGACGGCCAGCAGAAAAAAGGCCTCGAGCTAGCTGGAATGCAATAATTCGATCGACTCGGATTGCTGAGATCCCTGAAGTGAGAGATCACAAACACTGAGTGATCTTATATTGAGCCGAGCTGAGGAGAGGAACGGTCACACTGGTTGTGGCAATATTTTGTAAATATTGTTAGTGCGCTGCTCCTCCGGTTACCTCCTTGACGCAATCGTGCGCAGAGCCGGGTTATTGGCGGACGGAAGTGACACGGACACCGCACAAATAAACAATGATTTTTTATCAAAATTTATTTTTTTTGCTTGTGGAAAAAATTTCGGAAATTGTCAGACTTGGATTTATGAATTTAATTATTGATCTACCTGATCAATTAATTAATTTATTTATTTGTCCTCTTCGGATGGACGCAAGGAAATGATGCCGATAGTTTTTGGATGGGGCCACCACTAATGCACGGAACAAAAACAACCACGAAAGCCCGCAAAGCCAATTCGCCTGCAATTTGGCGGTTTAAATTGCCAAATAATTACTAGAATGCGCCGTGCCTTGGTCGCGAGTACTTTATTTGGCAACTGGAGGATGTTGGAAGTGGTGTAGCGGCAGGGAAAAGTGGCTAGAGGGCATGAATTGCACTTAATCGCGGATTTTATTTAAAATAGGGCACTTGCGCGGAATGGTGTAATGCGGTATTTTAATCCGGTGTGTGGTATTTTGTATGCACATATATATATATATATATAGTTGGGAGCCAACTATGGAAATAAATTTTGTTGTGTGGGCTTGATGTATGCACCTATATATGTATATATAGTTGGGAGCCAACTATGGAAATAAATGTATAACTATTTAATTAATTGGTTTATTTATTATGGCTGGAACGTGTATATGTGTATGCCTGTGTATTTATGTTGTTCTTGCACTCGGAATGTGCAGAGGAATGTGCAATCGGAGGAACGGAGATCGGCCGGAATCGCCGATAATATGGCGGCGTCGAAATATAAGGGAACACAGACACTGGATAGCACTTTAGATATATGTATATAAGGATATATATACATATATCACGGAACTCGGAAGAGGAATTTCGTACACAAACCGCGACTGGAGGCGAATTGTGGCAAAAGAAGGCGTACTTGTACTTATCTTCGGAACGTATGTAATCCACCGATGCTTGCTGATTGGACTCCTCCTTATAGGGAAGGCGAAGATCCGGCTCGAAGGACCAATGTTTGTAGTGGGGTGGATTCTGGATGTTCCCGAAATTCCCAGTAAAAAGTAGTCGGGGGCGTCAATTTAAGTGTTTGTATATTTGTAGTGTTGTAATGGTATCGCGGGGGTGATACGCGTATGACTTCAATTGTAGGTGTCGAGAGACTGTTCTCCCAAGCTCGGCCTACGGTTAGCGCCCGTGAGTGAGCGCCGAGTGGATCGCATCCACGGCGCGAGAGAGCGAAGGGCATGGGAGAGCGTGCGAGTTAACAGCGCGCTGTTAACTTCGCTTCTGCCCTAAACACTGTTTTTTTAAAATGATAGCTAGAAAATGTGGCAAGGTTTGCGCAAGCAAATTTAAACTTTTCCTAAAGAATTAAAAATTTATCATAATAACCTCAATTTTGATCCAAAAATGTGTGTTTGAACGCATATTTCATTTCATTTCTCCGCAATGCGTGCACCAAATTCATGCGGTTTTTTAAATGAAAGCCAGAGTATGTGGCATTTTTTCTACTTTTTTACTTTTCTATAAACAGAATCCTAAAAAATTACAAATTATTAAAAATGTGTGTTTTGAACGCATTTCGAGTCATTCTGTAGAACCAAAAATTTTATGATCGATTTTGTACTCTATAATTTTGTTTTGTAAACAATTTTTTCTGAAATAATTGCAAATGGCCCGAACATACTTCCCCCCGTTGGCTCGCTTTCAACTGACTTCTCAAGGGGCAGAAAACACAGCCGCGCTGCATACTCCATCCTTGCCTTTGACGACATCGACCAGTCTAGCCAGTGGCCAACGCATTGGAGGAAGATTCTCGTCCTTCACCAAGACGACATCGTTCACGCAAAGGTTTTGCTCAGTCGTACGCCACTACGAACGCTCTTGCTAAAGATTCAGATACTCTTCCCGCCAAAGCCTCCAGAACTTCTGCTGCAGTTGAGTGACCTGCTGCCAACCATCCAGTAGATTGTAGTTGAGCTTCGTTAGGTCAGGCTCAAGAATTATTTCATGCGGGCCTCCCAAAAGTAGATGAGCAGGCGTGAACACATCCAAGTCATCAGGATTTTCCGAAAGCGAGAGCAAAGGGCGAGAATTAACAATTGCCTTGATCTGGCAGATCAAGGTACACAGCTCGCCGAAGCTAAGGACGGATGGCCCAATTGAGCGGTACAAGTTGGCTTTGCGGTTTTCACGGCCGCTTCCCACAATCCGACAAATTGCGAAGAGCGCGGCGGGATGAAATGCCAGTCGATTGCGTCAGCCAAACAGGATTCATGAACCTTCTTCATGTGCGAGTCGCTCAGGAAAAGCCTCTTTAGCTCCAGAAGCTCGTTATTGCCGCTAACGAAATTTGTCGCATTGTCCGACCAAATTTGACGTGGCCTTTCTCGAGTGGACGTGAAACGTTTTAATGCGCCTAGGAACGACGCGGTCAGATCCCTAGCAAGCCCACGTGTATGGCCTTAGATGTAAAGCATATAAACACGCTTATGTAGCACTTGATCGGTTCTGAGCGGTTGAAAAAGGTAGAAAAAGTCCACAATAGTCCACTCCAGTTACTTCGAAGGCCCGCGATCCTTCCAGACGCTTCTTAGGCAAGTCTCCCATAATGTGTTGAACCATCCGCAGTCTCGTCCTGAAGCATCTCACACACTTGCTAACCACCTTCGAAACGGCTAATCGAATTTTAGCAAGCGAAGCGCGAGGTCCGGCATGGAGTTTCCGTTGATGATAATAAGTAGCTTATCCCTGCAGACGTTACGGGATGTCCCTTGGACGAAAGGCCGGGTGCTGAGCATTAAACGGGGGCGATGAGTTGCCGATACAACCTCCAACTCAAAGCAAACCAGACGGATCGATGTACGGAGAGAACGAACTTATAGAGCTAGACTTCCTGACTTGGCCAATGCGTCTAATCTCCTTTGCGTCCGACCACAAACTTTCCAGCTGAACGTGTCGAACTAGAAGATGCGTTCCTTGCTGAATGCCAGAAACCGTGAGTCAAGGATGCCTATGACGATGAACGAATTTATGCATGTAGGCAAATGTGCGCTGCATGCCAAAGAAAGAATTTGTGATCAGCAATATACGATTGCGAAGCTCTATGGTCGGAGTTTCAGAAATGGGAAATGTAGTCCACTCATCCTTAGAGCCTAAGAAAAACGAGAGGCCGTGAAACCACAGCTCTGTCTGGATGAAGTGGCTCGGGAGCGAGCCTCTCGAGAGGATATCAGCGGGATTCAACGATGTGGGAACATAGCGCTATTCCATGCTTTGCGTCAACTCCTGAATTTTTGCCACTCGATTTTCCACGAAAACCTGAAATTTGGCTGGCTCATCCCGTATCTGACCTGGGAAGATTCCTTTACGTTGCGCATAACCTTCGCAAGCAAATGGGCTTTCGAATCGACAATGATTTTAGTGGCGCCACTCGAGACTTTTAACATAATACATTGCTCGATGACTCCCCTTGCCTGGACACGACATATATGCACGCACCATATGCTTTCTTGCTGGCATGACAAAATCTATGAATGGAATGATGGACAACGCGAGGAAATGAAATGCGAGAGATGCTTGCAAACTGTTTCTCAGGTCAATCCAAGTTGAGTGCAGGGCTGTCGGTAGGCTTTCATCCCATCTCATGCTTTCTCTCCAAAGCTGCTGAAGGAAGATCTTGCACCTGACAATAACAGGATTCATCAATCCAAGAGAGTCGTAGAATCGTTGATAAAACCGACCGCTTGGAGGGGCTTGAATTCGTGTCCAGCGCAGACAAGGCAAACAGCATCTGATCTAACGCAGCGTCCCAAGCTAAGCCAAGAGTTTTGAAAAGTATGACTTTTTTCTGAAAAGTTAAATGCAAAGTGAATGTGAACACCTGAGCCTGCCTGCCTGTATATGATGGCTTACACGGAAGCCTTTCTAAGAAACTTTCACCAAGAAACTATGTGTCTAAAATCAATTCCTAGCTTCCGCTGAGAAGCATGAAGGTTTCAGCCTGCAGTATTTTTGTTTAGTTTTTTAAGGAACTTCAGCATGATATGATTATGAAGCAACGATATGATACAATATTTTAGATGGTTATGATACTTAAAAAATGCACGCTAATATTTGTTATTATAAAATACCAATATAAAAAAGATTGTGGTGTTCTTTCAGGCCGATATTTTATTTTATGTGTCACTTCATCTTCTTCTTTTTGTAACTCACGCACAGTGTGAAGGGTTCAAGAGCGAAGCGATAGCGCAGGGGTTTGCCCCGTGAAAATAGATAAAAAGGTGGCAATTTGATCACTAAGCGCGATTTCATCAAACTCGATAGCCGTGAAAAACTCAGCAAGATGCTTGGTAGTGTATGACCTTCCTATATACCTAACCTACATATTTCACAGCAGCACAAAAGAAGCGAAAAGTATATAATATGAAAGAAAACATCTTCTTTATATTTTTTGTCTGTTTTATGTTGTCAAAAATGGCGTCAAAGCACTGTCAATGCTGAGTGCAAAAAAATACCCTTAGCTTTTAGTATAAATAATATTTTAGGCCATAATGTTATTTGTATGAGCACAAATAATAACCAAAATGAATAGCAAAGTCCTACGTATCCTGGTTTGACCTTAGCGAAATGTTGCCTATATCTCCTGAATGGAATATATTATTAAGTATACGTCACGTTAAGTATAGGTTATACATGAAGTTAAATTGGATAGATCCAATGAATTTTGTTTAATTTATAGGGCATTCAATAAAATTCTTAGATTTTGTATTTACTGCGAAACTTAAAATGCGTTTCCAACCACTTTTTTGATGGTTTGAGCAAAGGTTGACGTCGCACTTGAAACACTTATAGCGAGGATGTCCTGTATTGCATAGTCTGCATATATCTTTTGAGCCCCATTGAATCCATAATGCGATCTGGTCATAACTAATAGCTGGATAGGGACATGTATGACATGATGAGTCGGATATAGTTGGAGAAGTTAGAGCTGGTGACCATGTCAATCCAAGTACAGGTTGTTTGACTTAACCCAAGCACAGTAAAATGGCAATAAAACGTTTGCATTCGACTACAGTTACCCTTTTAGTCTACTCCACTGTTTTGCAATGCATACAAATTGGTTTCAGCATAGATTTGTTGGCACATTTTTTTCCATCGAAATATATAAAAGAGTATGATATTGTTGTTTTGGTCACTAAACCATTCATGGATCTTTGTCATGAATTTGTTGCTTCTGTTTCATTTGAAATATTTGTTCTTCATCTCAAAGTGCGTCGTTTTAGTCGCGGTTCGTTTCGTCACCACTCATAAATCTACGATCATTTTCTTCGCCCGTACTCTTCTTCAGCAATGCACCTTCAATAGTGTCTGCTTTTCTGCATTCTGCATTTTGTTTTCTTGAAAATGAGTAAGTGCTTATCTTCTCCATTGTCTCTGATATTCTCATCCATCGGCAAATTCGTTAAAATACCAACTGAGCTAAGCCGCCCAACCCATGGGTAGAAGTAGAAGATTTTTAATATTTTGTATACCTTTCGGGACCAATGTTGACTATGGGCAACATTGTCTTTGAAAAAATCCAGAGACGAAACTAAACCATTTTTATTTAAAAATTTGTTTCACTTAAATTCACTTACCTTCTTTAACCTACCAAAAACACTTTTTCTTCAAATCTGAATTATAGATTCTTTAAAAAAAGTTACGTTAAGCGGCACTAATACTAATACTAAAAATAGCTAGCTGCGAAATTCCTACACTGGAGTGAAGAGAACAGAACAGCTAATCAGACGAAGCAATAAGAAATATCGAAAAGATTATCCGTAACTGTTTATTTTGTGATTTGAAATCAATGTGGCCTATACGCAACAGTGGTCCTGAAAGGGTTAAGAGCGACTACATCACCTTGCGATAACATTACCCGACATGATTTTTAATCAAGGAACCAAACGCAATTAATCTGATAGATTTGTGGCTTTGAATTTGTTTGATAATAATTTGTTTTTTTAAGAATTTAAAAACACTTATTTTTCCAGAGGTAGCTCTTTTTTTCACACAACTTAGATATTTTACATTTGGTTATACAGTATTTTGCCATTTTAAAAAGCTAATAAACGCAGCTATTAATTGGACATATTGGAATTGATACTTTGTGCGGTATTTTTTTTCAAAATTTTGACTTAAAAAACTCAAACTCAAATATATGGAGAAACGGAATAGCTAAAATTGGTTAACCAACCATCCAAAAATAACATTTCATCATTGAAACGTTGAAACATAAGGACACGGGATATCATATTTGTTTTAATATTTCCTGAGTTTTTAACTTCAAAATAAAATGTAAAAAAACCGCACAAAAGTCCAAAGTTTTGCATATGAATGTAAAATACTTAAATTATGTGAAAAAAGCGCTACCTTTAAGACAATCCTAAACAAAAACCAATTTTTATTAATTCTTTAAAAAAAAATTCTGTCGTAAAAAAAAAATAATATTTCTTTGAAAAAAGTTAAAGCCCCAAATCTATAAGAAAAAGTCGGCTTGGTTCCTTAAAAAAAAAGTGTGATTTTGTCGAGTAGTGTAATTGCATCATAGCTGCTATAGGGTTCTGTCTGTATCACTATCTGCGCTCGGCTTTCAGAGCTTTTAGAGCTCAAGCTCTTTCGATCTCGCTCGCCCAGTCTACGCTTCGCCTGCACTTAGGTTAGGTCAATTAGGTTTGTTATTGCAATTACTCTTGAGTTGATCTCGTCTTCAATCGACCCTTCAAGATACATACATATTTTGACAGTGCAACCTAAGTTTCTCTCTAACTTTTTATATTCCTTGCGGCTAAGAATGCTAGTGAAATGTACATTTAAGAAATTATCGTTTCTTTTGTCGTGATACAGATTATCAATGAAATGAATTCTTCTTCTTTTTAGGGTATCTTCAAGCGGACTACAGTAAAGAATGCCTTCGATGTGGAAAAAATAGCATTAACATGGACAAAAAATACTGTGAAGGATGTACTTCTATAAAGTTTTCAAAAAATGGCGTTGAAAATTCTTTGGTAGATACAGAAGTTACTACAAAGGAGG
Organism: Drosophila subsilvestris; assembly: GCA_035043285.1. Lineage (NCBI taxonomy): Eukaryota > Metazoa > Arthropoda > Insecta > Diptera > Drosophilidae > Drosophila > Drosophila subsilvestris. The sequence goes on from JAWNNB010001890.1 coordinate 79,536, forward strand.
ATTTGGATAGTTCTTTCTTATGAGCTTATTGCCTGAGTTATCAACTGGCATTTTTTACAGATTCGCAATCCAATCAATATAAAATCTATCTAAAACGTTGCGTGTGATAATAATTTAAAAGAAAATATATTCAATACTTTATAATTTTGATTTTTGATTTCCAAACAACCGGTTCGGGTTAGAACATTTTTTCATGCGGAACGTTAAAGTGTCCGATAAAGAAAATTGGGTTTCTCAAGGGCTCAAGGGTTAACTTCCAACCACCGGGTGAAAATATTTCGGCTTTACAAAAAGATGAAGAAGAAGAGACTTTTTACCAGCTTATTTAAGAAACCCCAGAACAAGCAGAAATATATTGCGTTTTCTACAACACATTCGGTGCTCAACAGCACAATTGTGCCCTCAAAAGCACCCTGCTATTCTTTTTTGTTCCAATTGTTAGCCGTTTTGAGAAAACCAAATTGTTTTATTGATAAGTTTTCTGGTGGTCAACTTCATCCTAACGACAACTAACCGGAAGTCCAAAAACCGGCATAAAGTCAAAGAATACAGACTATATAAATAAATACCGAAATACACTTAGTTAATATATTTTAAATATTATAAATTTGTATTTTTGTAAAGTTCATATTTTAAGTTCTTTATTTATTTCTATATACAAAAGATCGTTTGCAAGAAACTTTACTTATTGCATTAATAACATTTAAAGAAAGTCCTAGTCAAACTTACTTTTTTTAAATATAGTCAAGCAGCTATGTTATGATTATGTACGCGATGTCAAATCTAAAATAAATTGCTCAAAAACAAAAACTATATATTTTATTTTTTAATTTTATAAAATTCTATATGCCTTTCTTCTTTCTAGATGTTTTTAAAAAGCGGCTTATCCACTTGTTTGTTTAAGAGGGCATATCAGATGGTGTTCCCACGGAGGATAAGCACGCAGAAAGTGTGGTAGGTGAAGTAGTCGGGCGTGTGATAAGGCTTATGGAAGTGGCGCGGCCGTTCGGATGCGTATGTCATCTTAGTAGGTAGAAAAATACTAAGTTTTCCCCTCCATAGCTATGGAGCTGTGGTCCAAGCGTCACGTCACTTATGCTAGCTTACAAGCTAAGGCCGCTCGGGAGCCGAGAGCGCTAACAGAGCTGTAAACGGGATCGCCTACAGGATAGCGGCGGAAACCCTATTCGGGCTGCTGCCTGAACACACTAAAGTTAAAATGCAATGACGCTTTTAATTTTGAGCGCGGTAACGAAAGATTTGATTATCATATAGCTTAAGTAACATTGTCTTTAATATTCGTCAACTAGATTAACCATTTTTTTGATTCCGCAACAGGCTTATTAAAACAATTTTTTTCTTATAGCGTCCACGACATATTAAAACCTGAAAAAAAAGTTTGTAATCAATAATATCTTAGCACTGAGCACTTAAATTAAGTCTATTTTAACAGCACCTGAATCAGAGAAATTTTTCTATTGTTGCCACTCCTCAAAAGTTGTTTTGACAAAATTAAACGTTGTGAGTCGCTTTTGTGACCGGCGACTCTTCATTTATTCCCGTACTGAGTTAGTATATACATATGTGACCTTATAATTTTCTTCGAATTTTACAATATATTATGTGTTTAAATTTGTTTTCTACATGTGTCATCTGCTTCTACACCTTTTCACCTATTTGTACTCGAAGAGTTAAGGAGTATGCTAGATTTGTGGTAAGAGTGGTTGTGGGAAACATTTCCGACCCCAAAAGGTATATATTTTGTAACGAACCATGGGAACCATGGACAACCACTATACACCACTTCCATAATATATATATTCCATTTATATCTAGCATTATTCCCTACTAGAAGATTTAGATGAACTCTCGTTCTACTTCATTCGAATTCCACACATTTTGCCAACATTGACCTAAACACCCCACCCTTTGCGCTTTTTCGCAATAAGTTAAGAAATCACAAAACTCTCGATCCCTCACCCATTTTGTAACTGCTGACTCACATACAGCCACCACCTTCCGCGATGCAAACTCGACAGATCCAATTCCCCCACTGAAAATTCCCCCAAAAATCTGGAATTCAGACTCGACAGAACCAATCCCAAACACACTAATACACTAGAAAACAATTTCTAGTAATAAGAAAAACAACATAAGAATTTGTTGACTCCGGGATCCAACGCGGAGAGCTTTAAAAGCTCTGTTGCCCAATAATCGACATTACTCTGTGGCCCAAAATGACTTTTTCCGAAAAAGTCACCCAGCCCTTCCCTAACTTTGGTCAAACGGCCAGCCCCTCTCTTAAAGTTCACAGCGAATCTATAAATTTCTTGAAAATATCACAATCACACAATAATCTTCATCAGTACAATAGCCAAGTCAATATAGCCATAACCGTCTGTCCGTCCGTCCGTCTTGATGGTTTTTAGACTATGCTATCAGAATGGTACCAATGTATTAAAAAATTGCAGTTGATAACCCTTTCAGCGCTGCATAGCTACTAATTCTCTTTCTCGCACGCACACTATGCCTCTTTCAGGGTGCGTGCCCCCTAGCTGAGGAGACGTTGAATCTGCACTGTAAATGTAGATGACAGATGTAGCTCACACATATACATACGTGGTTTTTGTGATTCTATTCTAAAACTACTGCTAGCTTGTTTCATTAAAATGAAAAGTTTTTGGTATAATGATCACTATGATTCTCTTTGTGCAGCAATGGGCCTGCACTTAACCGAACAGGGGTTTTTATATCCGTACTCAAAAAGAGTTGAGGGGTACATTGTATTTGTGGTAAAAGTGGATGTGTGTAACGCAGAGAAGGAAAATTTTCCGATCCCATAAAGTATATATATTCTTGATCAGCATCAATAGCCGAGTCTCTGTCTGTCTGTCTGTCCGTCTGTCCGTCTTGATAAACGCCTAGATCTCAGAGACTATAGGAGCTAGAGCAACCAAATTTTGTTTCGAGACTCATGTGATATCACACTGCTACAAGTGTATTTCAAAATTTTGCCACGCCCCCTCCGCCTTCACAAAGAACGAAAATCTGTGTCATCCACAATTTTAAAGATACGATAAAACTAAAAACGCAGTATCGTTACTACTTATTCTCTTTCTCGCTCGCACACAAGTGCAGAGTGTAGAATGTAGAATCTTAATAGTAGATGTAGAATATTTGTTCTAGATGTATTATCTACATCTTAGATGTAGATGTAGTTGACAGATGTAGCAAAAAAATGTAAAATGTTTAAATTTATATTTCAATTTCAATCATAAGCTCACAAATTTATATGGGCATTTCTCTGACGAGGTCCACCGAGACCAAAAAATTTAATGTCTATAAAAACACATTTCCATATGATTCTGATGCGATATTAAAGTCTAGATCTAATGAACGACAACTAATTAACCCAATGGACATATCATTTTATTAACTTTGATGTAAAAGCATATTCAAATAAATAAAATTCACCTTTTCATTATTTTTTGGCATTTTTTGTTTGGGCTTAGCCATGTTTTCTATTAAATATATTTTCATATTTTATATTTCTCATATAAAAAAGTACATTCTTGAGAAAAGTTGTTCCCCATTATCTTTCTTACGTATTAGACTATCTTACAAAAATACGAGAAAAATGCTTCAGCCACTGCTAACGGTATCTTTTTAACTGTTATGAACCTAGGAATTTTTGTCCCGTGCGACATGTCCCGTGCGAATATGGTCTTAATTCAATTTAAGAAAACTACAAATCATATTTGCTTTTAACTATTACCATTTAAAAGAGACATCAATGCACAATATGTATAGAAATTTGCATGAACATAGTGCCTTAACTTTCGATGAAATATTAGTTTAAATTGATCGGTAGTGTGGCACCGCGGAATGGAATTTAGGTGAAAGTCCATCGGAAGTGATTTCTGTGGCAGCCCTGAGTGTAACGAATGGGCAAATACAGTAGAGCGATTATAGTTATAGAAAATAAATTAAAATTGTAAGTTCTGTAAACAACATTTTTTAAAGACAAAAATCAATGCTTAATTTAAATACTAGGGTAAAAGTTCCTGCGCACTCGGTTCGATCTTTTACCAACCCCCGGCTCACTAAACCGGAAAACCATATACCGCACGGAAAATTTGGTTTCGCATTAAAATTATCGATGGTCTAACGTTCAGTGGTAGAACGTGTGGTGGCATGCCCGGGAAATCTAGTGAGTTCAAAAACTCTGTTTGATAACACAAGGGAATAAGGTTTTTGTTGAATCCAGCTCTGTACTTGTTTTTTTCCTAACAGATCGAGATCGATCCCCTACATATAGTGGACTAACTTGAAAACTTTCCAAAGTTCGCCAGCAATACTGTCTTAAAGTCGTGCCTACATTGTTTTTAAATTTGCCTATCAGATCTAAAGATATCGTTGCAGTTTAGAAGAGAAAGACCAAATTTAAAAATAAAATAATATTTTTTCTTGTTAACAAATTAATAAAAAAACGTGAAGGAAAGATATGGTCATTCTGTACGATACTGTGTTTTTCGTTTTATCGTATCTTCAAAATTGTGGATGCCACAGATTTTCGTCCTTTGTGAAGGCGAAAGGGGCGGGCGAAATTTTGAAATACACTTGTAGCAGCGTGATATCACATGAGTCTCGAAACAAAATTTGTTGCTCTACCCTAACCCCTGTTCGGTTAAGTGCAGGCCCATTGCTACACAAAGAGAATCATAGCGATCATTATACCAAAAACTTTTAATTTTAATGAAACAAGCTAGCAGTAGTTTTAGAATAGAATCACAAAAACCACGTATGTATATGTGTGAGCTACATCTGTCATCTACATTTACAGTGCAGATTCAACGTCTCCTCAGCTAGGGGGCACGCACCCTGAAAGAGGCATAGTATGCGTGCGAGAAAGAGAATTAGTAGCTATGCAGCGCTGAAAGGGTTATCAACTGCAATTTTTAAATACATTGGTTCCATTCTGATAGCATAGTCTAAAAACCATCAAGACGGACGGACGGACAGACGGTTATGGTTATATTGACTCGGCTATTGTACTGATGAAGATTATTGTGAGATTGTGATATTTTCAAGAAATTTATAGATTGGCTGTGAATTTTAAGAGAGGGGCTGGCCGTTTGACCAAAGTTAGGTTAGGGCGGAGTCGGCTGGGGTGCCGTGGAAGTAATTACCCGGAAGAAATTATGACGCAAGGGGGTGGGTTGGTTTCGGTTATTTTAATTTTACTTTACTTATTTAATTCCGTTTTGTTTATTGGTTTGTTTTAAATGACCGACTGCCTTGTGTGACGGTTCGACTGCCCTGATTAGGTGTTGTTTTATTTACACCGTCGCGACGGTGTTGTGTGACTGTTGCTGAAGGCTGATGAACTGCTTTGTTGCTGATGGTGGATGGACTGCACTTTCTTCGGCCGAGATTGGGCCTTTAAAGCAGCTGACGATCGCGATTTCCCATGGTGTGTCGTCTTATTAGGAAATGATTGTTAACACTACTCGACAAAATTGAACTTTATTCTTTTCTGATAGATATCGGACATTAAAAATAGAAGCACTACCTCTGAAAAAAAACATGAAAAAACAAGATTTTAAAAAATTATTTTAAAAAAACTAAACCGTAAAAAAAACGAGCAGGAACGTGAGTCGCTTCTAGTCGCGACTCTACTCTTATACCCGTACTCAGTCATTATATAATTAAAAAAAGAAATTTCAAAATTTAACATTTTACAAGTTTTAGCTACATCTGTTAACTACATCTACATCTAAAATGAAGATTATACATGTAGAACAAATATTCTACATCTACCATTTTGATTCTACATCTCCTCCGTGAAGGGGCGCTCGCGCACTGCATAGGGAAGAGTGTGTGCGAGCGAGAAAGAGAATGAGTAGCGCCAGTAGCGCCAGAGGAGGTGGGGGAAGCAACTGAAAATTAATTTCTTCATTCTGGCCATAATAATGATCTGATCTTTACCAGATTAGGCAATCTGGTAGATATGGTCATTCTCTACGATACTGCGTTTTTAGTTTTATCGTATCTTCAAAATTGTGGATGCCACAGATTTTCGTTCTTTGTGAAGGCGGAGAGTAGCGTGGCACAATTTGGAAAGAAATTTGATTCAGTGTGATATCACATAAGTCTGGAAACAAAATTTGGTTGCTTTAGCTTTTATAGTCTCTGCACATCTAAAGACAGCGCTCAACCGGAAGACCACATTAAAAATTTAAATATAGCAGCATTCGTACCGTATAAAAAAATGTAAGTGAATTGTTAGTGGTACGATTTCTATTTCAGTACTAAATAAGTGTATGTAAATAAATTGCTTCATGATTTGTGGTCCTAAACAAGAAAAAATAAATCTCGAATAAATTTACTTCCTTTGCCCCTCGCGATTTGTGAAAGGAAACGCTAGGTCGAAAGTTCCATATGTCGGTGTTGTTCAAACAAGTTTGCATCCCATGAGTGACAGGGAGGGTAACGACGATAGTAACGATGGCCTAAGTTCCTTCATAGAAGGCCAAATACCAACTAGAAACAGGCGGCCACCTCAGGTAGCATCACTGAACATGGATCCAGAAATTTTAGCACGGCCCTTGACGCCGCTTTAGCAAGCAAAGCGGAGAAGTTTCGAGCAGAAATTCAGCAGGTATGAGCGGAGTTTGCCCAAGCAGACCAGTCTACAGCAATTCAGACAGAAATACGACAATTACGAGTGGAACTTAACTGACCGCGCACAGTCTCATCGGTGCCAAAAGTGGAGGTGTACAAAAAGTACAGTTCATTCCCGGGGTTGCATGCGATCAGTCAATGGAAATGGTCAAGTCACTCTCAGAGTTCGACGGTAAACAGGTAGATTATGTCGGGTGGCGCCAGGCAGCCATGGCCGACTACGAACTTCTCGATCCATACGAAGGTAGTAGCAAGCACTTCATGGCAACAGGCATAATCAGGAACAAAGTGAAAGGAAACGCACACAACGTGTTGTCATCCTTCAACACAGTTTTGAATTTTATGGCAATAATAAACAGGTTAGAGAGTTCTTATTTAGATGAAATGCCAGTGGGAGTAATCCAGCAAAGGCTGCTGACCATGCGACAGGGGAACTTGTTGCTGACAGATTATTATGATGAGCTGGAAAACCAGCTCTCCCTTATCACCAATAAGAACGTAATGAGCTACACCGCAGAAGCAGTGGAGACGCTAAACCAAAGGTCTAGGGATGACGACTTGGAAGTGTTCATCGCAGGTTTGAGAAAGTCCTTAAAAGCGGCCGTCTTTTCGGCAAGGCCAAAGCATCTGCCGACCGCTCTGGCCATAGCCTAGTCGGCAGAGTCAAGCGAGGATCGCAGCATTTTGACTGCGACCTACGCCAAGGCCATCGAGGAGAAGTCCTCCCGAAAAAACGAGCACAAATACCAAGCGCCACTACAGGGTAACGCAAGGCAAAACAGGCCTCAGGACCCCAGCTCGTACAAAAGCCCCCATTATGTTAGGAACCAGGGCAACACCCAGCAGGGCAACTCTTACCAACAGCCGAGCGCTCAAAGCCAGGCCCCTGAGCCGATTGATATTGACCCTTCATCATCTAAATTCAGGCAGCCCACGGCTCACCAAAAGCCATTTGGGGCGGGCAAGCGCGACAATAGTTTCGGGAAAAAACCAAACGCATCGGAGCGCACGTCGGGAAACTGGCGCAAGAGGGGGGATCACATTGCCACCGCGAGCAATCGGTCCACGGCGTCCTACAACGAACCGCCACCGAGGCAGTCGCTGAAATAGAGGCCGACGCCAAACCTCGATACGAGAGCGATTCAGTCAATTTTTTAAGTGAAGGTCCCTGCTGCCATTCGTCTGGCGAAGAGTAGCAAGGATTAATATTAAGCTTCCCATCGACACGACTGCGTCAAAATATTTCATTAAGTCATTCGAATGGCTTCCCGGCGTCACCCCGGTCGAATCACCGTTCCCCGTTCACTCAATTAACGGGTCAAACAACGTAACGGAAAAATGCCCCCTGACGATTTTCGGCAAGATTACCCCGTTCTTTCTTCTGAAAACGCTAACCGGCTTCGATGGCATTATTGACCTCGAGCTACTAACGCAGGTGGGGCCACGCTATCCTTAAAGGATGGAACACTCACTTTCGGTAGCACGACTGAGAGGGTAAAATTCCATAGGTGCGCAGATGTCAACCACACCAGCGTGGTTGTTATCGACGCGCCTCCAGTCGTAAACTTCCTTTTCCTTAATTGGAGGAAAGTATGAGTTTTGCCGACTGCCCTTCGTTCTAAGGAATCCTGGGAGCATTTTCCTGAGGGCCATCGATGATGTTTTTCGCGAACAAATCGGCAAAACATGCTACGTCGATGTCGATGACGTAATAATTGTTTCCAAGTCTCAGGACGAACACGTTAAACACGTCGATTGGGTATTAAAAAGACTCTATTATGCCAACATGAGAGTGGCTCAAGAGAAGTCGCAGTTCTTTGAAACGAGCGTAGAATACATCGAAGGCACGCATCGATGAGCTTGGCGCCAGGTTATTCTATAAGCCTGGGAAAGAAAACTTCGTCGCAGACGCACTGTCCCGACAGAACACTTGCGGGCTAGAAATCAGCGCACCACGGTCAGACGCAGCGACGATTCACAGTGAGGTTTCTTACACGATAGAATCGTCAGACAAGCCGGTCAATTGCTTTAGGAACCAAATAATCCTAGAGGAGGCGCGCTTCCCTCTGAAACAGATTTTTGTACTTTTTGGGGAAAAAACGCGCCACATAATACATTTCCAAAAAAAGGACGCTCTCGCTGAGATTGTCAAGTCCGTGGCGAGCTCCCAATTCTAGCCTTCATACATCATGAGCTAGTAAAATCCTTTCCGTCGACGAAGTTCTGGCACTGCAAGAATCTCATCGCCGATATTTTCGACGATAATGAAAAAAAAGAAATTATTAACATCGAACATAATCGGACCATAGAGCCGCTCAAGAAAACGTGAAACAGATCATGGCTACTTCTTCCCAAAAATTACGAAACTCACAAGCGAGATACTCATGAATTGCAAAATCTGCTCTAACGCAAAATACGATAGACACCCCAAGAAACAAAAGCTAGGCCCAACGCCAGTCCCTTCCTTTACCGGAGAAATGCCTCATGTCGACATATTCTTAACAGATAAAAAATATTTTCTAACATGCGTGGACAAATTCTCGAAATTCGACATAGTACAGCCGATAGCTTCCCGCACCATAGCGGACATCAAGGTTCCACTCTCGCAGCTTTTGAACATCTTTTAAAACACCAAGCAAATATATTGCGACAATGAAACGGCGCGCCGGTTCAACATTTTTGCACAATCCGACCAGTAATAGCTTTGTGACTATGCTGCGGCCGTGTAGTTACATTTTGCTTGGCTTCTCATACAGTGGCGGGACTTTAAAACGTAACTATCACTTACTAACTACATCATAGTTAAGCTGCTCCTCATACTTTTTTTTGTATATGGGTCTACCAGGTACACCAGTTGTATTATCATGGCGTTAGCAAGCTCTCGTCCGTCTCCTAACGATAAACGCGACTCTGGAATGGGTGACACTGTATCTATAATTGATCGCAATGAAGACGCTGAAAGCTTGGTTACGGTAGAAATGTCAAATAACTAACTTAACTTTACAGTTCCCAAGGCTTCATCGGACAACCATGATATGAGATGGTTGGACAATGATGGGTCGGAATCTACCATACTTTCAAACAAACTAATAATCTGTTTATAATCCGCATCCTTGCCGCTGAACTTCGGCAACTTCAATTTGGCAAATTCGAGTGATGGTGTATAGTGTATAAGTGTATAGGTGGTTGCTGCCGACATGTACAGAGCCTTTGTAATCACACACGTTTCTTCCAACGGCACCCTATCCGGATTATCTGGGTGCAGTACATCGATCTCGGACTGCAGGGCCATTGCTTTGTCAATATAGGAGTTCAATATTTCCAAACGGAATTGGATTTGTAACGGATCCAGCGAAATTGAACCCTCCTCAAATGCTATCCTCATTCGATTTATATCTGTAGGAAAATATAATATTCCAGTGTTTATTTAAATGTATTTTAGGATAGGTTTTAAGCGTGATACAATTTGTGCTTAAATTAGTTCTCGTAAAAGTATTTTGGGTGGACTACTGTATTTTTGGTTCTTCTCTCAGCGACACGACACGAACGACTCCCTGCTCACAACCACGCTCAGCATGTTTATCGATGACTCTTTATCGTCGGTTGATCAGAGGGCTGCCATATAGCTTGCACCACTTCTAGTGTGCCCCTTTCCTGATTGCCCGCCTGATTCAAATCCTACATTCGGCCCTCCTGACGGAACATTCGCCTCGAATGGACCTGGCCATGGCTTCATGTATTCTGACACCGTCGACGTTCTAAAAGGACCTTCCGTATCTCCAACTCTCTCTACTTCATAGCGCCCATGTTCCTTGGTAGCAACCACTTTATACGGTCCTAAGAATTTTCCTTTAAGCTTTAGGCCCACTCCGTATTGGGTTCTCTTAATGGCAACTAAATCGTTTACTTTATACTCCTTTTCTTTCTTACGTTTCAGGTCAAAATCACGTTTATTTTCTTCTTGCAGTTTCCTAATGTTTTCTCGGGCTTCACTACGAATCTGTTCACGCTCTTGATCTAATTCCTTCACGAAAAATTCGTTGATTAGCTCCCTCAGCTCACTGCTATCAGCTAAACGCATATCTACTCCTGTTAGTAGCTTGAATGGAGTGACTTTGGTGCTTCTGGGCTCAGTACTATTAATGATCTGCTGGACCTTCCCTACGTACTTATACCAAGCAGCTGGACTGTCATAACTAAACTTTGACAACATGGGTACAACCAGCTTATGCAGCCTCTCAACCTGTCCGTTCCCGCGTGGCACACCGGTTGCAATCAGTAGGTGTTGTATATTGTTCGATTCGCAGTACTCTCTAAATGCGTGTGACGTAAACGCAGTGCCCCTATCTGAAACAATACGGTGAGGATTTCCAAAGTTTATCGCTTGCTTTTCCAAACTGTTCAAGACCTCATCTACCCCAGTGCTACGAGTTGGGTAGAGCCAAACATATTTAGAAAACCCGTCCACTACAACTAAAATGTGGTTATAACGCTTATTAGTTAGTTCCATAGGTCCGACATGATCGACATGGTAAGTTACAAATGGCAAGTTCCCCTTGTCTATAGATGTCAAAAACCCTTCCTTTTTCCCTGACTTTGCATTAACTATAATGCACCTAACACAACCATTAATGATTCGGTTGACCTTATCTTTTAGCTTCGGAATAAAGTATGACTTTTCTATTAAATCTATCGTCTTCTTAGCTGAAAAGTGCCCTTGACTATGCGCGTTCGAAATGATTTCGTTCTCCATTATTGACGGCACTACAACTTGCTCCCGATTCTGATCCTTCATAAGAATATCGTTCTGTATATAAAAATCTTCATAACCTTCATTGCCTACTAGGCTCCTAACTGCCTTTATCCAATCGTCATTCAATTGAGCTGTCTTCAATCGATGTGCTAATGCGTCTGTAAAAAAGTTACAAGAGACTCGACTTAACGCATCGGCATGCTTCATTTTCAACCCCGAACGGTGCTCTATCTTATAATTGAAGTCCTGCAAATATAATGCCCAACGAGCTACTCTTAGTGGAACTTCCTTCTTATTCATGGTCATCTTGAAAGCATTACAGTCCGTTACGATGGTAAAATTAATACCCAACACATAAATACGCCACTTAACCAGAGCTCCTATGATCGCCAATACTTCTAGCTCATAAGAGTCGTATTTCTCCTCAAACGGTGTTGTTTTCCGACTCATATATTGAACAGGGTGAAACATACTGTCTACAGGATCCTTTTGCAATAAGACTGCTCCGAAACCGTACTTGGACGCGTCAGTGTGGATTTCAGTTGCTAAATTGGGATCGTAAAGTTTCAATACTGGCTCGCTAATCAATGCCAACTTAAGCTTTTCGAAAGCCACTTGCTGTTTTTCTCCAAACTCGTACTTTGACTCATTTCTCAGTAAATCCGATAAAGGCCTGGCGACTGTAGCGTACCCGTTTATGAATTTTCTAAAATATGAAGTCAAACCTAAAAATCTTTGGATACCTTTCTTATCTCGTGGTATGGGAAATTCTTTCACAGACTGAATCTTCTCAGCTCCTGGTGTTATTGTTCCATCCTGAATAATGTATCCCAGAAAACTCACTTTCCTCTGCAATATTTGGCATTTTCCCCAATTGATACGCAAACCATTTTCTGCAGCTACCTCTAATACCCTTTGTAATTTCCGAAGACCTTCTTCATTATCTTGGCTCAGTATGATGACATCATCCATATAAATTACGACAACATTGCTCGCTACAAGCTCCCTAAAAACTGCCATTATAAACCTGGTGAAAACGGCGGGTGAATTCGATATGCCGAATGGAACATATAAGAATTCATACTGCCCACTTTGCGTAACAAATGAAGTATATTTTCGAGACCCTGCTTCAAATGGAACATGAAAAAAGCCGTCTTTTAAATCCAATGTCGTAAAGACCACGGAACCCTGAAGCTTGTCTAACACACTCTCCATATGAGCCATTGGAAAATTGTCTCTTATTATCTTCTCATTCAGTTTCCGATAGTCGCAGCATAGGCGTTTCTTTCCATTTTTCTTCGCTACCACAACCACTGGAGATGCATACTCCGAGGTACTCGGCTGTATGATTTTCTCAATTAGCCACTCTTTAACTTGTTCGTCTATCGTGTGCTGCTCACAAACTGGGAAACGACGTGGATGTTGGTATACTGGAACCTCATATCTCAAGATGATCTTCATCTCCACTGGCGCATTAGCGTTGCGAATGGGTGCGTAATCTTCTACTAGCTTCTTCACCTCCAACTGCTGTAACTGGCCTAAATGAGACAAATCTACCTTAGAGCACACATCCACCTGTTCTGAACACACGTTCCTGAACTCTGACAATAAATCGCTGCATGAGCTGTCCTCTATGTGGTATTTATTTTGGCTTTTCATTTCCGTCCTCAGCACGAACTCAGTGCCGCCCTTAGTCACATTCATATCGACGGTATCTAAAATCGTTCTGCCTAGAATTGCGTCAAAACCCATGTCCTCGTCAGGTACTACGTGGAATTCGACATTCATTGGTATTCCGTCAATATGCACTGGTATAATAAAACTCCCAAAAGTCAGTACCAGGCTTTCTCCTATTCCTGTCAAACGTTTTCCTTTGCCTGTCAGTATCTCATTACCCAGTTTAAGGAAAACACGTCGACGCATCAGACAGAGATCAGCCCCAGTATCTACTAGGCCTTTAAAAATTACCCAAGGATGCACCACATTTTTAAGTTCGAGACCGGACGCTGTAAACTCACTTTTCGACTTTCCCTCATGAACAATGTTGGCACCTTTTTCACCCTTAGCAACCAACTCTACCTTGCATTCTGATGCACGATGTCCTGCCTGACCACATCGAAAACAATTGAAATCCCTTTTCTTGCAATCTTTCTTCAAGTGAGAAGTATCACCACACTTGAAACATTTTCGTACTGATTCTCTTTTTGGTTCAAAACCTTTCTGGCTATCAGTATCACCAACACGGGTTTCATACTTAGTCGGTACCTTACTCGAAGTACGAACTTTTTGATACACTTCTATCTGCACCTTCAACTCTTTGATTGTTTTAGCCTGATACAACATAATTTTGTTTGTCTTTATATCTGGTACGCCCTTCACGAAGTAATCTACCAAACTTTCTTCATCCAGTGTCACTGGCTTAGCTATTTCCATCAAAGCGTATAGAAATTCGTATAACGTTTCTCCCTTCTTTTGCATACGTTGTCCTAGCTTCCTATGTACTTCCGCAGAAGATATTTTAACTGTAAACTCCTGCCGCAATGACTCCTTTAGTGAATCCCAGTCCCTAATATTTTTCTGACTGCGTACAAATAATTTTGCAGCTCCATCAAGCAACTGTTTGGCATAGATAAACAACTGAAGCGTGCTCCACTGCACGGTAACCGAACATTCTTGTAACTCCTGTACCCACTGCTCTACATCTGGGCTATTTGTTCCTGAGAAAGTGGAAACACTACCCTCTACGTCTTTCAGGGTAAACAAAGATCTGTTTTGTGGCATGGCCCTCTCTGGAAACTCGTTTGCGGTAACTACCGAGTCTTCTCCATCCGAACCACTATCATCATTATCATCCCGAATGCCGAAGTGAGCAAGAAGTCTATCCTGTAAATCGCGTTTTCTACCAGTCCTAGTCAAATTTAGTTCGGATAGCTTCGAGCGCAAATCTGCAACTCGCATTAACATTATTTCTTCTAGTAGCATTTTGTGTATCGATTACGTTAATTATCCAAAATGAAAAGGTTAATGTAATAAATTTTAACAATAACTTATCGAATTAATTAAGGGTTAAACAGTTAATTATTATCAATAATCTTTAATTCATGCAATAACTTATCTACCGTACTTCAGAATGCTTCTCTCGTCTGCTTGTCGTTGCTCGGCACTTGCTTGCCGACGCTCACCGGAAATACTGCTTCGCTCGCCTTCTTGTTGTTGCTCGGCACTTGCTTGCCGACGCTCACCGGAAACACTGCTTCGCTCGCCTTCTTGTCGTTGCTCGGCACTTGCTTGCCGACGCTCACCGGAAACACTGCTTCGCTCGCCTCCTCGTCGTTGCTCGGCACTTGCTTGCCGACGCTCACCGGAAACACTGCTTCGCTCGCCTCCTCGTTGTTGCTCGGCACTTGCTTGCCGACGCTCACCGGAAACACTGCTTTGCTCGCCTCCTCGTTGTTGCTGGGCACTTGCTTGCCGACTCCTTCCCTGAAGATCTGCTTCACTCGTCTCTTGTTGTTGCTCGGCTCTTGCTTGCCGACGCCTTCCCGAAGATCTGCTTCACTCGCCTCCTCGTCGTTGCTCGGCACTTGCTTGCCGACGACGTCCAAAAAATACTTCTTGACTGTCTTCCTTTCGACTTCCAATTTTTCCGTCCCTTTGTACCAGATTCGCTTTACGTTTCTGATTTGCACCGCTCGCTTCTGCCTTTCGTTGCTTGCCACTGCTCGCACACGCCTTCTAACAGATCAGCTTCCGCAAATTTCCAGTCTAACGTAACTCCAGCGCAACCTTTTCCTGACTCTTGGACTGTCGACAACAATAGATCGTCAATCTACTTTTCTCTTTTCCAGCCTTTCTTGCTGCTTCGTCGCTTCGTGTCGTCTTGCGTACACACACACATCAATGTGTCGCCGAGTCGATTTACGAACACGTCTTTTCCAGAATTTTCTGCTGCTTCGTCGCTTCGTGTCATCTAGCGCACACACACATCAATGTGTCGCCGAGTCAATTTACGAACACGTCTTTTCCAGAATTTTCTGCTACTTGGTCGTTCCGTGTCTCCTTGTCCACCAACACATACACATGCACTGTCGCCGCTTAGGTGGTTGCATACAAAACGTCTTGTAGTTTTTATGCGCCGTCGACTTTTCGCGTTTTCGTGACCTTCAACGCAGTATGTACATGTGTGGCCTGATTTTCTCTGGAACGTTCTGCCAACGCACTTCACTTTTACGATTTTAAGTTGCACCTCACGCTTGGGCCAATCCCGGTTGAGCCCCCAAATTGTAGGAAAATATAATATTCCAGTGTTTATTTAAATGTATTTTAGGATAGGTTTTAAGCGTGATACAATTTGTGCTTAAATTAGTTCTCGTAAAAGTATTTTGGGTGGACTACTGTATTTTTGGTTCTTCTCTCAGCGACACGACACGAACGACTCCCTGCTCACAACCACGCTCAGCATGTTTATCGATGACTCTTTATCGTCGGTTGATCAGAGGGCTGCCATATAGCTTGCCACTTCTAGTGTGCCCCTTTCCTGATTGCCCGCCTGATTCAAATCCTACATATCTTCGCTTATCTTTTCCTTCACTACGATCGTTAGACATGGTGATTAACTTACTACCAAAGTTGCCTGTCTAACTTATAAATTCCAATTAAGAAGATCCGACAAACTTGCTAAGAGAAGGCGACGATAGCCTGATGAAATTCACTGCGTGAGAACAATGTTTTACAGTACGACTTAATTTGGTCAAATACCCACGTATAAACGTATTAGGTTCGATGCGACAACGAACGAAACAGTTCGAACAGACAAAACGCAACAAACGCGACCGAGCTCTGTCACGTCGAACCAAGCTCTAACCACATTTTATCTACTACGAAACGGACGTCTGGAGTTCCAATGCGCGCAACGCTAAGCTAAGCGTACGCAACTAACACCAAGCTTGGTTCGACACACTAAGCTCGAACCAAGTTCGAAACAATATTAGCAAACGTAATTCTAGTGCGTGTAACGACTCGATTCCTAAACAGCGTTCGACCCGAAAACGAAGTGGCGAACGATGTTTCACTTAATTCCAAATATAAGAGCGAATGATCAGCTCTCGACACGAATGACAAGTTAGAGTCAACACGCACACAAATTCCTAAAGAACAGCGTTCGACCCGAAACCAAAGTGGCGAACGATGTTGGCGCAATATTAGCGCGGATGATTAGCTCTCGTCATAAATGACAAACTGGACGACACCAGTTGGAGAGTTAAATTACCACGAAGCTGCGGGAGCAAAGTTACTACGAGTGTACTGCACGAACGTGATCTTAAGAGAACCGTATGCTGTACATTAAAGACCGCGGCAATTAGCTTACCGCTGCAAGGGTCAATTTCTTCTAAGCCAACGAAACGAAATGCGAAATAATGCAACCCAAGCTGCGAAACAAGCGGTCAACTATGGCGTTGGCGCCCTCTAACACTCTTCCCGATTTACCCAGCTACACACGAATCGTCAACCGGTAGGTGAGTGTATGTGCAGAATACTGTTCAATGCCAAGCCAATAGGTATTATCGCTATTATTTTAGCCGCTATTGCTTTGGCATTGTTACCTGGTCGTTGGATGAATCCACTTCCCTGGGCGTTGGCAACTCAATGTCCATGTTCTGCTTCAATTGTAGGTATGGTGGTCTTCAATGTGGTCTTCTAGATGTAGAATTTCCGAAACGATGCCTTTACTTAGGTTTGAGACGCGGGGATTAGCGGGACGGACCAGAGCTGAGGCGGCGATAGAAGTCGATCAAAAGAAAAATTAACCGTGCGAAGCGAAGTGCTTTATTCCCACGCATAGCTTAGTGACTATGCTGCGGGCGTGTAGTTACATTTTGCTTGGCTTCTCATACAGTGGCGGGACTTCAAAACGTAACTATCACTTACTAACTACATCATAGTTAAGCTGCTCCTCATACTTTGGTTTTGTATATGGGTCTACCAGGTACACCAGATGTATTATCATGGCGTTAGCAAGCTCTCGTCCGTCTCCTAACGATAAACGCGACTCTGGAATGGCTGACACTGTATCTATAATTGATCGCAATGAAGACGCTGAAAGCTCGGTTACGATAGAAATGTCAAATAACTGGGCAAGTGTCTCAAAGAATATTAAACACTTGTTGTCGTACACCCTCTTCAAACTTTCTAACGCCTTTGGATAGTTGGCATCTGACATTTGGAACGCCTTTACAGTTCCCAAGGCTTCATCGGACAACCATGATATGAGATGGTTGGACAATGATGGGTCGGAATCTACCATACTTTCAAACAAACTAATAATCTGTTTATAATCCGCATCCTTGCCGCTGAACTTCGGCAACTTCAATTTGGCAAATTCGAGTGATGGTGTATGGGTGTATAAGTGTATAGGTTATTTTGCTGCCGACATGTACAGAGCCTTTGTAATCACACACGTTTCTTCCAACGGCACCCTATCCGGATTATCTAGGTCCAGTACATCGATCTCAGACTGCAGGGTCATTGCTTTGTCAATATAGGAGTTCAATATTTCCAAACGGAATTGGATTTGTAACGGATCCAGCGAAATTGAACCCTCCTCAAATGCTATCCTCATTCGATTTATATCTTCGCTTATCTTTTCCTTCACTACGATCGTTAGACATGGTGATTAACTTACTACCAAAGTTGCCTGTCTAACTTATAAATTCCAATTAAGAAGATCCGACAAACTTGCTAAGAGAAGGCGACGATAGCCTGATGAAATTCACTGCGTTCAGTGAGAACAATGTTTTACAGTACGCCTTAATTTGGTCAAATACCCACGTATAAACGTATTAGGTTCGATGCGACAACGAACGAAACAGTTCGAACAGACAAAACGCAACAAACGCGACCGAGCTCTGTCACGGCGAACCAAGCTCGAACCACATTTTATCTACTACGAAACGGATGTCTGGAGTTCCAATGCGCGCAACGCTAAGCTAAGCGTACGCAACTAACACCAAGCTTGGTTCGACACACTAAGCTCGAACCAAGTTCGAAACAATATTAGCAAACGTAATTCTAGTGCGTGTAACGACTCGATTCCTAAACAGCGTTCGACCCGAAAACGAAGTGGCGAACGATGTTTCACTTAATTCCAAATATAAGAGCGAATGATCAGCTCTCGACACGAACGACAAGTTAGAGTCAACACGCACACAAATTCCTAAAGAACAGCGTTCGCCCCGAAACCAAAGTGGCGAACGATGTTGGCGCAATATTAGCGCGGATGATTAGCTCTCGTCTTAAATGACAAACTGGACGACACCAGTTGGAGAGTTAGATTACCACGAAGCTGCGGGAGCAAAATTACTACGAGTGTACTGTACCTGGTCGTTGGATGAATCCACTTCCCTGGGCGTTGGCAACTCAATGTCCATGTTCTGCTTCAATTGTAGTCTTCAATGTGGTCTTCTAGATGTGGATTTCCGTGATCTTCCTTCTGGATTTCATCGAATTATTGGTTTTGCGGCATTTAATTGCGAAGCGTTCTGGTCGAAACAACGTTTTTTTTTGCGAAACTATTCATATGGTCCCTGCTCGGGTGCCATGTAGAATTTCCGAAACGATAATGCCTTTACTTAGGCTTGAGACGCGGGGATTAGCTGAGGCGGCGATAGAAGTCGTTCAAAAGAAAAATTAACCGTGCGAAGCGAAGTGCTTTATTCCCACGCATAGCTTTGTGACTATGCTGCGGCCGTGTAGTTACATTTTGCTTGGCTTCTCATACAGTGGCGGGACTTCAAAACGTAACTATCACTTACTAACTACATTAAATTGTATATAAACTTCATTATTTTCTGCTGATTAACTAATTTTAATTATTGGCTACCCAATGCTGTAGTGAGACACCAAATTTGATGCGTCGCACAGTGGGGCCTTTGGCCATTTCAGCTTGCTAAATTAATAACTTCCGAACGAATCAAGATATCAACATCAACATATCAATAAATTTCGTTTAAAAGCAAAAACTTTCAGAATTTAGTCTGCAAAAGTGCATGGTGCTACAATATCTAGAAGCTTTACAATAAATAGCCAAAGTTAGACTTTGTTACCAGTGCATATTTTCCTATGCAAAATGATAAACTCCAAGTTTTTCGGATCGATAAAGAATTTTTAATGGTCTATTATACTATAAAAAGTTATTTCACATTTAATTTTTAACTTAAAAAGAATTTACAAAAAATGGAAAAAAATTTTATTTTAATTGTTTGAATTTTTGGTTCACTATAAAACGTGCATATATTTCCGATGGATCGTTAGGAATATCCAATAATCTTAACATTTATGAAGAATAAATACTTTCTAATTCTTTTTTGGATTTCTCATATCTAATAGATGAAATAAATGGATCTGAAGAGGCTGCCAACATCTTGAAAAGATCCTGATTTTGCCTTGTTCGTGATATTTTACAAGTATTCATGTACCTGAATTTCTTGTAATCCTTGTTTCTCGTTTCCTGGGCCTCCTCTTACATCTCTCCAATTGGATGGCTATGATGTTCTATTAAAATTTGACCGTGTGCCAAAATTTTATGAAGCGTTGGAGCAAGCTTCTTTTCTGGATACTTTTCAAATACCAACTCTGCAGTCTTCGAGGCATATTTGCAAAATTTGCGGGTGTTAATTTTGTCCTTGCAGTTGAAAATATTCAAAATTACATTCAATCTTTGGATAATGCCTTCATCCACTCCAGATATTTTTTCTGTAATTTCGTGTTCCTTAAAGAATTTCCGGGATGAGTTTCCATCGTTTGTGTTTCCGTATCCATATTTGGGGCAGTCGACCCTCAGTCCAAGTTTCGCAACGAATTCGTCTTGAATAATTTTTGTCCTGTATTTATGTTTCTCTTTGGCTGGCATGCTATCGTCAAAAGATTCTTCCGTTCGCGGGATGGTATATGCAAGTTTTAAAATAAACTCCATACATCTTATTCTTGCATGCTATTGGGAAATGCCTATTCCAAATTTTCCCCTTCAATTAAGGAATCATCCAAGTTTTGAAAGTCCTTCTGTGTTTTTTTGCAAAAAGCGCATGTCAGTTAACAGTAACAGTTGGACCATCCTTGAATTCCAATAATCCTGGCTTTATATTTTTAATCTGATTCTTAATATCAGTTACTGTGGACTTTATCAATTCAGAAGATTCCCTGGCGTATTTAAATAATATAGGGCGGCAATAGTGAGCAGACGAAGGTCGGGGATTTTTCCAATGTTCTGAAGTATCCGATTTTAGCCTCAGGGGGACAAGAGAAGCCATAAATATGTTGGCATCTGTAATGGATTTACCATCCGTTTCTAATATTTGCTTATATGCACTTTGTCCTGAAGATCCATCACATCCCCACTTGCTGATCAATGTGAGATTTTGCGGAAGATTCTCAATCTGATGGTGAGGTAAACTTTCAATGAGCATTTTCGCAGTGTGGTCCACCAGGTTTTGAAGTTTTACTTCCGCTGATACCTCCGTCACTCCGATGATCCTATTGGGCTTTGAGGTAGCTCAGAGGGGGCCTAGCTGAGGCCACCGGACGGGTCGCAGGTTGCGGATAGCGAACGGCCTACCCTGTGGGTAGGTCAACTGTGAATAAGCGGGCATCCCAAAGAGAAGCAGCTAAGCTGTCTCGGAGGGAGAGTACCGAAATAAGCAGTCCCGGACAGCCAGCGGGTGTTCGCGAGGCAGCAACACTGACGATGCGCTTGTGGTGCCGCCTCTCATTAAGTAGCTCACACACTTCCTCTCCCTACACATACCTACCCACATCCCAACCCCAACACTCACCTCACACCGGGCCGGACTAAGGTGTCATTCGACCCGTGCCGAGAGTCAGCCTGGCTGGGGGCCCGGTATAAAAACTAGCCCAGTCGCAAACGGAGAGCTCAGGGACTTGGCAGCCCCCTGTTCTAGTGATGCCTTACCCGGGTAACGTGGAGCTCTGCCGGGTGGACCGTTCCCCTTCTCTGCAGCTCGTGGGAATCATATGGATAAATACACAAAAATTACAAAAACCAAAAACGAGAAAGGCACTCTTCAAATGCCGACTGGGAGCACTCCCAAGCGAGAGAAGGAAGCGGCCCAAAGGCCTGTCCTGATCAGCTCTAACGCAGGTAAATCCTGCACGGTGGAAGGCGCGGGTATGAGCCCGGGTGGGTCCCATCCCAAATCTGGGATGGGTGTCAAGTCTACTCCCAAAGCGGATACCATGGAAGGGCAGCTAAGCAAAACTGCGGCTGCCCAACCTTCCAGTGAAGTTGAGGGGGCTGGCTTGGCTTCAACCAGCGCCCAAGCCAAAAAGTATACATACGCCGAAAAGAGGAGTGCTGGGCACATACTCCGTCGGCAAAATGCTAGTACGCAAGCCAGCCCAACGGCGGACTGGCTGAAAAAGGTTGAGTGGGCCTCGACGGTGCTGCCCAACTTCAGTGTTGAGCCACCTAAGGCTGCTCAACCAAAGAGGCAGCGCTCGCAGGAGACGCCTGGACCGGCTGCAAAGCGGTCCAGAGTGCAGCCGAACATATCCTTCGCGCAGATTGCCAAGGAGAGGACGCTGATTGGCGTTCTGGACAACGGCAGCGCGGAGGGGAAGATTCCTCGGAGCCAATGGAAGTGGGTGGAAGCGGCACTGGCCGACCGCTGTTTCGAGCTCCTCGACAAGGACCCCGGACCACCTCCAGTCTGCAAAGACATGGGGTGGTTTCAGGGAAACATAAAAGTAATAGCCTGTGAAGATGAGCGATCCGTGAAGCTCTATAAAGCTGCGGTGTCACAAATCGGCGAGGTCAACGCGGGGGCGAAGCTCGTCGCTGTAGACTGGAGCGAGGTGCCCAGCAGGCCGAGGGCCCGTATATGGGTTCCGGCAACATTTAAGGAGCCCGAAAGGATCCTCACGATGCTCCAAAGATGCAACCCGGCTCACCCAACCAAAGACTGGAAGGTTGTGAAGGTGGAGGCATCAAAGGGCCCAACTAATCAGGCGGTGATCATCCTGAACAAGGAGTCATTGGCCCAGATTGAAGCCGCAAAAGGAGAACTGAACTTCGGGTTCAGCTCTGTGACCATGAAGGTCTATAAATCGGATGCAGCGGCCGAGTCGCGTCCTGTCAACAACCCAGTTGAGCAGGACGTTGCCTCGGAGATCGAGGCACCCGAGGTAGACCTGGAGCTGGACCGGGAGAGCATACTCCTCGGACACGGAGCTGATGCTCGACTTCGAGGCGATGTGTCGGGACGATATTACTCGACGACTCCGACGCCGACATTACAGTGGTGGAGAGTGCATCTAATGAAGTCACTCAGACTTCTGCAGATAAATCTCCACCACTGTAAGGCAGCATCTGCTGCCCTTATGCTCCGCTTGAACGCAAGCGGAGCGGAGATAGTCCTAATCCAGGAGCCTTGGGTGGTGGGAGGCAAGGTCTGTGGATTAGCGACGAAGGAGTACAAGCTATTAGTAGCTCCAACTGAAGGTAAAACTCGTACCTGCATTCTAGCAAGAAGGCATCTAAATATCTTTCTGCTCCATAATTTTAGCAATGGCGACAATACGGCGGCTAGCCTAGAGCTACAGGGGACACACCTAAACCTGGTGTCGTCCTACATGGCTCACGAGGAAAGCGATCCTCCCAGTGACCTCGTTCGCAGGATAACCTGCGATAGCGAAAGGTCGGACACAGGCCTATTAATAGGCTGCGATGCCAACGCTCACCACACTCAGTGGGGAAGCTCCGACATAAATGTAAGGGGTGAGTCACTTTTCAGCTTCATCCTTAACTCTAATCTAGTTATCTGCAATCGAGGTAACGACCCTACCTTTATTATTAAAAACCGACAAGAGGTCATTGACCTCACCTTACTGTCTCACAAACTGTCAGAAGTAATTAAAAGTTGGAGAGTCCTAGAGGACCACTCCTTCTCCGATCACAGGTATATCGAGACAGTACTATCTCTCGAGAGCCCAAAACCCACTGACTATGTCAACCCCAGGAAAGCCAACTGGGATTTATATAGCGCAACCATAGAGAAATTACTCCCCCCATTCCACCTAAATGTCCGGACACTCCGGACGATCTAAACAGCCTGGTAGACAGCTTCACCGAAGCGTGTAAAAAGGCTTTCACGGCTGCATGCCCATCAATCAGACCTAAAGGGAAAAAGAAACCCCCTTGGTGGTCAAGGGAAATAGATATTCTACGCAGAGACCGCAGGACTCTATTCAATAGAGCCAAAAGCGGTAGCGAGGAAGAACACTGGGCAAACTACAAAAGTAGTCTTGCCCTATACAAAAAAGAAACTAGGAAAGCGAAGAGGGCCTCCTGGCAAAAATTCTGCTCCGACATTGAGGACACGTCGGAAGCCGCAAGGCTACGAAAAATTCTCTCGAAAACAACACCCTCTGCGGGGTACCTCAAGCGAATGGACGGTACGTGGACCAACTCAAGTGAGAAATCCCTACATATCCTATTCGACACCCACTTTCCGGGGTGCACAACCATCGAGCCTGCAGATCTCCCAAGCAAGGGCTCAGTAGCCTCGATGGCGTAAACAGCTTTAAATCCTTCAAATCACCTGGTCCAGATCAGGTCATTCCGGCTCAATTACAAAAAGCAGGGAATATGGCCATCAACTGGCTACAATGCATCTTCAGGAAGATACTCGTAGTGGGAAAAATCCCCAAGCTATGGCTCAAGGCTAAAATAGTCTTCATTCCAAAAGCAGGGAAAGCCTCACACACAACTCCTAAAGACTTTAGACCAATAAGTCTATCATCCTTTCTTCTCAACACCTTTGAGAGACTAGTCGGGCTACAACTGAGGGCAACCATAAATCCTCAGTGGCTGTCAGGCGCACAACATGCCTACCAGAAAGGAAAATCCACGGAAACGGCACTCCATGAAGTAATCTCGGCGGTGGAGAAATCCATAGGAGTCACAGAATACTCTTTAGTTGCGTTCCTCGACATCGAGGGAGCATTTAACAACGTCACTCCGGAGGCCATCACGGCTGCTCTGACTGACCTGGGGGTGGATGGACACTTGGTGATGCTCATTGATCAATTGCTCACATGCAGGACGGTGACATCATCGATGGGATCATCCACTCAATCAAGGTATGTCAACAGAGGCACCCCTCAAGGGGGGTCCTGTCTCCCCTTCTATGGAACATAGCAGTCAACAAGATTCTATGTAACTTGGAGGGGGGGCTGCAAAGTGGTGGCATACGCGGACGATGTTGTCATAATCTTTTCGGGAAAATTCCCGCAGACACTTTGCGACCTAATGACCGCAAAGCTCGCGCGACTGTCGGAATGGACAAAGTCGCGTGGACTGGGAGTTAATCCCTCAAAAACGGAACTTGTATTGTTCACGAACAAAGGCAAAGTCCCGCCCCTCAGCCCCCCAATTCCAAACGGATGCAGGCTCCCCTTCAGTGACAATGCCAGCTATTTAGGGCTGGTAATTGACAAGAAACTCAGCTGGAATCTGAATATCAAAGACAGAGTGAGGAAGGCCACGATAGCCCTCTACACTTGTAAAAAGGCCATAGGGATGAAATGGGGCATGAACCTAAGAATAGTCCAATGGATATACCTAGCAATAGTTAGGCCAATACTACTCTACGGAGTTACCGTGTGGTGGCCTGCCCTATCACCAACCAACTGGGCAAGGTACAGCGTACCGCCGCCCTATGCATCAGTGGGGCTTTACGCACCACACCAAATGATGCGCTAAACGCCATCTTATGCCTCCAGAGCCTTGACCATGCGGGTATGGAGAGGGCAGAAATGGCAGCAATTCGTCTAAGAGACTCAGACCAATGGGTGTCGCAGCACATCGGTCACGCTTCCATCCTTAACGGAAACAATATCGTCCCCACAAAAACGGACTACTGTGCTCCAAGGGAGTACATAGACACTCCTTTTGAAATAATCATCCCCCAGAGAGATAAATGGCTCGAGGGACCTCCTGGCCCAGATGGAACCATACAAATCTACACAGACGGTTCGAAATTGGACAACAAGGTCGGAGGGGGTGTATACTCCGAACAACTAAACATAAGGCACTCCTTCAGGCTCCCAGATCACTGCAGTGTCTTCCAAGCGGAAGTCATAGCGATCAAGGAAGCTCTGTGCTGTCTTCACGAAGTAGCCATTACGGCAAATAACATAAATATCTACAGTGATAGCCAAGCCGCGATCAAATCGCTAAATGCGATAACATCTAGCTCGGATACCGTGGCAAACTGTCGCAAATCTCTTCACGAGATGGCTCATCAGTTTGAAATCAACCTAATATGGGTTCCGGGCCACCAGGACATTGAAGGCAATTGTATAGCAGACGAGCTGCCCAGAGCTGGTACAACAGTCCCCCTTCTCCACGATAAGGAGGACATTCGTATGCCAATGGCCACATGTAAGCTCAAAATAAAGGAGCACTACAAGCAGCTCACAAACGACAGATGGCAGACAGTATCACTATGTCGCATAACTAGGCAAACATGGCCTAACATAAATAAGAAGCGCACCGATGAGCTCTGCAAGCTTGGCAGGAAAAGGTGCAGCTCAGTCATACGCTCCCTTACGGGACACTGGTTAATAGGCACACATGCAAACAGACTCGGTGCCCCCTACAACGACTTCTGTCGAAGCTGTAGAGATGAGGACGAGGAGGAGACAGTGGAACACCTGTTCTGCTTCTGTCCGGCTCTCAGCAGAAGGAGACTTCAATACTTGGGCTCACCTTTCTTAATTGACATCTCAGACATGTCTGCAATGTGTCCCAGAAGGATCGCAAACTTCATACGGGCATCCGGTTGGGACAACGGATAACATAGACTCACATGAGGGGAGGGGAAAATGCTCCTTGCGGTATCGCAACGGGCCGAAACCGGCCTAAGTGTGTCGGGTTCCTGGCGATCCCGACAGCCGCCTCAACCTAACCTAACCTACCTCCGTCACATGTGTAGTCGGTCCTGCCTTCTTTTTAGCTTCTCCAATTTGTTTATATCCTAGCAGAACGTCGACATTATGCCGCTTCCAGGAATGTCGCAATATTGAATATTTGTCCTTAGACATTCCCAAATCCATAAAAAATACCAAAGCCTCTTCAACGGTGTACAGCCTTCGTTGTGAATTTTGCGGCGTGACGATGCTCTTGTTTATCATTTCAAGTCTAACCGGGCTTGCCTTCGAAACAGCTTTTGTGATATGTGGCCTCTTGTTTTCCTTTTCGTTCGTATATTTGATTGACAGCGCCTCCGATAAGTGATCCGTAGCTATATGACATGTTGCATCTGAAAGTTTTCTCTTTCTTGTATAAGCTGAACACTCTTCCAGGGTTTTAATTGGTCTTCCTGAGCATCGTCCTGTGGACGTGGAGGGTCCATCATCTAGCATCTGCTTTCCAACTAACTAGGTTGCGTTTTTGCTATTGAACCATGTAGTATTACAATGTAAGATCTCCCATTTAGCGTCAATTCTAGCATATAAAAGCTTAATATTATGTATTATACTTGTATGCTTCACTGGGTTGTCTGATACTACATTTAATTCAACGAGAACAGCTTCCTTAAATTCGTTGAAGTTGTTTGAAGTTCTAAATATCTCAAGCATTTTATATTTTCCATCGCCATTTTCACTGTTTATACACAACTTAATGGTTTAGAAGTCAAAATATAAATATGGAGCTATACAAAAAAGGACTGCAATATATCATAACATATGCATACTACTACTTTGGCAAAATAAAAAGCAGGTTAAAAAACATGGTCAAATTCAGGTCAATTATAACGGCCAACCTGCATATGCAATGCTAAAAAAACTTTTGAATAAGGTAGGTCGAAGTTAAAAAGGCTTACCTGCAAATGGATTAATATCTAAAAACATAATTTAGGTAACGAAAACTTAAAAATGGTTAAATTATTGAGTGTACCTGAGTATATAGTTTCATTAGTACATTAGTACCTGATTTTGGTTTTTGTATGGGAATTTGAGCTGCGACAGCCCATTTTTTGCCGTTGTTCGTGCGAGGTAGCGTCACTGTTATCGATGTAGAAGCCAAAAAAACCAAAATTGCACGTATGTACCTTTGATTTAGGTAAAAACATATGCAAAGATGAAAAATGTATTTTTTTTTAAATTCAAGTCAAAGTTGAAAAAAAAAAAATTTAGATGGTTTGGAAAGTACGTTTTTCTCTAGAACTGTCTGTGCAACGAAGCAGTTTTTCATTAAATATTGATAAAAATTAATACACCTAGTAAATTATACCAAAAACAAAATGATACCTTAGACAGTTTAATTTGTATTCTACCTGAAACATGCAGTATGTCAATCACTGTTGAAAAAATTGTTGCACACGGAAATAATTTTCAACTTTGATTGCTCATATCTCCTAAACTAAAAGTCCGATTCTTTTTAAACTTTATTTTTGAAAGCTTTGGATAATACTCTATCGAATTCGTGTATTGGATTTATCCAAAGCGTTAAAAAATGCATTGACTTTTGCCACCTCTTTGCGGCTGAGGCCCCACTGTGCAACGTTCCAATAACTCTCTATTGATCTGACCGTATTGCAGACAAATAGTTAAAAGTCATTCTTTGTAGGAGGGTGGATGGCTGCTCGCTAGAAAGTTCCAAAAGACCGTGGTTCCCAATAAAGTAGTCGGTGGGGGTGCTTCGATTTATATATATGTTTGTATACTTGCTGAAGTTATTTTGTAGGTTTTTCGGTGGGAGCAGACAGCGATAGCGCGCGCAGTCGCTCCGTACGGGGGTTAGATGGCAACTACCTCTCTGTATATTGGCAGATTAATGCAAGCGCCAGTGCTAGAGAATCGATCGTGTTGATCGAGACTGACCAGCGCGGAAATGGATGGGTCGAATTCCATGGCCGCTAGCGTCAAGTACCGCTGAGTTAGGAAGGAGTCAATTTCCGTCCATTGAGACACCTCCTTCTTGTCAGTGACCTACGCTTCACACAAAGCCCGGGTCATGTTTGGCAATTCGGAGGCAAAGTAGTCACGAGGAGACTATCCCAATTGTCGGTGCAGAGCAAAAAGAGCAAAATATTTGTCTGGTTGGTCACCAGGAGCCGATTATTTTCATAACGTTTTGGGAGGACCGACCATGCCGACTCGAAACCATCGTTTGTGAGCGGGGACTTCTCGACTATGGCCTTCGGATCGCCACTTGTCTTCGCGGTGAGATAGTATAACTTCTCTACTGGAGACAGCCTAGAATTATTTATGTGAATTTCCGAAAATAAGTCTCGAAAATGTCGCATGGTGGCAGTCGACAGCCGCCCTGGGAGGTTGGCTGTGCAGAAGGACGGACGGTTGTTTGAGCCAGCTGAGCATAGAGGTCCGCTATACACTCAAATACGCTCAAATACACCGTAACACTCGCCGTACTTATCTCGGATGTCTTCTTGTACTTCTGGAGTCTCGTCAACCATCGCTGCGGAGCAAGCCTTATACTCCGTTTCGACCTCCGTCCACATGCTCAGGATTTGGTATCGGCGGACCTCGGACAGAGAGACGGATGGAGCGGCGGGTTTGCGCGCTTGCAAGTGAGACTGCCAATGGCGGCGACTAGTCTTGCCCGTGCGGTAGTGGTGGCGGATTGAGCCAGTGTGACGGAGGGTCTTGAGCTGACGGGACTGGCAACGCGAGCCCTGGTTGGATCGTCTTGGATCCGAGCTGGCACCTGAACGGTGACGGGAGATGGGAACAGAACCGATTGAGTCCTTGCAGTCCTTAAGCCCTGCGCTTTCAATACTGTCATAGCGCCCGCGGGCGTAATGACACTTGGAGTTATGACATGTACCCACTAAATTCACATAGCGACACGCTGATGAAAATGGTACCCCATGGTACCCCACCCAACAAGTGTTGTTTAATGAAATAATATCATACATATTCAAGCTTCAAAAGATATGAGCAATATGGTTTTACGGTGGTTTGTTTGTTCTTAGCAGAGGCAAACATACACGTACCTCTTGCTTAAATTTATTCGTTTAAAAAAGGGTAATTTCCATGGTCAAAAAAGTGGGCACGACAGTCGTTTTATAATTAAGCGCTTAGCAAAGCTTGTTAAATTTGCTACATTTTCTTTATTTTTAAATACATAATAATAATAAAATAATGTTACATACTTGTAAGTTATTAATATATATATTAATATATATATATATATATATATATATATATCAGATTAAAGTGCTTAAAACTTTGCTTACAAATCTATTTTGGAAAATAAAATTTTTAAAATTCAAGCAATTCAATTTTATTTTCCAAAATAGATTTGTAAGCAAAGTTTTTAAGCACTTTAATCTGATGAAAAAAAATACTTTTATTACACTTTTTATACCCGTACTCAAATAGAGTTAAGGTGTATAAATAAGGCCATGGGCGTGCTTGGGTTTATAAAAAGGTGGTCAAAGAAGTTTGACGATCCCTACATAACGAAGACTCTCTATACCTCGCTTGTTCGTCCGATTTTAGAGTACGGCTCTTGTGTATGGTGCCCCCAGTACAAAGTACACCAGGACCGTATAGAATCAGTCCAGAAAAACTTTTTACTTTTTGCTCTGCGTGGCCTCAACTGGGATGCAGATGTGAGACTGCCATCTTACCCTCGTAGACTGCTTTTAATAAACCTTCCAACCTTAGTTAGTCGTAGAAAAATGCTTGGTGTGATTTTTATGCACAACCTGATCAAGGGTGACGTAGATAGCCCTGACTTGTTGAGTCGCATAAACTTTACGATTCCTGTTAGATCTACTAGAAACTTTACCCCTTTGTTCCTTCCACTTTGTAGATAAAATTATTCCTTGCGTGAACCGTTTAGGGTCTTATGCTCGGACTATAATTCTCTCTACCTTATAGTATCCACCACTCTTCTTAAATCACTAATATTAACATACCTTTCCCGTAATTAGTCCTATTTCTTAACTATCTTTGCATGTTTAGCTCTTGAGTTGTGTTTAGCTCTAATTTTCCTCGAACATTAGTCTAACCTCTATCTTTCCTGCATGTTCGCGATCGGTTCGGTAACACGCGTCGCGCGTCATGCGGCAGCGCCCCCCGGTCGGTTGGGCGGGAGGAGGGGCTGCGATTCTAGCCTGGGTTCCGCGCGTAACAGGCTTCGGCTTGGTGTCGCATGGGCCACTTGATGGTGCAGTCATTTCATATCAACGTCCACACTAATGTATTTGTGGTAAAAGGGGATGTGTGTAACGCAGAGAAGAGCCATGTCTGTCTGTCCGTCCGTCCGTATGTCCGTATGTCCGTCTGTCCGTCTTGTTTGACGCCTAGTTCTCAGAGACTATAAAAGCTAGAGCAACCAAATTTTGTTTCCAGAGTCATGTGTTATCACACTGAATAAAGTTTGCATCAAAATTTTCCACGCTTTTTCCGCCTTTACAAAGAACGAAAATCTGTGCCACCCACAATTTTGAAGATACGATGAACGCAGTACCGTAGAGAATAACCATATCTACCAGATTGCCAAATCTGGTACAGATCGGATCATTATTATAGCCAGAATGAAGAAATTAATTTTCAGTTGCTTCCCCCACCTCCTCTGGCGATGCTGACGCTACTCATTCTCTTTCTCGATCGAACAGACTCTGCCCTGTGCAGTACGCGAGCGCCTTCTAGCGGGGGATATGTAGAATCTAAATTGTAGATGTAGAATATTTGTTCTAGATGTTTAATTTACATTTTAGATGTAATATTTAAAATTGTTCAAATTTCAATCATAAGCTCACAAATTTATATACTGACTGAGTACGGGTATTTAAGTAGAGTCGCGACTAGAAGCAACTCACGTTCCTTCTCTTTTTAAATATACAAAGTGTGTAACGTCCGTAATGGCATGAATACTCAAACATTTTTTTTATATTATGAGGTGAAAGAAGGTGTTTCTAATGGATTTTAGCCTGCTGAATCTGAGCTTTGAATTGCTCTAGGTCAGTGTTCCGCAAAGCGTGTGCCGCGGCACACTAGTGTACCATGGTCAGCAGTTGGTGTTCCGCTGCAAAAAGTCAATGTTTTGTGAAGATTATTCACTTAAAAATATCTGAGAGCTATAAGATCATGGTGCTTTGTTAAGCGGGAGCGAGGCAGCCTATATCGCCAAGCGCAGCACGCATGCCTATCGACAGTTAAATATAGTCTGTACAATGCAGTATTTTATACAGAAAAAATGATATCTCCGATTTACGAGCTAAAAATTAAAATTAGACGTTTTCAGAGTCCCAGGGTTCGGATTTTTATTCAATGTTTAAAACAGAAGAATGGGTAGTAATACTTGAATAGCTGGTTGACATACTCGCTCATTTAGATGAGCTCAACAGAAAAATGCCAGGCAGGAATTCTAATATTTTAAAGTCTTCGGACAAAATGGAAATTGAAAGCTTTCATGCTAGGTTGTTGTTATGGAACAGCCAAACAGTCAATGATAGTAATGAAGTAGTAAATTCAGAACAAAACGAGAAGGAACGTGAGTCGCTTCTAGTCGCGACTCTACTTTTATACCCGTACTCAGTCAGTATATAAATTTATGAGCTTATGATTGAAATTAAAAAAAAAATTTTTAATTTTACATTTTTTGCTACATTTGTTAACTACATCTACATGTAAAATGTAGATAATACATCTAGAACAAATATTCTACATCTTCCATTTAGATTCTTTATCTGCTCCGATAGGGGTTGCTCGCGCATTGCACAGGGCAGAGTGTGTGCGAGCGAGAAAGAGAATGAGTAGCGTCAGCATCGCCAGAGGAGGTGGGGGAAGCAACTGAAAATTAATTTCTTTGTTCTGGCTATAATAATGATTCGATCTGATTCAGATTCGGCAATCTGATAGATATGGTCATTCTCTACGATACTGCGTTTTTAGTTTTTTCGTATCTTCAAAATTGTGGCTGCCACAGATTTTCGTCCTTTGTGAAGGCGGAAGAGGGCGGGGCGAAATTTTGAAATACACTTGTAACAGTGTGATATCACATGAGTCTGGAAACTAAATTTGGTTGCTCTAGCTTTTATAGTCTCTGAGAACGAGGCGCTCATCAGGACGGACAGACGGACAGACGGACAGACGGACGGACGGACGGACAGACAGACATGGCTCTATCGACTCGGCTATTGATACTGATCAAGAATATATATACTTTATGGGGTCGGAAAATTTTCGTTCTCTGCGTTACACACATCCACTTTTACCACAAATACAGTATACCCCTTAACTCTTTTTGAGTACGGGTATAAAAATATACAGGCTTTGACAACACTTTGAGATATTCGAACAAAAAAAATTAGCTTAGATTTTGTGAGTGTGCCTGATTGGAGTTTACGAAGTAGAGGTAGCAGATATTTGGTTGTATATGAAAAATGAGTATCCACTGCTTTCGAAGCGTGCTATTGCAATTGTATTGTTTTGGTTCAAAATTCTGTAACACATTGAAAATCAGAAGAAAAATTAAATAAATATTTAAAATCTTATATTTTAAACCAATTTAGATTCCATTTCAAAAATGTATATTTATCTGCGTGTTAAAGCATATTTCCGCAGTGTAAAATCAATCGAACGAAGAAAAAAAATACAACCGATAGCAAAAAACCAACAACAAAACACTGTCGTCAAATCACTGCACACACATCCAAGCGCTGTAACAAAGCATAAGTGCGAGCAGCCGACGAAAAACACGCACAAAGGAGAACTGAAAACATCACAAAACAAAAACCATTTCGTCCTCCACTGCACCGCCAACAAAGCGCACTCGAAACAATGCTGGAACCGCGAGTGAGCGCCTCTCCGACGCCCCTTCAGCTCAACTGCTGTAGCTGCTGAAGGCTCGCTTCCAAGAGCAGACGGACCAAATTGCGTCCCATGTCCGGGAAGCAGAAGAGCGCATCCTCAGCAGCCTTATGGAGCGCTTGGACTCGATCGCTGGTGAGGTGAAGCAGATTGGTGCCCGAGTTATAAACTTGGAGCAGGAGGTGCGTGATTTTCGATCTCAAAGAGATCGACTGGGTGCACGGGTCGAGAGGCTGGAGCAAGAGGTTGCGGAACTGCGCGCACTGGGAAGAGAGTGGGAGGCATAAAGGCGAGATAGACGGCCGAACACATGGCAGCTAGCGCGAGTGAACTGCGACTACACGGTGTTCCTTATGTGGACGGAGAAAATGTAAGAGCGATCTTCAATAAGCTCTGCTTCAATCTCCAGCTGACCCCACCACCAAGAATCCGGGATGCTTTCAGGGCCCAAAAAACACAAAACAGTAACGTGGATATAATAACAAAATTGGAAAGCGTCCGCGAGAAGATCAATTTTCTAAAGAAAATTGGGTCATACCGGCGCGAGAGCAAGAGACAACTGAGCTCTGAAGCTGCAATCTATGTCAATGAGCAACTTTTAAGAGAGCATTACCTCATATTCAAAGAGGCCATGAAAATTAAAAAGCACTAAATTCTCTCCACAGTCTTCACGCGGCTCGGCCTTGTGCACCTGCGCTGTAATGAGAGAGAGGGCGTTCAATGCATTGAACGCATGGATGAGCTTTTGCTACTAGCACCAGCTAGCGTACCCGCTGAGCCTCTCCAAGAATCATCCTCTGCCTCTCCCACTGGCGCTTTGGCTGGATCGAAAGACGCAGTAGGCGTCGTAAATAGCTTTCGCTCTTAATCGAAGACTCTTAGATTTAAAAGTTAGGTTATTTATATCTTTAATTTATTATATCTCTCGTCTAAATTTAATACATTGTTTTGCTGATATTGAGGTTGCGCCCCTTATAATTTCCCATTTAAAAAATGAGTGGTGATATAGGTAGTTCCCTAACCGGTTGCATGCTTAAAATTATTAGTAAACACCGAAATGGTCTTAAATTAATTCACATTAATTCACAAAGTTTGCTAAGGAAAATTGATCAGTTTAAATAACTCTTTACCAATTCAAATGTAGATATTATATGTGTGTCCGAGACGTGGTTTGTGCATGAGTTCTGTGACTTATCAATTATGTGTGACGGTTATGTTGTTTTTCGTTCTGATCGTATTGGACATGCAGGTGGTGTGGCTATATTTGTCAACACTAGATTAAAATGTAATGTTAAATGTAAACAACCAGGTGAATGTCCAATTGAGTATCTACTTTTGGAAATCTCAAGCAAAGAAAATAAGAACATTTTTGTTGGATGTATTTATAGACCCAATAGGACAATCGACTATGAGCCATTAATTAACACTATCTCGGACATTTCAGTGACATACACGCCCATTATTCTGGCCGGCGATTTCAATAGCAATATCTTGAAAGAGAATCATCTTTTAGATAGCTTTGCTTCTCTGGGGTTGTATGCCCTTAATGTAACCATGCCTACACACTTCAGCAATACCTGTGATACACTTCTTGACATTTTTTTTATCAATGACCCTAATAATACCTTACTCTATGACCAGGTATCAGTTCCAGCTTTTTCCAAACATGACCTTATTTTCCTAACATATGACTTGACTTTAGATCACAAAACTGATTCCTTTACGTATAGAGACTATAAGAATATTGACCTTAATGAACTAGAATATAACGCATGTGACTGGTCTTCCATTTACAAATCTCCCCATGTTGATTGTCAATTGATTGTCTTAAACAATAATATTCTGTACCTGTTCAATAAGTTTGTTTCTCTTAAAACCAAAGTAACCAAGCTAAGACAAAAACCATGGTTTAGCAGTGAAATCAAAAGCTAATGCATCAGAGAGATATTGCTTTCCATAAATGGAAGCGTTATAATACAGATGAATTTCGTTTAACATACAAACGATTAAGAACAATGGTTACCAAGGATATAAGATCCGCCAAGTGTAACTACTATAAATCTAAATTCCAGAACTGTTCCACTATTAAACAAAGGTGGACTGAAATTAACAATTTGCGAATAGGGGAATGTAGACAGAAGACTGAGCACGATGTCAATGTCGAAGAGCTTAACAGAAGGTTCTCGATGACTGGTGTACCTGAAGCGACAAGCAACATGTACCTGAATTCAACCCCACTCTGTGATAATAGTTTTAGCTTTGTGTGCGTCAATCAATGTGATGTCCTTGCGTGTATACTTAAGGTAAAGTCCAATGCTGAAGGCTTTGATAGCATCAGTCAAAAATTCTTAAAAATCTTACTTCCGAAAATGTTGTCCCACGTCACGTATATATTAAACAATGCAATTAATACATCCACGTTTCCGACTGAATGGAAAAAGGCAAACATTTTACCCATCCCAAAACAAAACAATGACTATAGACCAGGGGTCGGCAACCATACTCACACATTTTTTTGTGCGTTTGTGTGCGACGACGTCAGACATTTCTCTGCCGCTGCGAAAGCCGAGCAACTGTGCATAGGGCACGAATGCTTCGCTGCCGCGGCGGGCAGAATTACGAAGTTTTGTGCATAGCCCGTAGCTGGCTTCGCTTCCGCTACGTCAGCCGGGCAGAATTACGAAGTCTTTACTCTGTACGTGTGCCGACTGCGCTGCCTAAAATGTCTCCCTATGCACAGTGTATAGGAAGCGCCCGACCTCTGCTATAGACCGATTTCAATACTTCCATTTCATTCAAAAGTTCTTGAAAATCTTATGTTTTCACAGATTGAACACTTTTTGACTCAAACTCGCTGTTGAGTCAAAAGCAGTCGGGTTTTCGAAAGAAACGAAGCTGTATAAGTGCCATAACGGATATTGTGGAAGATATACGACAGCAACTTGACAAGAACTGGGTTACGTTCTTAACACTTCTTGACCATATTAAGGCATTCGACTCCGTAAACCATAAAATGCTCTGCGCAAATTTCTCAGATACTGCAGTCAACTTTGTAAAGTCTTATCTTGCAAATCGATTGCAAGCAGTAGTCTCAGGTACAAAAGTTTCCACTTTTATGAAACTTACGCGGGGAGCTCCTCAGGGATCTGTGTTAGGCTCATTATTGTTTTCAATATATGTTAATGATCTACCTGGTGTCCTGTCCGAATGTGAAGTACATCTATATGCTGATGACGTCCAAATTTATGTTAGCACTCCCGTTAATGAAATAAATGTTTGTGTCAGTACGTGCAACAAAATGCTTTCCATAATAGAGAAATGGGCAAAAGAGAATGGCTTGGAAATAAATCTTAAAAAGTCAAAATGTTTGGTAATTGCTAAAAAAAGTATTAACACAAAAAATCTGGAGAAACTACATATTGACATTCATTTCCTATTTCCTATGAAGACCATGCAGTTAACCTGGGCATAACATTTAGTAGCACACTGTCATGGAGCAAACATATATCAAAAGCAACAGGACGTACCTATGGTCTGTTACGCCAATTGTCAGCGTTTAAAACATTTTTACCAGAAGAAATAAGACTTCTGATTTCTAAAGTCATTCTCATCCCCACTCTATTATATGGTGTTGAAATATTTGGACATAGTGATGCTCGCGACATGCGCACACTAGTAGTAGACTTTAATTCAATTGTCCGATATGTGTTTAATTTAAGACGTTTCGACCATGCATCACACTTGACAAATAAAATACTTGACCCTAACCTGACGACTTGGATAGATTTTAGAACTAAAGTTCATAAAAATGTAACGACCCAAGAAACGATTTACCTTTACTGCAAACTTAACCCTGCTACATCACAAAGAACTAACAACTATTTATGCACTCGAACTCAATGCGTCGAAGAGGCAGCTATTTGTTAATGCAATCCGCTTATGGAACAGTCTTCCCCATCACATTAAATCCATTAGGAGCGCAAATCAATTTCAAAATAAAAAAATTAAAGAGCATTTAGGAAACCATTAAAAAT
Source organism: Drosophila subsilvestris (assembly GCA_035043285.1). Classification (NCBI taxonomy): domain Eukaryota; kingdom Metazoa; phylum Arthropoda; class Insecta; order Diptera; family Drosophilidae; genus Drosophila; species Drosophila subsilvestris. The sequence goes on from JAWNNB010001890.1 coordinate 116,871, forward strand.
AAACAAAACAAAAAATTCATCATTAAGTAAAAAACAAAAAAAAATTATAATAAATACAAATTAATTAAAATAAATATTAAAAAATAAAATAAAATAAATAAATAAAAATAAATAAATAAAATGTTAGGATATAAGTATTTTCTTTAAGTACATAACTTTATCAAAATTTCAATGTTTAATTATTAGACTTAAGTAGATCCAAAATCCAAATCCAAAATTAACTATATACTATACTACTCTATATATGTACGAGTGACAAACGCAATATAAACGAGAAGGAACGTGAGTCGCTTCTAGTCGCGACTCTACTTTTATACCCGTACTCAGACAGTATACAAATTTGTGAGCTTATAATTGAAATTAAAAAAAAAAATTTTTAATTTTACATTTTTTGCTACATTTGCTAACTACATCTACATCTAAAATGTAGATTATACATGTAGAACAGATATTCTACATCTACCATTCAGATTCTTTATCCCCTCCGCTAGGGGTTGCTCGCGCATTGCACAGGGCAGAGTGTGTGCGAGCGAGAAAGAAAATGAATATCGTCAGCAACGCCAGAGGAGGTGGGGGTCGCAAATAAAAATTAATTTCTTCATTTTGGCCATAATAATGATACGATCTGTACCAGATTTGGCAATCTGATATGTATGGTTATTCCTTACGATACTGCGTTTTTAGTTTTATCGTATCTTCAAAATTGTGAATGCCACAGATTTTCATCCTTTCTAAAGGCGGAGGTGGGCGTGGCACAATTTTGAAAGAAACTTGAATCAGTGTGATATCACATGAGTCTGGAAACAAAATTTGGTTTCTCTAGCTTGTATAGTCTCTGAGAACGAGGCGTCAAACAAGACGGACAGACGGACGGACGGACGGACAGACAGACATGGCTCTATCGACTCGGCTATTGATACTGATCAAGGAAGGAAAATTTTCCTTTTTGCGTTACACACATCCACTTTTACCACAAATCCAGTATACCCCTTAACTCTTTTTGAGTGCGGGTATAATAAGTTTATACTTGTAGCGATAGGATAAAGCATGAAAATAAATTAAATTAAATTGCCATATACCACAACCCAATTATGCGAAAACAAGAAAACGCCTAAGGACGACCAATAAAGAGATGAGAGCAGGCTTATCATCAATTTCTCTAAAACTTTGATCGCCTGTGCTTTTTTCATGTTAGGTATATTGATTTTTGTAATAAATAAATACTAAATAAACAAAGCGTTTATAGGTGTACCTTGAACTCAAAAAGATTGCGGAACACTGCCCTAGGTTGCCGAGAATCCGAAAAACTTAACCCCAAAGTACCAAAAAGTATGTTTAAATATGATGCGATCCCCCAAGATTAGAAGGTTAAAAAGATGTATAAATACGTTTACATTTTTATACCCGTACTCAAAAAGAGTTAAGGGGTATATTGTATTTGTGGTAAAAGTGGATGTGTGTAACGCACAAAAGGAAAATTTTCTGACCCCATAAAGTATATATATTATTGATCAGCTAGAGCAATCAAATTTTGTTTCTACATCTACCATTTAGATTCTACATCTCCTCCGCTAGGGGTTGCTCGCGCATTGCACAGGGCAGAGTGTGTGCGAGCGAGACAGAGAATGAATAGCGTCAGCAGCGCCAGAGGAGGTGGGGGAAGCAACTGAAAATTTATTTCTTCATTCTGGCGATAATAATGATCCGATCTGTACCAGATTTACCAATCTGGTAGATATGGTCATTCTTTACGATACTGCGTTTTTAGTTTTATCGTATGTTTAAAATTGTCAATGCTACAGATTTTCGTCCTTTGTGAGGGCGGAAGGGGCGGGGCGAAATTTTGAAATACACTTGTAACAGTGTGATATCACATGAGTCTGGAAAAAAAATTTCGTTGCTCTAACTCTTATAGTCTCTGAGATCTAGGCGCTCATCAAGACAGACAGACAGACAGACAGACGGACAGACGGACGGACAGACAGACATGGCTCTATGGACTCGGCTATTGATACAGATCAAGAATATATATACTTTATGGGGTCGGAAAATGTTCCTTCTCTGCGTTACACACATCCACTTTTACCACAAATACAGTATACCCCTTAACTCTTTTTGAGTACGGGTATAATTAGCAATATGGACATATTTTCCACTTAACTTTTTGTATATGAAATTTTTTTGTTTATTGTGAAAAATTCGCTAAAATATGTGTGAAAAATTAGAAGAGTTTTTCTAATAAACAAAACCGAAAACCTTTGGTGGCGTAACGACTTCTTTATTTAAGGCGGGCGAAAATTAACGTGCGTACTCAATCGACTTCAATTAAACATTATTATTCCAAATTCAATACATTGCATTCTAAGCCTAGCTAACCTACGGTGGCAAAGCTGGGCGAATTCGCTTTGAGCGAAAGAGAGAGCTTTCAATTCGCTCCCGCCTTGCCCTAACCTACTTACACTAGACTTCAAACTTCAAATCAATTTCAACATAATCTTAACAAAAACAAAAAAAAACATTTAATGTTACGACATGACGAAACAATGTGCAAATGCATGCAGCCTCTATGTCGACTTCCATTTTTTGTAACGTCCGTAACGGAACTTAAAGCAAGCTAAACTTTTTTCAAAAAAGCTAGCTCTTTAAGAACTGCATTTGGCAAACATTTCATAAAATTATACCAATGTGAACGACAGCTGTGGCAATTTCAATAATCAAATTTCCGTAAGAATGTAACGTCCGTAAAACAGGATTAGCCCATATGTGCGTTTTAACAAATTGTTTTTAAATTTTTTTCACACATAAAAATGTGTAACATCTGTAATACATACCTCTCAAAACTGACAAGAGAACCGAGCTGCCTTTTTTTATGTGCAGGCGCTTTCCTGGAAACTGTTACAGGCAAAGTAAACAAAATTTTGAGAGAAATCTGATATTGTGACACAAAAATAATGGCCGTTTGACAGTAGCAGGTTTAATACGCCGTAATTGCTTCAACTCTTCAATTCATTCCTATTCAGTTGTGAGAGCAGTGTCCCGATTAGTTCTTCACAAAAAACTTGGAACTTTGAGAACAAATAACAGGAATTTTTTTAGACACATAATTTGGCTAATATATATCTAGATTCAATACTGCATGACATTATAACAATGGTAAGATGTTAGTAATGCCTATGAGCTATATATCTACATATATTATAGTTCATAATTAAAATGGAGGACTGATAGAAAAATATATCAATAGATAGAAATAGAGAATTTACTCACTTAAATTTAAACCGGTTTGAGATACTGATTGATTTATTGGCTGAGGCGGGGAACAGGATTGATACGAGAAAATTATAATTTTAAGAGAGTGGAAGAGAGCAGTAGCTGGTAGACAACAATTTTGTTTGTGCTGTCATTTACCTATTAATAAACGTTATATCCTTAGCGCCATATATTGAGAAATAGCCTGATTACATTAAGAAGATAAAAAAAGTAGTAGTTCGAACACCAAGGACATATAAATTTGGATTTTCGATGTAAGCTTCTTGTATTTTGTTTTTGTTTATATGAATGCAATTTTTAGTGTAGTAAAGAACATTCTTAAGCTAATGAGCATATACGTTGCATTACGAGGTTGGAAATACTCAGTCTTTTATATTTATCGAAAATATGCAGACTTGTACGTGAAAGGTAAAAGATGGATAGATAGGGGAGCAACCAAGAATAATATGTGTAAGTTTTGTGAAAAATGTGTTTTATAATAGGTTATGCATGTACTATAAATATCTTTTTTGGGTACCTCTCTCTATGTATTTACGTCTACATAATATGTGTAAATATATATATATATATATGTATACGTACATATGTATATATATGTATATGTATATAAATATATATATATATATATATATATATATATATATATATATATATCATGCATATATTTATTTATATCTATATGTTTGCATGTACAATGTTTAGATACATGCAAATTAAATGGATGTTGCGAATGTGTCTGACTTTGGTTTGAGCAAATTTAGTTAGTCTGAAGTAAGCAATTCTTAAGGTAAGGAGCTATTATATTTACTATGTCTGGGTCATAATATTTAGCCTTAATGAGACTGTAAGATTATTGTTCTTCCTTACTCCATAGTTTGATTTTTCAATTTCAGCACTTTTATGCGGAATAACAAAATAGAAATACCATCATAATGGCTTATTCATGGGATAACCGTGTTGATTTCGTTGTTCGGTACATGTATGGTAAGTTATAAAGACTTATTGTATTCCAATACAATATATTTAAAAAATAATTTAAGAAATGTAAACACTATATTCGCGTTTCCCGGCGGTGTGTGCGGATAAACCCGTTTTGATGAGGTCACAAAGGCTTAATTACGAAAATCTGTTATCGATTAAGGAGATTATCCAGTCCCCATATTTCAAAGAGTCAATGTTTGGAATGAATAGATATTCATATCCTGACTGTAAATTATTTTATTAAAAGTAGAGTAAAAATTTTAAGCTAATCAGATGTCACAGGTGCCACAGGTAAGCTCGAATCTAACAAATAAAGCACAAAATTAAGAAAATGCAGCTGCTAAAACGGGTATTATAAATAGAAGATTAAGCCTCTCGCAAAAAACGGTCGGTTAGAGAGAGAGAGCGAGAGCGGCCACTTGGCGGGCAGACTGTCTTGTCCAAATAAATGGTTAACTTGTGTTCAAAATAAAGCTGCATCCACTTTCATAGAACCAGCGTCATCAAAGGAATCAAAGAATAATAGGTACATGACTGAAGCAAAGATAATAATGACAGCAAAAAAACTCCCATCTGTAAAAATTCTAAAATTAAACTCAAAAGCTATTTATAAAGCTATATGGTAGAACAGAAACAGGCAGACGGAAAAATTACTAAGACTACGCTCTTGCCAATTAACAATATGAGCAAAGTTAATATATTAGACAGGGTCAATAATGCTATCCTTTTTTCGCTGAAAAATTATTGAACAAAATTATAAAACTTTCTGCAAGTGCATACATATGTATGTATATAAAGTCGAACTATTTTATAACGAATACATTTACGACAGCATAAATATCGGACTTTGAAATGTTCTACTTCCCAACCAAGCCCCAAGCTTTCTGTTCGTGAAACGAAGCTATGCTAATTATTTGCAGTAGTACGAAAAGTTGTTCTCAAACTAACGTCTTCCTTGCTTTTGCGTGGCAACCTTAAATGACTCATATGCAAAGTATTAAATTTCATTGCCCAAAAATTCGAATCCATCGAATACTGACACCAAAACTTTAATAGCACAGCTTTAAGGTATGCAAAAATAAAATTAACAATTTAAATTTCCTTATTCGTTTTTTAGACATTGACAATAATGGATTTTTGGACCAAAATGACTTTCTTTGCATGGCAGTAAGAGCTTGTGTTGTTGAAGGAAAGGGAGATTGTAGCACTTCTCGGCTAGATGACTATAAAAAACTTATGACAAATTTATGGGATGAAATATCAGCCATTGCTGATGATGATAAGGTATGGTTAAAAAAATAATCACTTTAGAAAAATATTTTCTCTTCTTCATACATAACACAGACAACTTTTACTTTTTATACCCCTACTCAAAAAGAGTTAAGGGGTATACTGTATTTGTGCTAAAAGTGGATGTGTTTAACGCAAAGGAAAATTTTCCGAACCCATAAAGTATATATATTCTTGATCAGCATCAATAGCCGAGTCGATACAGCCATGTCTGTCTGTCCGTCCGTCTGTCCCTCCGTCCTTATGTCCGTCTGTCCGTCCGTCCTTCTGTCCTTCTTGTTTGACGCCTCGTTCTCATATAATATAAAAGCTAGAGAAACCAAATTTTGTTTCCAGACTCATGTGATATCACACTGATTCAGGTTTCTTTCAAAATTGTGCCACGCCCACCTCCGCCTTTAGAAAGGACGAAAATCTGTGGCATTCACAATTTTGAAGATACGATAAAACTAAAAACGCAGTATCGTAAAGAATGACCATAACCAGATCGCTAAATCTGGTACAGATCAGATCATTATTATAGCCAGAATGAAGAAATTAATTTTCAGTTGCTTCCCCCACCTCCTCTAGCGTTGCTGACGATATTCATTCTCTTTCTCGCTCGCAAACACTCTGCCCTGTGCAAAGCGCGAGCGTCCCCTCGCGGAGGAGATGTAGAATCTAAATGGTAGATGTAGAATATTTGTTCTAGATGTATTATCTACATTTAAAATGTAGATAAAGTTAGCAGATATAGCAAGAAAATTTAAAGTGTCAAATTTAAAAATTTCTATTTAAATTTCAATACTAAACCACAAATTTATATAATGACTGAGTATGGGTATAAAAGAAGAGTCGCGACTAGAAGCAACTCACGTTCCTTCTCGTTCTGATAGATTTCGGGATTTTAATTTTTTTTGAAGAATTATGGTTTTTTTATACCCGTATTAAAAAGAGTTAAGCGGTAAACTTTATTTGTGGTAAAAGTGGATGTGTGTAACGCAGAGAAGGAAAAATTTCCAACCCCATAAAGTATATATATTCTTGATCAGTATCAATAGCCGAGTCGATAGAGCCATGTCTGTCTGTCCGTCCGTCTGTCCGTCTTGTTTGACGCCTCGTTCTCAGAGACTATAAAAGCTAGAGCAACCAAATTTTGGTTTCCAGACTCATGTGATATCACACTGAATCAAATTTCTTACCAAATTGTGCCACGCTCCTCTCCGCCTTCACAAAGAACGAAAATCTGTGGCATCCACAACTTTGAAGATACGATAAAACTAAAAACGCAGTATCGTGAGTATATCTACTAGATTCCGAAATTTTTATTCGACTTTTCCTATGTTTTTAAAGTCAAAATTTCGTAAAAATACCGCACAAAAATCATAATTTTTGCATTTTAGTTTGGGTGTTTGGGTTTAATTTCTAGTTGTTTTAATTATCTTTTCTGAATAGTAAAGTTCTTTACAACCAGACGTAAGGTACCTGAGTTATGTGAAAAAAACAAAGCGCTACCTCTACAAAAATCTTAAAAAATCAGTTTTTAAAAATTCTAGTAAAAAAAAGTTTTGCCATAGAAAAAAAATAGCATCAAACAATTTCTAAGCCCCAAATCTGTCAGAAAAAGTTGGTTTTGTTCCTTAAGGAAAAATCGTGTCGGGTAGTGTAATTTGAGGTCGCTAATTTCAAATCTGATCTCCATTTTTTCCTTCAGATCACGTTTCAGGTAACAGGCATTAATCGTTTTTCTCACTTTTTCCATCAATAAAAGTAAAAAATTGTATAATTGCTCATTTAGCCATTTTCAAAAGTATGCTTGTTTTTTAAAGGTAAAAGTTAAACTAGAGGCAGCAAAAAAAACGGTGTTAAATAAAAAAGAAAAAAAGAAAAATAAATGGTTGGACTATATCAGGGGTGCCACAGAAATCACTAGTGAAATGGAAATCCGAGCAGAGGATTTCCGCTTTAAAATATCCTTCCTGCCACAAAATTCCGGGCGATTTTATTTTTCTTAGCATTTTCACAAACCAAATTCAAACTAAGGCTAGGGCTGACACCTTTCAAGATTCAATTCGAATAGGGTTCATTTCGCAGTTTTACTGTATTTTTATAATTTTAAGGCAAAAAACATCAAATTTCTTGCGCACCAAACAAAAACAATTACTCGACAACTCTAGCAGTTGTCTGACAACTCTCCGTGCATGGGCGCAATCAGCTGTTCAAAATAAAACAAATATCTGAATTGTTAGGTAAACTAAATAAAAATGCTATTAGCGAGACTGTTGGCCATCGAAGAACAACGGAGGCAACATATTAGAATATAAACCTTGCAGAGCAGGCTTCTTAGATGCGCAACGGACTCGTTTTTACGATCAGACGATACGTATATGGTTTTTGTGATTATCTTCTCAAACGACTGCTAATTTACTTAATTTCAATTAACAGTTTTTGGTATAATGATCGCTATGCTTCTCTTTGTGCTGTCATTGGCCTGCACTTAGCCGAGCAGGGGTTTTTAACAGGGGTTTGTTATGTTTTGCAATGTTTTCACAATTTACACAAAAAGTGTGCAAAGGTTTGAATAAAGGAAGTTTTACTGCAATAAACTATTTTTTTGAATGCTTCATTAAAGAAAAACAGAATGCTTTCAATATAATTATTATTAAATATCTTGCTCCGAATTCGGCTTAAAAAAGATGGCATAACTGTATTTACTTCGAAAGTTCGAATCGGCCGAGGTGGCCACCTCGGACTCCAGCGGATTGAGACCGGAATCGTTAAGTGAAAACTCAGTCAGCATTGAATAGTGATTTACTAATATGCTGTGTTTATTAACTTAACATTTTAAATTATTTGGATGAGGGTTAATAACTAATTGAACAACCTTTATGGAAAAGTAAGATTCGAATCGTTTCAAGTGTGTTTTATAAGTGTATTTCATCAAATCGCTGGATAAATTGTAAGCGATTTTGATTCCGCTGTGTGATCGTGAGAGAGGTGTACGCAGCGCCGTGTTGAAACAGTCAACATATATTATTTAGGCGTCGTTTAAGGTATTGTTCTATGTTCTATCTATGGAGAAACTTTGGATGTAAAATTCATTAGCCAAACCTAAAAAATTTAAAAAATGAGCAAAAATAGCAAATATTTTGTTCTTTGAGGAAAAGTCGTGTCGGATAGTGTAATTTAACCTTGCCAACCTATATATTTACGAGGCATATTGGTACTATTATCATAGCATTGAGCTCTGCAGTACCTTATATCAATGCTATCTATTTTCAAATTGTTAAAAATTTCTTCTGGCAATCTTTCATCAGTTGTTTGTTTTGTTTCAATAAACGAGTCTTATAATATGTGTCATCTGTTCATTGTGAGCTGTATCTGGCGTGAAATCAAATGAAATGGAAAAATTTATAGCTCTATAAAGAGATGTTTTAAAATAATTTGTTACTCTGGATAGTTTGACTCAATGTGACAGCGTATTTCTGGTGCCGCAATTTAAAGTAGAGTAACATTTGTGTCATAAATATCAAAAAGTTGTTGTGCTTTCGGCGCCCCTAATATCCCTAGTTTTAAATGCCACAGATATTGTCCTTTGTAGGGGCGGGACAACATTTTAAAACAAACTTGATTCAGTGTGATACCACAGAAGTTTTTATACAAAATTTCTAAGAACTAGGCGTCAAACAAGACGGAAGGACGAACAGACAGTTATGGCTATATCGACTCGTCGATTGATGCCACAGAAATCACTTCCGCTGGAATTTTACCTCAATTCCATTCTGCGGTTCCAGACACCAATTTTTCAGCGGATTCAAAATCGCGCCCAATTTATCCAACAATTTGATAAAGTTATATCAATTTGATATAAGTTGCCAGCAAACACGAAGCAAACATTGCAATATGAGAACAAAAAACCAAATGAAATATTTAAATAAGGAAGACAAATATAATGTAATTAATGCAGCATTTTATGAAGGACATTTATAGGGGTATTATTTTTATTAATTTTCATGAATATAAAACAAATACTGTTTTAAAAACATGTTTTCTTCACGGTGTTCGGCACGGGAGTCGTTGCCATCTGCTGCTGCTGATAGTCAGACACATTTCCTTGCCAATCAAATATTAGGGAGCCCAGGATATGCCTGAGGAAGAGCGACCCTAGTCGAAAAGGTGCATTTCATTAACTTTAAACAAAATCAAGCAGTTGTCTGAGCAGTGCACTGGTCGCTACAATAATATATGACATTTGTTTGGCAGCAAACAGTTTTTAGATCTGAGTACTAGGCATAATGAAAAAAATTAGCAGTAGTTTGGGAAGATTTTCAGAAAACCACATACGTATCGTCTGATCGTGAAATCGGTTCCGATGAGCATCTGAGAAGCCTACGCAGTAAAGTTTATGTTCTAATATATTGCCTCCGTAGCTCTTCGATGGCCAACAGTCTCGATAAAATCATTTTTATCTAGTTTACCTAACAATTTACAAGGCACAATTTTTGTTTGACGCGCACGATATGGAATTTTTGTTGCTTTGAAATTATAAAAATACATCTTTGAAAAATCAATTATTTTATATTATAAAAAAAAACGAGAAGGAACGTGAGTCGCTTCTTGTCGCGACTCTACTTTTATACCCGTACTCAGTCAGTATATAAATTTATAAGATTATGATTCAAATTAAAAAAAAAATCTTTAATATTTTACATTTTACATTTTTTGCTACATTTGTTAACTACATACATGTAAAATGTAGATAATACATCTAGAACAAATATTCTACATCTACAATTTAGATTCTACATCTCCTCCGCTAGGGGTTGCTCGCGCATTGCACAGGGCAGAGTGTGTGCGAGCGAGACAGAGATTGAATAGCGTCAGCAGCGCCAGAGGAGGTGGGGGAAGCAACTGAAAAAAAAAGAAAAATAAATGGTTGGACTATATCAGGGGTGCCACAGAAATCACTAGTGAAATGGAAATCCGAGCAGAGGATTTCCGCTTTAAAATATCCTTCCTGCCACAAAATTCCGGGCGATTTTATTTTTCTTAGCATTTTCACAAACAAAATTCAAACTAAGGCTAGGGCTGACACCTTTCAAGATTCAATTCGAATAGGGTTCATTTCGCAGTTTTACTGTATTTTTATAATTTTAAGGCAAAAAACATCAAATTTCTTGCGCACCAAACAAAAACAATTACTCGACTACTCTAGCAGTTGTCTGACAACTCTCCGTGCATGGGCGCAATCAGCTGTTCAAAATAAAACAAATATCTGAATTGTTAGGTAAACTAAATAAAAATGCTATTAGCGAGACTGTTGGCCATCGAAGAACAACGGAGGCAACATATTAGAATATAAACCTTGCAGAGCAGGCTTCTTAGATGCGCAACGGACTCGTTTTTACGATCAGACGATACGTATATGGTTTTTGTGATTATCTTCTCAAACGACTGCTAATTTACTTAATTTCAATTAACAGTTTTTGGTATAATGATCGCTATGCTTCTCTTTGTGCTGTCATTGGCCTGCACTTAGCCGAGCAGGGGTTTTTAACAGGGGTTTGTTATGTTTTGCAATGTTTTCACAATTTACACAAAAAGTGTGCAAAGGTTTGAATAAAGGAAGTTTTACTGCAATAAACTATTTTTTTGAATGCTTCATTAAAGAAAAACAGAATGCTTTCAATATAATTATTATTAAATATCTTGCTCCGAATTCGGCTTAAAAAAGATGGCATACTGTATTTACTTCGAAAGTTCGAATCGGCCGAGGTGGCCACCTCGGACTCCAGCGGATTGAGACCGGAATCGTTAAGTGAAAACTCAGTCAGCATTGAATAGTGATTTACTAATATGCTGTGTTTATTAACTTAACATTTTAAATTATTTGGATGAGGGTTAATAACTAATTGAACAACCTTTATGGAAAAGTAAGATTCGAATCGTTTCAAGTGTGTTTTATAAGTGTATTTCATCAAATCGCTGGATAAATTGTAAGCGATTTTGATTCCGCTGTGTGATCGTGAGAGAGGTGTACGCAGCGCCGTGTTGAAACAGTCAACATATATTATTTAGGCGTCGTTTAAGGTATTGTTCTATGTTCTATCTATGGAGAAACTTTGGATGTAAAATTCATTAGCCAAACCTAAAATAATTTAAAAAATGAGCAAAAATAGCAAATATTTTGTTCTTTGAGGAAAAGTCGTGTCGGATAGTGTAATTTAACCTTGCCAACCTATATATTTACGAGGCATATTGGTACTATTATCATAGCATTGAGCTCTGCAGTACCTTATATCAATGCTATCTATTTTCAAATTGTTAAAAATTTCTTCTGGCAATCTTTCATCAGTTGTTTGTTTTGTTTCAATAAACGAGTCTTATAATATGTGTCATCTGTTCATTGTGAGCTGTATCTGGCGTGAAATCAAATGAAATGGAAAAATTTATAGCTCTATAAAGAGATGTTTTAAAATAATTTGTTACTCTGGATAGTTTGACTCAATGTGACAGCGTATTTCTGGTGCCGCAATTTAAAGTAGAGTAACATTTGTGTCATAAATATCAAAAAGTTGTTGTGCTTTCGGCGCCCCTAATATCCCTAGTTTTAAATGCCACAGATATTGTCCTTTGTAGGGGCGGGACAACATTTTAAAACAAACTTGATTCAGTGTGATACCACAGAAGTTTTTATACAAAATTTCTAAGAACTAGGCGTCAAACAAGACGGAAGGACGAACAGACAGTTATGGCTATATCGACTCGTCGATTGATGCCACAGAAATCACTTCCGCTGGAATTTTACCTCAATTCCATTCTGCGGTTCCAGACACCAATTTTTCAGCGGATTCAAAATCGCGCCCAATTTATCCAACAATTTGATAAAGTTATATCAATTTGATATAAGTTGCCAGCAAACACGAAGCAAACATTGCAATATGAGAACAAAAAACCAAATGAAATATTTAAATAAGGAAGACAAATATAATGTAATTAATGCAGCATTTTATGAAGGACATTTATAGGGGTATTATTTTTATTAATTTTCATGAATATAAAACAAATACTGTTTTAAAAACATGTTTTCTTCACGGTGTTCGGCACGGGAGTCGTTGCCATCTGCTGCTGCTGATAGTCAGACACATTTCCTTGCCAATCAAATATTAGGGAGCCCAGGATATGCCTGAGGAAGAGCGACCCTAGTCGAAAAGGTGCATTTCATTAACTTTAAACAAAATCAAGCAGTTGTCTGAGCAGTGCACTGGTCGCTACAATAATATATGACATTTGTTTGGCAGCAAACAGTTTTTAGATCTGAGTACTAGGCATAATGAAAAAAATTAGCAGTAGTTTGGGAAGATTTTCAGAAAACCACATACGTATCGTCTGATCGTGAAATCGGTTCCGATGAGCATCTGAGAAGCCTACGCAGTAAAGTTTATGTTCTAATATATTGCCTCCGTAGCTCTTCGATGGCCAACAGTCTCGATAAAATCATTTTTATCTAGTTTACCTAACAATTTACAAGGCACAATTTTTGTTTGACGCGCACGATATGGAATTTTTGTTGCTTTGAAATTATAAAAATACATCTTTGAAAAATCAATTATTTTATATTATAAAAAAAAACGAGAAGGAACGTGAGTCGCTTCTTGTCGCGACTCTACTTTTATACCCGTACTCAGTCAGTATATAAATTTATAAGATTATGATTCAAATTAAAAAAAAAAATCTTTAATATTTTACATTTTACATTTTTTTGCTACATTTGTTAACTACATCTACATGTAAAATGTAGATAATACATCTAGAACAAATATTCTACATCTACAATTTAGATTCTACATCTCCTCCGCTAGGGGTTGCTCGCGCATTGCACAGGGCAGAGTGTGTGCGAGCGAGACAGAGATTGAATAGCGTCAGCAGCGCCAGAGGAGGTGGGGGAAGCAACTGAAAAAAAAAGAAAAATAAATGGTTGGACTATATCAGGGGTGCCACAGAAATCACTAGTGAAATGGAAATCCGAGCAGAGGATTTCCGCTTTAAAATATCCTTCCTGCCACAAAATTCCGGGCGATTTTATTTTTCTTAGCATTTTCACAAACCAAATTCAAACTAAGGCTAGGGCTGACACCTTTCAAGATTCAATTCGAATAGGGTTCATTTCGCAGTTTTACTGTATTTTTATAATTTTAAGGCAAAAAACATCAAATTTCTTGCGCACCAAACAAAAACAATTACTCGACAACTCTAGCAGTTGTCTGACAACTCTCCGTGCATGGGCGCAATCAGCTGTTCAAAATAAAACAAATATCTGAATTGTTAGGTAAACTAAATAAAAATGCTATTAGCGAGACTGTTGGCCATCGAAGAACAACGGAGGCAACATATTAGAATATAAACCTTGCAGAGCAGGCTTCTTAGATGCGCAACGGACTCGTTTTTACGATCAGACGATACGTATATGGTTTTTGTGATTATCTTCTCAAACGACTGCTAATTTACTTAATTTCAATTAACAGTTTTTGGTATAATGATCGCTATGCTTCTCTTTGTGCTGTCATTGGCCTGCACTTAGCCGAGCAGGGGTTTTTAACAGGGGTTTGTTATGTTTTGCAATGTTTTCACAATTTACACAAAAAGTGTGCAAAGGTTTGAATAAAGGAAGTTTTACTGCAATAAACTATTTTTTTGAATGCTTCATTAAAGAAAAACAGAATGCTTTCAATATAATTATTATTAAATATCTTGCTCCGAATTCGGCTTAAAAAAGATGGCATAACTGTATTTACTTCGAAAGTTCGAATCGGCCGAGGTGGCCACCTCGGACTCCAGCGGATTGAGACCGGAATCGTTAAGTGAAAACTCAGTCAGCATTGAATAGTGATTTACTAATATGCTGTGTTTATTAACTTAACATTTTAAATTATTTGGATGAGGGTTAATAACTAATTGAACAACCTTTATGGAAAAGTAAGATTCGAATCGTTTCAAGTGTGTTTTATAAGTGTATTTCATCAAATCGCTGGATAAATTGTAAGCGATTTTGATTCCGCTGTGTGATCGTGAGAGAGGTGTACGCAGCGCCGTGTTGAAACAGTCAACATATATTATTTAGGCGTCGTTTAAGGTATTGTTCTATGTTCTATCTATGGAGAAACTTTGGATGTAAAATTCATTAGCCAAACCTAAAAAAATTTAAAAAATGAGCAAAAATAGCAAATATTTTGTTCTTTGAGGAAAAGTCGTGTCGGATAGTGTAATTTAACCTTGCCAACCTATATATTTACGAGGCATATTGGTACTATTATCATAGCATTGAGCTCTGCAGTACCTTATATCAATGCTATCTATTTTCAAATTGTTAAAAATTTCTTCTGGCAATCTTTCATCAGTTGTTTGTTTTGTTTCAATAAACGAGTCTTATAATATGTGTCATCTGTTCATTGTGAGCTGTATCTGGCGTGAAATCAAATGAAATGGAAAAATTTATAGCTCTATAAAGAGATGTTTTAAAATAATTTGTTACTCTGGATAGTTTGACTCAATGTGACAGCGTATTTCTGGTGCCGCAATTTAAAGTAGAGTAACATTTGTGTCATAAATATCAAAAAGTTGTTGTGCTTTCGGCGCCCCTAATATCCCTAGTTTTAAATGCCACAGATATTGTCCTTTGTAGGGGCGGGACAACATTTTAAAACAAACTTGATTCAGTGTGATACCACAGAAGTTTTTATACAAAATTTCTAAGAACTAGGCGTCAAACAAGACGGAAGGACGAACAGACAGTTATGGCTATATCGACTCGTCGATTGATGCCACAGAAATCACTTCCGCTGGAATTTTACCTCAATTCCATTCTGCGGTTCCAGACACCAATTTTTCAGCGGATTCAAAATCGCGCCCAATTTATCCAACAATTTGATAAAGTTATATCAATTTGATATAAGTTGCCAGCAAACACGAAGCAAACATTGCAATATGAGAACAAAAAACCAAATGAAATATTTAAATAAGGAAGACAAATATAATGTAATTAATGCAGCATTTTATGAAGGACATTTATAGGGGTATTATTTTTATTAATTTTCATGAATATAAAACAAATACTGTTTTAAAAACATGTTTTCTTCACGGTGTTCGGCACGGGAGTCGTTGCCATCTGCTGCTGCTGATAGTCAGACACATTTCCTTGCCAATCAAATATTAGGGAGCCCAGGATATGCCTGAGGAAGAGCGACCCTAGTCGAAAAGGTGCATTTCATTAACTTTAAACAAAATCAAGCAGTTGTCTGAGCAGTGCACTGGTCGCTACAATAATATATGACATTTGTTTGGCAGCAAACAGTTTTTAGATCTGAGTACTAGGCATAATGAAAAAAATTAGCAGTAGTTTGGGAAGATTTTCAGAAAACCACATACGTATCGTCTGATCGTGAAATCGGTTCCGATGAGCATCTGAGAAGCCTACGCAGTAAAGTTTATGTTCTAATATATTGCCTCCGTAGCTCTTCGATGGCCAACAGTCTCGATAAAATCATTTTTATCTAGTTTACCTAACAATTTACAAGGCACAATTTTTGTTTGACGCGCACGATATAGAATTTTTGTTGCTTTGAAATTATAAAAATACATCTTTGAAAAATCAATTATTTTATATTATAAAAAAAAACGAGAAGGAACGTGAGTCGCTTCTTGTCGCGACTCTACTTTTATACCCGTACTCAGTCAGTATATAAATTTATAAGATTATGATTCAAATTAAAAAAAAAAATCTTTAATATTTTACATTTTACATTTTTTTGCTACATTTGTTAACTACATCTACATGTAAAATGTAGATAATACATCTAGAACAAATATTCTACATCTACAATTTAGATTCTACATCTCCTCCGCTAGGGGTTGCTCGCGCATTGCACAGGGCAGAGTGTGTGCGAGCGAGACAGAGATTGAATAGCGTCAGCAGCGCCAGAGGAGGTGGGGGAAGCAACTGAAAATTAATTTGTTCATTCTGGCTATATCAATGATCCGATCTGATTCAGATTCGGCAATCTGATAGATATGGTCATTCTCTACGATACTGCGTTTTTTAATTTATCGTATCTGCAAAATTGTGGCTGCCACAGATTTTCGTCCTTTGTGGAGGCGGAAGTGGGCGGGGCGAAATTTTGAAATACACTTGTAGCAGTGTGATATCACATGAGTCTCGAAACAAAATTTGGTTGCTCTAACTCTTACAGTCTCTGAGAACTAGGCGCTCATCAAGACAGACAGACAGACAGACAGACAGACAGACGGACAGACAGACGGACAGACAGACATGGCTCTATCGACTCGGCTATTGATACTGATCAAGAATATATATACTTTATGGGGTCGGAAAATTTTCCTTCTCTGCGTTACACACATCCACTTTTACCACAAATACAGTATACCCCTTAACTCTTTTTGAGTACGGGTATAAAAATTAAAACCAATTGTTTTAATATGATAAAATCAATAAAACTGCAAAATGAACCCTATTCGAATACAATCTGAAAACTTCGAATTTGTATATATCTGGACGTTGATATGCAATGATTGCACCATCAAGTGGCCCATGCGATACCAAGCCGAAACTTGTTTCTAGCGGAACCCAGGCTAGAAACGCAGCCCCTCCTCCCACTCAACCGACCGAGGAGCGAGGAAAGCTAAAAACAACTAAAGAGCTAAACATGCAAAGATAGCTAAGAAATAGTACTAATTACGGCAAAGGTATGGTAGTATTAGTGATTTAGAAGAGGAAGGGAATTAGTGGTGGATGGTAGATAAGGTAGAGAGATTTATAGTCCGAGCATAAGACCATAAACGGTTCATGCAAGGAATAATTTGATCTAAAAAGTGTTTTTTCTGTACATTTCAAGGCATTAAGGTGTAAAATAAGTGCACGACACCATGAATGAAAGTTATTGAGCAAGAATGAAATGAAATGTCCTTATACTGGACACAGAACTTAACATCATCCGCATACATAAGTACTCCAAAGTTTGTTAATACTGAAGGAATTTCATTCATATAGAGTGTGAAAATAAGGGAGAGTTTTTGAAGAGGACACGTTGAGGCCCAGAACGAAGGTAGATAGAAATCCATCTCAAAAGATTAGGCGGAAACCCTGAAGAGCCCCCAAAATTTTGTGCTAGAACGGAGTGGTATGTCTGGACGTTGATATGCAATGACTGCACCATCAAGTGGCCCATGCGACACCAAGCCGAAGCCTGTTACGCGCGGAACCCAGGCTAGAATCGCAGCCCCTCCTCCCGCCCAACCGACCGGGGGCGCTGCCGCATGACGCGCGACGCGTGTTACCGAACCGATCGCGAACATGCAGGAAAGATAGAGGTTAGACTAATGTTCGAGGAAAATTAGAGCTAAACACAACTCAAGAGCTAAACATGCAGAGATAGTTAAGAAATAGGACTAATTACGGGAAAGGTATGTTAATATTAGTGATTTAAGAAGAGGAAGGGAATTAGTGGTGGATACTATAAGGTAGAGAGCATTATAGTCCGAGCATAAGACCCTAAACGGTTCATGCAAGGAATAATTTGATCTACAAAGTGGAAGGAACAAAGGGGTAAAGTTTCTAGTAGATCTAACAGGAATCGTAAAGTTTATGCGACGCAACAAGTCAGGGCTATCTACGTCACCCTTGATCAGGTTGTGCATAAAAATCACACCAAGCATTTTTCTACGACTAACTAAGGTTGGAAGGTTTATTAAAAGCAGTCTACGAGGGTAAGATGGCAGTCTCACATCTGCATCCCAGTTGAGGCCACGCAGAGCAAAAAGTAAAAAGTTTTTCTGGACTGATTCTATACGGTCCTGGTGTACTTTGTACTGGGGGCACCATACACAAGAGCCGTACTCTAAAATCGGACGAACAAGCGAGGTATAGAGAGTATTCGTTATGTAGGGATCGTCAAACTCCTTTGACCACCTTTTTATAAACCCAAGCACGCCCATGGCCTTATTTACCATGGTGGAAATGTGTTCAGAAAACTTTAACTTGGGGTCAAGTTTAACACCAAGATCATCAACCAATGTAATTCTCTCAAGAGAACAACCGCAAAGGGTGTAAGGAGCTAACATGGGGCTGGACCGATGAAATGTCATAACTTTGCATTTCGAGGCATTTAGGTGTAACATATTTGCACAACACCATGACTGAAAGTTATTGAGATCGGATTGCAAGCGAGAGTGAAATGAAATGTCCTTGTACTGGACACAGAGTTTAACATCATCCGCATACATGAGTACTCGAGAATTTGTTAATACTGAAGGCAGGTCATTAATAAAGAGTGTGAAAAGTAGGGGGCCTAGATGGCTGCCCTGTGGTACTCAGAAGTAACCTTAACAGGTGAAGAGAAGGAGTTTTGAAGAGGACTCTTTGAGACCTTGAACGAAGATAGCTAGAAATCCATCTCAAAAGATTAGGTGGAAACCCTAAAAGGTCAAGTTTTTGTGCTAGAAGGGAGTGGTTTACAGAGTCGATGGAGAGGAGTGGAGTATGGAGTATGAGAGGAGTATGGAGAGGAATAATAAAAGATTCCTTCCAGATCGGGGGGAAGCATGAAGAATTAATGGATAGGGTGAATAGTTTAAGCAGGGGTCCTCACAGAGTGTCGGCACAGTACCTGAGTACACAGCCGGGAACTCCGTCAGGACCTGGTGAAAACACCGGCTTAACTAGTCGAAAATCATGAAGCAGTGAACTTTCATTTAACAAGGGGCTGAAAATGCCATTCGACCTTGGTAAACTGTATGGATACGGCTGACCAGAGTAGCTGTCATGGGAATAGGTTGTTTGGAAAAATTGGGCGAAAAGATCGGCGATTGCCTGATCATTGTTTGCCGTCATGTTTAGAAATGATAGCGAGGATGGATGTGCGGACGTTCTACGCTTACTATTTACGAAGCTGTAAAACTGTTTAGGGTCCTGTGAAAAGCGTATCCTGCATCGAGATAGGTAATTTTTATAGCATTGAGCATTAAGAACGGAGAACTTTGACCGAGCTAATACATAGCGAGAGAGAGAAGTCGGAGAACCAACTTCTTGAAATTTTTTATATAGTCTTGATTTTAAGTTTTTTAGACTGGATAACTCTTTGGTAAACCAAGGAGGCTTCCCAGATCTAATCGGACAAGAAAGTGGGACACAAGAATCAAAAAGTGTATCGAGTACATTGTAAAATATGTTTGTGCCTTTCATAACGTCAGTGCACACGTACAGAGCGGACCAATCAAAATCCCTAATGAGGTTATTAAGCTTCGTAAACTCGGCTTTGCGAAAGCAACGGACACGTTCAGACAGCCTACCCGTTCGATCCAATACAGTAGGCCCAATATCAACCGACACTTCGAATGTAGGATGGTAGGAGTCTTCAGGTATAGTGAGCGGAAGGGCTCGGGTTAGCAACGCTATGGTCGGATCTGAGACAAAGCACAGATCAAGCAATCGACCCAAGGAATTTTTCACATGGTTGACTTGAGACAGGGATAGGTCCAACAAGCCGTCAATAAAGTCATGTCGTGACATGGGCACAAGGTTATTAGACTCGTTAACCGAAGCCCAAACAGTACCTGGCAAATTGAAATCGCCAAGAACTATCATATGGTCTTTATCTGATAGCGAGGAAGAAACAGTTTTTAAAGCGGACAAGTGATGCTCGTATATTAAGGTATCCGAGGAAGGTGGAATATACGAGCAAGTAATGAAAATGGAAAAGCCTGGGAGAATCAGTTTTACGCACAGGAATTCCAGGTCTTGTTGAGCCTGGACTATGAAATGTTCCGACGTAAAGATTGAGTCCACTGCAATGAGGACCCCTCCTCCACGTCGAGACGAACGGTCATTTCTAAAGATTGTGTACCGACCTGCCAAAACTTCGGAACTAAGGATGTCCGGCTTTAGCCAGGTCTCGGTAAACACAATAACGTGGGACGAGAATGCGAGACTCTCAAGAAAAAGAGTGCTGAGCTTACTACGCAAGCCTCTAGCATTCTGGTAGGTAACTATAAGAGAGGAAGTTAGTTTTTTGGATGGGTAGAAGTAGAGCGGGAAGATGAGGGTGGAGATAGAGATGGCGCACTGGTCTGAGCACTAGGAAGAGTTATGGGGGGCCTATTCTTCTTCTTAGCCTTGTATTCTTTCACCACCAAATGCTCCGGCCAAAAGTTGGCAGAGCAAATGGTGGCGAAGTGAGTCGAGGAGACGCTTATTTTGAAGGAAGCTATCTCCCTGGCATAAGAGAAATTAAACTTCTCCACCTTTAAGCCATCGGCTTTTATTTTGCTTTGAATAAAAGCAGTTACATCGTTAGATGTAAGGTCAGGGGCAAGCCGCGATACAAAAATTTGCCGTTTTGGTGGGACTCCCACCAGCGGTTTTGAAACCACAGGTCTGGGACCTGTGATGGCAATATCCGGTGGTCCGGGACGTCTATTAGCTGGTGGGGGCGAGACTGATGGGATAGTTATGGAGTTGGGTTCGGACTCGACAGACACGGACGCTACAGTCACCAGCAGCGATCGTTGCCCTTGGAGTGACAAACGTGATCAACTGCTGCACTGACGAAGTGGTCGGAGTTAGTTTTTCAGATGCCGGCGGACGAGAGGCAGTCGGCACTTGCAAGTCCCGCGGAGTGGACTTCTTGCGCCTCGGAGACTCAGCCAGCAGCTGCAAACTGCTGAACTGAGTTTCCATGGCCAAGAGCCGATCGTATTGCTGTTTAAAGCCCACGATCAGCTCTTTGAAGCCACTCCGCGTCTGCCTCATGAACGATCGCATCTCGTTTTCCACAGCACGGCATTCCTCACAACTATAGTGCAGGCCATTGTTTTGGGAAATGGCATCTCCTACACGGCCCGTGATCCCTACACATTTTGCGTGCACTACGCTTTCGCAAAGCCAGCAAGGGATATTGGGCTGGTCATGGCTAATCTGCTTCTTGCAGGTGTTTTTGGCACAGACAACAGCAAAATCCATGTTGATGTCTTTTAATTTTTTTTTATCGAGAAAAAAAAGTTCAAAACAAATAGCAATCAGACCAATGTGCACGGTAAATGCTTAAAGCTATGCTTAAAGCAAAAACGGAAAAAACTGAGAGGAGAGAGGAGGGTTGCAGCAGCAGCTTATAACTGAGAGCGCAACGAAACAGAAAGAGCGAGAGAGAAAGAACAGTTATTGGGATTTAGGTGATAGAAAGAGAGTGATAGAACTACGACAAAGAGCGGCTAAAATGTAATGAGAGTACTTACGAAAAGCAACAACACAAACACACGATTAACCGACGCACAAAAATTAATTAAATAAGTTGTGTTTTTACACAATTCTAAGGCATGCACCCGCGGTTAAAGATTGAGTTTAAATAAGAGATAGTAAGGGAGTTAATTTGAAATTAATTTTAGAATAAAACACCGGCTGTTTAAGCAAAATAAAAGGAAAATGCGGAGCGCAAAAAAAAACACGTCTGGTCACTTCGAAAGAGAACGAACGCGAACATACATACATACATACATACATTCTACATAGTAGAATGTTTTACTGAAATTAGTGTAAATAACATCCGTCTGCAAGTTACCTTGGAAGTCTTTAATGCTAAGAAGAATTAAATCGCTCGGAATTCTGTAGCACCGCGGAAATTTTTTCCACTCGCGATTTCTGTGGGACCCATTTATAGGGTCGGAAACGTTTCCTTCTGTAAACCCCTAAACTCTTCGAGTACCGGGTATAAATATAAATGAATTGTTGGCCACGATAAGCACTTCCGTTTTTGTCTTGGTTATTTGCAATTGTTTTGAAAACAAAAAAATGCTCAAAGTCAACATTAAATTCAATCAGATGTACAGGCAGGCTCCGGTTTTCACATTCACTTTGCGTTTTACTTTTCAGCCAAAAGTATGAATTCGTTAACTCTTTGTAATGTTAAGCGCGAAACTGCTGTTATACCACCGCGTTAGTGCCAGCTCATACAAAAAGGCATCTGTTATGTTTAACAGAGACTTATCGATAGCCAAATCAGGCTGCCACAGCTGTTCGGAGCAATTATTTTTTTTTTTGCCCTGACCAATTTTGCAGATTCAATTTTAAGGTTGGCTTAAATAAAAATTATTTATAAAAAGAGAGCAAGCTCAATTGCCCAGTAAATAGTGTCAAAGTCATGTCAAAGATTTGTTTAGTTGTATAAAAAGACGTTTACTATTCATTTCGGCGAGGAATTTGTTGCCGTTTTGAAAACGGAAAAGTCATGCATTTCACGTGTGCGGAAGCCCCTGACTTTTCGTTTTAAAAAGAAAATAACATTATTTTGGTGAAAGTGAAAACCGGAGGCTGCCTGATAGTAGCATAGTTAAGAGATATATCTTAAGCCTGTTTAGCCCCAAGCCAATGTATTGTTATGTTTTTACTGTTTATCATTTTAAATTAACGAATAGAAAAAAAATAAGGATTTTTGTACAATTGCTAGTGGGTTATGCTAGCATAGTTAAGGTGTCGGATATTTCAGTGGTTCTTTTGAATTTTGCTCGCACTTGTCACGAGGGATCCGATATGAACCAGCACAGCATCGACAATCTGGTATACATGGTCTGTATATGGTCCTTCCTAATATTCTACGTTTTCTGTTTTCTGGTATCTTTAAAACTGTGGATTAGAGGTAGAAATGTGTTTTCTACGTGGCACGTCGTGATCGCACCCGCATGTGCGTATTGAAAACTTGAATTTTGTCCATGGGCGTGCGTGTTCGTTCATCGCAAAATCGGCACGAACAAAAATTTATCCGTTAAGTGATACTGTCTGTGCCGGTGAGATATTTTGTTGTGTGTTTTAGAGTAAAGCCTATTACTAAAATCCGAAACGATAAGGAACGTGTGAGTCGCTTCTGGACGGGACTCTATATTTATACCCGTACTCAGTCAGTGACAATATTAAAATATTTTATATTTTACATATTTTTGCTACATCAGTTATCTACATCTACATCTAGAATGTCGATTATACATCTAAAATGTATATTCTACATTACATACAATGCAGGTTCTACATCTTCTCCGCAACGGTCGCGCACTGGGCAGAGTGTGTGCGAGCGAGAAAGAGAATAAGTAGCGTCAGCATCGCCAGAGGTGGTGGGGGGGAAGCAATTGAAAATTAATTTCTTTAATCTGGCAACAATAATGATCCGATCTGACTCAGGTTCGGCAGTCTGGTAGATATGGTCATTCTCTACGATACTGCGTTTTTTAATTTATCGTATCTTTAAAATTGTGGCTGTCACAGATTTTCGACCTTTGTGGTGACGGAAAAGGGTGGAGCAAATTTTTGAGCAGTGATATATCACATGAGTCTCGAAACAAAATTTGGTTGCTCTAACTCTTATAGTCTCTGAGAACTAGGCGAAAAACAATACGGACGGACGGACGAACGAACGGACAGACAGACAGGGCTATATCGACTCGGCTATTGATGCTGATCAAGAATATATATACTTTATGGGGTCGGAAACGTTTCCTTCTCTGCGTTACACACATCCACTTTTACCACAAATACAATATACCCCTTAACTCTTTTTGAGTACGGGTATAAAAATTCCTTTTTAAATTAAAGAAAACTAAATTCCCCTATTTATCTATATATATAAAAATTAATATATATAAAACGAGAAGGAACGTGAGTCGCTTCTAGTCGCGACTCTACTTTTATACCCGTACTCAGTCAGTATATAAATTTGTAAGCTTATGATTGAAATTTTAAAAAAATTTTTAATTTTTATTTTACATTTTTTTGCTACATATGTAACTACATCTACATGTAAAATGTAGATAATACATCTAGAACAAATATTCTACATCTACCATTTAGATTCTACATCTCCTCCGCTAGGGGTTGCTCGCGCATTGCACAGGGCAGAGTGTGTGCGAGCGAAAAGAGAATAAGTAGCTTCAGCATCGCCAGAGGAGGTGGGGGATGCGTGCCAGCTACTTTACGTGCAAGCACTGCAACTCAGACTAATGATTATTGTTAAAAATTATCATCATCCTTCTTTTCCTTTATGCCAGTAAGCTCTTAATATAAATAAAATTTCAATTTATCGTTGTTTGTGGTGATTTTCCTTCATATTTTTTTTATTTTAAGCGGATTTTTCAGGGTGGTCCACAACTAGGCCTATATTTTTTTCTCGAAAAAAGGTCACTTCACTAAATTCTTAATACAATTTTTCTGAATGAAGGAATCAATTTAGTTCTTCACGGGTAGTTAGCAATTACATCTAGCTTTAAATTGGTACACATATGTTTGTATAATATGCAATTGATCAAAAGTTATGAGGCAAAAACAAAACGTGGTCCACAACCGGGCCCTCTCCCCTACATAGTACATATGGTCAAAACCGCAAAAAAAACACACCTATACCAACACACATACCAACACACCAACACTACCTATTGATAGTTTCGAAAACATTCACCTCTTCGGCCGTTGCATCGGGGAGAGCATGATGCAAATTTATAATTGCATCATGGAGGAGAGTATAAATGAATAAAAACATGGCACGTGCCAAATAAGTTTGTAATATTAAAACAAAATTTTTGTTTACTTGCTCATTAACATTTTTCAGTAGTATTAAGTTATTAGAATATATCTTAATGAAATATTTGATAGAAACAAATTTCAGCTGCCTTTGTAACGAAAAATAATTCTACCGCAAATTTTAGTGTAACGTAACAGTCCCAGATTACACTAGTCAACACGACAATTCCGATGTGGCCCAAATATACTTTTTCTGATAGATTTCTGGACTAAAATTTTGATATTTTTTTATGGTTTAGTTTGAATTTTTAAGAATTTTTTTTATTATGTCTTAAGTATCTTATATCCGGTTGCATGTAGCTTTGCAGTTCTGAAAATCAGACCCAGACTTTTTGTAGTTGCTGCTTAACGTATGGAAGATATTAAGCTTTTAAATTAAAATTTGAACATTTTTTTGCGGTATTTTTTCCAGAAATTTTGACTTTAAAAACTCAGGAAAAGTCGAAAAAAAATATTTCTTGGCATGCATCTTATATACTCTACCTAATATTGTCCATTTGGGCTGTAAATGTTGTGGACAGTTACTTTTATTCCTTATACTTAAGACTTGGTATTTAGATATAAATAAATACCTGTTATGGTCAAATGTTGACCTTTTTTCTTCACAGGTGCTGGTCCCGCACAAATTATACCTTTTTCCCTTCTAGCTATTCATAGAAAATTATATATAACTCTGTACCTATAGTACCCTGCCTCAGTGTAGTTCTGACTTCCATCAGAACACAATCGTGTGTGTTCAAAAAATACTACTTGTTTCTAAAGCCTAGTACTCAGATCCAAAAACTGTTTGCTTGCAAACTCATGTCATATAATTCGCTAGCGGCCATGTGGTGTGACCAGAGGTGTGCTCTGCATTCCGTACGGTTACACTGCTTAGACAGATGCTTGGTTGTTTTAAAAGTTAAGCCTAGTACTCAGACGCGCTAAATTTTCGAAAGTACTGTATATATATTCTGTTTGGTGCCTGGTGTGACCAAAGTGGGCAAACTGCATGCTCTACGGTTACACTGTTGTATGTTTGTTTACAAACAGAAATCTGTTGAAATTTCATATGTTGTATTAAAGCAAGCAGAAATGTCTTATTTGTGGGCGCTGTGGAGCTGGAGGACGATAATGCACACTCCAATATTGTATATATCCGATCCTGCAGGACAGATATGCAATCAACATTGTTTTTATTTCCTTTTAATTGATTAAATTGAGTACCGGTTATAAAATTAATAAATAATAATATCCATATAATCTGTATTCATTCGATTGCCCTAATTAGATTACATTTGATTCCTTTATTTCACTTTTGTAGCTGGCTTTCCATTTTTAAAGTGTGTGTGTGTGTGTATGTGTGTCATTTGGACGACGTAAATGAAAATATTTCCCATTTCCGATCGAGATGGGAAAATACCATGGGTTGCTTTTCTAGTATTTATCGAATAGAATTTCTTCGGAACTGAGTACCGATCTGCGAAACGCCTGCTGCGAAATTTTTGGTCGACCGAAAAACAAGGATGATTTCTTATCGGTTTCATACGAATATCATCCCTGATTTCGGTCGACTGAATATTTAGCGCGTCTGAGTACTAGGCTTTAATGAAATGCACTTCTTCGGCTGGGGTCGCTCTTCCCCACCGTGAAGACAACATGTTTTGAAAACCATATTTGATTTATATTCAAAAAAATTAAAAAGAATAATAAATTATAACATCCATATAATTGTTCATATACTGCTGCATTAATTATTTTCTATTTGTCTTCATTATTTCAATATTTCATTTGGTTTTTTGCTCTCATATTGCAATGGTTGCTTCGAGTTTGCTGGCAACATATAATTCGCTAGCGGCCATGTGGTGTGACCAGAGGTGTGCACTGCATTCCGTACGGTTACACTGCTCAGACAGATGCTTGGTTTTGTTAAAAGTTAATGAAATGCACTTCTTCGGCTGGGGTCGCTCTTCCCCAGGCATATCCTGGGCTCCCCAATATTTTATTGGCAAGGTAGTTTGTCGGACTATCAGCAGCAGCAGATAGCGACACCGCCCGTGCCGACCACAGTGAGGACAACATGTTTGAAAACCATAATTGATTTAAATTCATGAAAATTAATAAAAATAATATATTATAATATCCTTATAATTGTCCTTCATATAACGCTGCATTAATTAGATTCTATTTGTCTTTATTATTTCAATATTTCATTTGGTTTTTTGGTCTCATATTGCAATGGTTGCCTCGAGTTTGCTAGCAACTTATATGCAATTTATATAACTTTACAGGGGGTAGAAAGATACCAGCAATTCCAGCAAATACTATCGGATACTTTTCTAGTATATACCGACCCGGTTTTTTCTTGAACTGAGTACTGCCTTCCGTACAGAGCTTAGAAAACAGTTTTCGACCAAAAAAATTTCTTATCGGTTTCATACGAATATCAACCCTGATTCTGTTCGCGAGGTGTTTTTCGGAACTGAGTACTAGGCGTAATTGAAAGCAATTACAATTGCAAGCATTTTCATGTGTTTACCAATCAGACTAGTTTTGATACATTTGTAGAAGGTTTATGACGATCAACGAAACAAAATTAGTTTTTACCAAAATTGTTCAAAAACAATATGAAGAAAATTTTGAAATCAAACCGGAAAGTTTTGCTGAAGAATGGGCACCAAGCTATAAATGCAAAATGTATAAACTAAATTAAACAGCATTTAATAAAGACGAAAAGTAAGCTACCCTAATCCACAAATCCGAAAAAAAGTAACTGTCAACAACATTTAATGTCAAAGGAACATGATCAGGTACCAAAAAATACAAGATATTTTCGTTTTCTTTGTTCCCGAATAGTGTTCATTTTGCAGTTTTACTAATTTTATCATATCAAAACAATGGGGCTTAAATGTTGTTCTTTTATGATATAAAATAATTGTACTTTTATAATACCATCCCATTTCTTGCGCGGCAAAAAAAATGTACACGACAACTCTAGCAGTTGTCTCCGTGCATGGGCGCAATCAGCTGTTCAAAATAAAACAAATATCTGAATTGTTAGGTAAACTAAATAAAAATGCTATTAGCGAGACTGTTGGCCATCGAAGAACAACGGAGGCAATATATTAGAATATAAACCTTGCAGAGCAGGCTTCTTAGATGCGCAACGGACTCGTTTTTACGATCAGACGATACGTATATGGTTTTTGTGATTATCTTCTCAAACGACTGCTAATTTACTTAATTTCAATTAACAGTTTTTGGTATAATGATCGCTATGCTTCTCTTTGTGCTGTCATTGGCCTGCACTTAGCCGAGCAGGGGTTTTTAGAACTACAACTGACTAGCAATGTTTTCACAATTTACACAAAAAGTGTAAATAAAGGAAGTTTCACTGCAATAAACTATTTTTTTGAATGCTTAATTAAAGAAAAACAGAATGCTTTCAATATAATTATTCTTAAATATCTTGCTCCGAATTCGGCTTAAAAAAGATGGCATAACTGTATTTACTTCGAAAGTTCGAATCGGCCGAGGTGGCCACCTCGGACTCCAGCGGATTGAGACCGGAATCGTTAAGTGAAAACTCAGTCAGCATTGAATAGTGATTTACTAAAATGCTGTGTTTATTAACTTAACATTTTAAATTATTTGGATGAGGGTTAATAACTAATTGAACAACCTTTATGGAAAAGTAAGATTCGAATCGTTTCAAGTGTGTTTTATAAGTGTATTTAATCAAATCGCTGGATAAATTGTAAGTAATTTTGATTCCGCAGAATGGATTCAATTGAGGTGAAATTCCAGCGGAAGTGATTTCTGTGGCACCCCTGAAAAAGTCGGTGTTGATGTGACTTCTATTCTCCAGACTATTCTCAATAATGAACAATATGAACAGTCGGTTTGGTTCGAAGCGGATAAAAAGTTCAGTTTTGTCGAGTAGTGTAATCAAATATTTTAATATTATATTGATTTTTGAAGCTCAACATAATTCAGATGTTTTTATGGAATTCACTAGGCTAAAACGAATAAAAACTATTTTGCGATTTCTCATTGGAAATGTTGTATCGGCGGGAATATGGGGAAGCATATTTTGTCTTGTGAATGCATCGTCAAATGTTTTTCAGACTTGAATGTAATTCAATCGTTCAGAACCGAAAATCTCCATCGAAGAGGTTACTGATTGTGATTTTTTTGATATAATTTCCTTTTGAACACACCTGCGATGTTAATAGCGCGAAAAGTGTCAATGATATCAAATGTCTGGAAAAAAATAGTTTTTGGCATAAATTAAATTTACTTTATTACTCCCATCCTTAAGCTACAAAATGTTGTACTACTCGTTAAAAATAGTCAACCAGAAAAGCAGACTTTATCGAAAGTGTTGCGTAACTTGAAAACCTACTTCCAAATTCGTGTAACGTAACAGTGCATTTGAGACGTTCATGACTCTTAAACAACAATGCGTACAGAAAAATCTATATGGACATAAAATCTCAATACAGGTTTCAACATTTGAATGCAAATACAAAAAATATTAAAAACACACCGTTTTTGTGACAATTTCCCATGAAAATATGCGTGCGAATTTAACGTAACAGTCCGCGATTTTGACCATATGTTAATTAAGGTATGTGTTTAGAGGAGGAAACAAAATGTATCACCTTGATTTATAATGAAAGTCACTAATATATTAATATACATACATACATATATATTCATTTTTTCTTAATATAACGAATTGATTAGGCGTAAAGTGTGTAAGGTGCGAGTGCTACTTAACAGACTAAGGGCAGGCGTACCGAATTGCCCGTGCCCTAATGCAAGCGAGAGAAAGACAGATGTAGAGAACGAAAGCGAAGGCGAAAGAAAGAATGAAGCTAGATGCATATATAGACCGCGATTCGTGTTTATATATGCGACGAAAAAGAAGTGCGAGAGATTGCAAAGGCATGCAAGTGCTAGACCAGATCATTACCATTGCGAAGGCATGTTAGGGCAGACGAACCAAATTGCCCGGCCCTACGCGATTCTACGATTTAAGTCCTTTTTGAAGGCGGGAAAAAATGTTGAAGTACACTTGTGAAATATAATAGTGTGATAGCACAGGAGTTTGTATGTAGTTGCTCTAGTTCTTATAGTGTCTGCGATCTAAGCGCTCATCGGGACAGTCTTGGATATATCGACTGAAAGTCGACAGTCAAAGACCTCTACCGGCTCTGCCATCTCTGAGAATATGAAGAAGTCATTGTAGAGGAAAACCATTTTGTGAGTTGAATATTTTGTTGGGAGTGATCAATATCACTAAAAGATGCATTAAGGATACTCAGAAAACGCTTAAATTTATCAATATTGCTCGCATATCGAATATCGAGTCAACACTTAATCCTTTTTATGAAAGCATTACCTCATCCCTGAATACATATATTCTTTAAATAACAGTATCTGTATCGTCAAACCCTCCTCCAAGATTTGGTCTTTCTTTAAATATTAAGGAAAATATTAAATATAATACTAAAAAATATTAAATAAAACGAGAAGGAACGTGAGTCGCTTCTAGTCGCGACTCTACTTTTATACCCGTACTCAGTCAGTATATAAATTTGTGAGCTTATAATAAAAATTAAAAAAAAAAATTTTTAATTTTACATAATTTTTCTACAGTGTGTGTGTTCGAGCGAGAAAGAGAATGAATATCGTCAGCAACGCCAGAGGAGGTGGGGGAAGCAACTGAAAATTAATTTCTTCATTCTGGCCATAATAATGATCCGATCTGTACCAGATATTTCACCACACTCAATGTTTTTCCATTCTTTTCCCCATAAAGAATACAGAAAATCGCGAAGGCGTATCACAATAGAAGTAATAGCATTCACCTGAGCATCAACAGAACCATCGATTAGCAAGCCTTTTCATTTTATTGGTTGTCAATAAATTTGTTGCGATCGTTGCGCTATTACAAAAGGCTCCCCAATGTCAGATGTCATATAGGCATTTCCTATCTGGCGTTACGTTATTTTCGTACGACAAAATTTTGAATAAAATAGTCAAAAAGCTTTAATTTGGTAAAAAGATTATTATTGTTGAACATGAATTGGCTAGACCTATACTCACCAAAAAAATGAAAATAATGGAGCGGATGTGTTTAAAGATATAAGCCAAAATATGACCTAAAAGTGCGTTACATAAAACAGAAGTGGTTTTCGCGGTTGGGGTACAAAATGGCAAAACCCTGCGAATTGGATAGGGCTATCTGTATACAATTTTTGTGGTAATAAATGAACTATTCAAAGCTAATTTTCCAGCTTATTAAATGTAAAAACTTTTCCCCTTTTTTTGTTAAATTAATTCTTAACGCAAATATAACAATTTAAAACGAATCAAAAATTTTTTTAATTTTACTTAGAATATGTTTATTTATAAAATTATATAAAAAGTTCTGCCATAGAAAAAAAAATTATCAAACAATTTCTAAGCCCTTTTAGAAAAAGTTGGGGAGGAGGAAAAATTATGAAAAATCGTGTAATTTATTGTAAAATCATAATACAAAAAAAACTATTACACAATTTAAAAAATTTATATAAAATAGAGTAACTTTATCGGCCTTGCGATTTTTATTGAAATATGTTTCTTAGTTGAACCTTTATTAAGTCGCTAACTTTTATCCACTTCTGATCAACAGCGCAGACAAGAAAAGACTAAATGTTCTTTTTTTTTGGCGTTACATTACATTAGAAGATCGCGTTCAAAGCAAATCAAAATTGTACAGTTATTAGATATTTGCTATCTCTCTTTTATTTGTTTAACGGTTATTAGTTATTTAAGCAGCATTTTTGCGATAAGAGTGCATTTGAAGATGTACTCTTACAAATTAAATGTGTAAGAGAATACGCAACCAACTTACAAATAAACAAAACTGCCCAAAGCATGATGTTTGACTTCGGAGCCCGATATCTCGCAATCGGTTTGAAGAGAACCATTGATCTCTTGAAATTAGTTAATTTTAAATATTTCTCTTTGCTATTGCAAGTAAACAAAAACCTTTTGGCTAAATTTTAAATTTTCGGTCGTGGTGGCCAATTTTACGGTACTGCTTATATGTACAGTGTACACATATCTTTGTATTTCTTATTCCGCAATTTAGAGGTACGACCGGCGAAAACGTAACAGTACATTATTGTTCAGCATCGATATCCGAGACGAAATATTTGCATCCTGTCCTTCCTTCAGTCTATCCGTCTCGGTCTTGTTTTGTTTCAGAGCTAAATCAAACTTCTTTTGTGTATACACCTTTGTAATATCACACTGCATCGTTTTCAAAATTTTTTTCGCTTCCTGAAATCATAAGAGGTCTTATGCTGCGAACAATCCTGAGCACAATAAAGCACTATTAGATATTGACAAAATATTTATGTTTTTTGAATAACATAATAAAAACATTTAGTTTTGATATTTTAAACTAGCAAGCAATCGCTTCGCTCGAGCGACAATCCCCGGTTCACTCGCTTCGTTCGCTCACAGATCGCAACCCTTCACGCACTTCGCATTACAAATCATAATTTTGCATTGATAATGAAATGGATGGTAAAATGCGAATTTCTTAAGCAATAAAAAATGTATACCATTGATGGTATTAGTACAGTCATCCGTTTAATGTTATTAGAAATTGTTATTACTACTGATTACTGATTTGATTTTTTTACATATTTTTCTTTTGTATTTTTATTTTTTAGGATGGAAAAATATCTAATCAAGAGTTTAAAGATGCGGTAAAAAAAACTTGCGTGGGCAAAAAGTATGAAGAATTTCCGCAGGTAAGTCAATATGAAGTTACCTGCTAATTCTCTTTTTTTAACCGTACTCAACGAGTTCAGGGGCATGTTGTATTTGTTGTAAAAGTGAATGTGTGTAACGCAGAAAAGGTAACGTTTCCGACCCCATAAAGTATATATATTCTTGATCAGCATTAATAGTCGATATTGCCATGTCTGTCTGTCTGTCCGTCATCCACAATTTTAACGATGCGGGAAAACTAAAACGCAGTATTTATATTTTTTGACCATATCTACCAGATTGCCGAATCTGGTACAGATCGAATCATTATTATAGCCAGAATGAAGAAATTAATTTTCAGTTGATTACCATACCTCCTCCGGCGCTGTCAGCAGGTAGCGTCAGCGTTACTCATTCTCTTTCTCGCTCGCACACACTCTGCCCTGTGAAATGCGCGACCGTTGCGGATAAAATTTAGAATCTACATTGTGTGTAGAATCTACATTTAAGATGTTAAAGCGACATTGTAGATGTAGATAGCAGTTGTAGCAAAAAAAAGTAAAATATTTTAAAATTCTACAAAAATTATAAGCTCACATATTTATATACTGACTGAGTACGGGTATACAAGTATTGTCGCGTCCACAAAAGCGACTCACGTTCCCTCTCGTTTTTTATTTGTTTCCTCACTTATAAGATATCAAATTTAAAATTTCTTAAACAATAACAACTATATATCATCTTTTTTTACAGGCGATGAGGGCATTCATTGAATCGAACTTTAAACTGCTGGATATAGACAGTGATGGAATAGTTGGAGTAAAAGAATATCGTTATAACTGCATAACAAGAGTAGCCATCGATGATATATCCCCCATAGACAAAGCGTTCGAAACATTACTGAATGTGAGCAATATTATAATAAAAAATGAATTATTATTTAAAATTAAATTACAAAATTGTCTTTGTAGGATGAAGATCGAAAACGCGGAGGCCTCTCACTAGACCGCTATAAGGAGCTTTATGGTCAATTTTTGGGTAACACAGCTGATAACCATCCAGCAGTAAACCTTTTGGTCCTTTATAATCAGTTAAAAATTAATTGTCTTCGCTGTTGTTCAACTACTATTTTATTAAGTTTTATTTGTAATTACTATGACTATAAATTTACTATCACTTAGATATAAAGCATTCACATCATTTTGTGTAGAATCGTCAGATAAAGAGTTCGTTAACTTTAACTTTGTATAACTAGGTAGGTCAATTTGCTCTCAGAAGTATAAAATAGTATGCAAATGTATGTTGTTTTGCTCTCATATAAAGGCTCTTAAGTAATTTGCCTCACTCTCGAAACCTGCAAGATATAATTATATTGTTGCGTTATAAAGAAATTGTAATAAGCTTAACCAACAAAATAAATCAAAACTTAAATCAAAGCTTGAAAAATAATTAGAACATTTGTGTACTATGGAGTAGTCCAGCGTGGATAGTTCAAAAAATGAATCAAAGTTTGTGATTCGGTAAGTTGTAGTGCATTCATGCAGTGTGTTTGGTCTAATAATATATATTTAGGCACCACTCTAGCGACAAATTTTAATTGAATGCAATCCTACGGCGGTCACATCGCTGTTTGAAATGTGGTGCGTCTGCATCCAGACCATGAGAACTTTGGAAATGGCCATTGGGAAGCTACCGCCGCTGTTTAAAATGTGACGCGTCATCATATTGACCGTGAGAACTTCGATAAGAGGGCTTGTTTCCCACGCCAATAAGACACCTGCATGTGAGCAACTCGCCTTCATGACTTTTGTAAAACGTAAACGTTAATCGCAATAGTAAGTGAAAAGCGGAGCCCTACAATATTCATAAAGACTGATTGAAGTTTCGCTTGTTTTGACGAATATATGACGATATATGTATGCACACTCACTCGCATATCTCTGCGTACACCCCAACAAATTTCAAAAGCAAACTTTAAACACAAATTTTCCGGCCATTTATTCATATATTTTACTCATTCTTTTTTACAACTTAACTTTATTTTATTGTCTTCAATAACGTATTTTATTTAGAAATATTCAACCATGGATTATATTTTAATTTTAGTTCTAAACTTAGCACTACGAAAAAGTGTACTCGCAAAAGTCTGCGTACAGCTGTTTGAAACTACATATGTGGAATGCAAGATTCTGCGATTACCGTTAGGATTTTTGGCGACGATCTTCTGCAGGTTGTATCAGCAAGTGGGTATTGCACAGTTGGAATTAAAATTTTGCATCAAATGCCAGTAAATTTCAACATGGAACAAAAAGGCAAAGAAATTTCTGTTGAGGAGCGAAAAATAAATAATACAATTTTTCTTGGACGGAAAATCGTATAGAGACATTGGTGCTCTTGTTGGTAGAGCTCACTCCTCCATCCAAAATGTTATAAATAATTTTAATTCGACTGGCAGTATCTTGTCAAAGGCTCGTTCTGGCCGTCCGCATTTGCTACATAGTCTTTTTATTTTGGGTCACTTAATCTGACGACGAGGTCTGTTTTGAAACTACTATCAGACCCGCGCGCTTCGCTGCTTACTAATTTAATTTTTAAGAATTCACCAAAATTAAACAATGATAATTTTGATGTAATAACATATTTTTTTATTGCAATGTGAAGGTTTGCCTACTCGTGAGCACGCTACATAAGTTGACCATGGGAAAATACCGGATGCTCCAAATTTAAACCACAAATTTGCAACGACTGTACTTGTGATTTATTAATAGTCATAGCAAGACGAATGTGAAAGTTTAGTCGTTTGGAATCAAATGGCATCTCAGTCAGAATCATCGGAATTCTCAGAATTAAAACGTGTTCACCAAAAAATTGTACAGTCAAATTAGGTGATTTTCTCCGTCAACCGTCAACGACTTCAGATGTATTTTTGTATCGCTCCGCCGTGAAAATCAAATAATCGCAATTGATCGACAATTAATTCGCGAAAAATAAAATCTCGGGGTATGCATGGGTACCTGTACTCGTGTAGCCCATGAAAATCACGTAATAAAGATTAATAGAATTAAGATAAAAAAAAAACAAATGTCAACGCATAAGAGCACTAGCTCGGTACAATTCACAAGCACTGTAACCAAAGCCAAAATGAGCCAAGCCCGGCAGCAGCAACAAGACGAGCGTCGGCTCTCGCAAGTTAAAAGCAACGCTTACTTCTCCATACGCTCGCCAACGGTAGCAGTACCAACAAAAACTGCAACACAGCAAGTGAACGAGGAAAAAGCACGCTCTCTCTCCCCTGCATTGCAAAGTGGGTCATGGAGTGCTCAGTGCCCATCCCCCGATTCTTACGGCCTCGCCAATGATTTGATAATAGCAACGACCACAAGCACAATGCCCTCGTTTAAAACGGTGACATCGACCACAGCAACGACAACAACTACAACAACAACTACAACAACTTCAACTGCTCAACGCCCGGTATTGTCGACCCACTGCGACAATCCCCACCCCTCCCAGCCGATAAGCTCAAAAAACGCTAACGTAGCGTTAATTCAGACCGGGCTCGATCGGTACGTACAAACTAAGCGAAAACTGAGCCCGCAAGCTGCGAAGAAAGCACCAAAACTAAAAAATATAGATGAAAACGCTGTGCCACATAAGCCAATGGCAAACAACAGATTCGCTATCCTCAGTGTCCAAAATGAGGATCAGGATGTCCGCCACCTATTTATGTAAGGCAGGCGAATTGTGCTATGCTAGTAAAAAAAAGTATCAGATAAAATTGGCGCAGACACATTTTATGTCACGCATATAAAAAGAGGTAACATAAATGAAACTAAAATACAAGTGAAAGACGAAGAAAATTATCGATCAGTAGTCGAATACCTAGAAAACGAAAAATTGAATTACTACACCTACCAACTTAAGAGTAGCAAAGGATTACAAGTGGTTATCAAAGGAATCGAACCAACAGTCCCAATCAATGAGATAATAGATGGACTTAATGATAAGGGCTTCGAGGTCAAAATGGTTTCAAACATAATAAATAGAAACAAAATTCCCCAGCCAATGTTCAAGGTAGAACTGACACCTGGCAGTATGCACATAAGAAAAAATGAAGTCCACCCAATCTACAAGCTTCAATATCTACTGCACCGTAGGATCACCGTTGAGGAACCGCATAAACGAAATGGACCAGTCCAATGCACAAATTGCCAAGAATATGGACACACGAAAACCTATTGCACTCTACGGGCAGTCTGCGTTGCCTGTGGGGATGTCCATCTCACTGAGGCCTGTCCCGTAAACAAGGAAGACCCGTCTGCCAAAAAATGTAGCAACTGTGGGGGAAACCAAACTGCCAACTATAGAGGGTGTCCTGTCTATAAAGAATTAAAAAATCGCCTAAGCCAACAGATAGCTTCAGCACGAAACCCAGTCGTCCGACAAAATTTACCATATATTCCATCAACTACGACTCCAGGAGTTTCTTTTGCTCAGGCGTTAAGTTACAATAACGGGTCGTACGCCTCAGTCTCTAAGCCGACACCTCAACAAACCACTGCAGGAATGATGCAGCATCAGGACTCAAACCAGATCCCAGAAATTATTGCCCAGCATACCCCTACAAATCCGTCCCAATTGCCTTGTGGAATCGAGTCAATGCTGGTAACTATAACAAACACAATGGTAGCAATACAACAAACGATGCAGGAGCTTATGCGCAATCAAAACCTCCTCCTGGAGTTCTTACTCAAACATAAATCTGTTTAAATGGGTTGCCTAAATATTTCTTTCTGGAATGCAAATGGCATTTCACAGCACAAGTGCGAGCTCTTGAACACGACATCACGACATCAACACGACATCGACGCCATGCTCATATCAGAGACTCACCTAACAAATAAAAATTATTTTCACCTTGATGGCTATGACTTCTATGCGACTAATCATCCCGATGGTAAGGCACATGGAGGTACTGGCGTTCTGATCAAGAATCGCATAAGGCATTATCCGTTGCCATCATTTGCTACACCTTATCTGCAGGCAACATCAATTCATATTGAAATTCAGAGCGGCTACATAAACCTATCCGCAGTATACTGCCCACCGCGCTTCTGCATTTCCGAATCAGAATTTATAAAATTCTTCGACCTACTAGGTGACAGATTCATAGCAGCTGGTGACTACAATGCCAAGCACACCCATTGGGGATCTCGTCTTACCAACCCAAAAGGAAGACAACTATATAACGCTATAATAACGCCAAGAAACAAACTAGACTTTATCTCTCCGGGCAAGCCTACATATTGGCCCACAGATCCAAAGAAGCAACCCGACCTGATTGATTTTGCAATCACACGAAGAGTGCTGCAAGCACAGATTAATGTAGAACACTTAACAGATCTATCATCTGATCACTCGCCCATTCTACTTCAACTTTACGATCATCCACAGCTTTCGGAACGCCCATACTTTCTAACATCTAGCAAAACAGATTGGCTTAAATACCGGAAGTATATAAGCTCCCATATTGATGGCTTCCCAAACACTTATTGTAAAGAAGACATTGATAGCTCTGTTGAAGAATTAGTATCCGCAATGTCACTGGCGGCAAAACACTCTTCACCAATATTAGCAGCTAATAAACGTTCCCACAACAGTCGTGTTTCTAGGCACATGAAGTGCTGCTACGCGATAAAAGAAGGCTTCGGCGAGAGTGGCAAGCCCACAGATCACCTGCCTCGAAAGAGCGGCTAAACATAGCCAACAACCTATTACGCAGAGCCCTAGAAGATGAAAGAAACCAAGCTGAAATATACTATATGGAGCAACTGTCCCCAACTAGCAAACGATTCCCACTGTGGAAAGCTAAATCTGGCGTATGTCCACCAATCGAGAGTGAATCACCGTTGCGTACAGAAACAGGAGAGTGGGCTCGAAGCAATAAAGAAAAGGCAAATACATTTGCCATCCATCTGGAAAACGTATTCAAACCACACCCAGCAAAAAATAACTTTGTGCTCCCACCACCCAACAATCCCGAAGTTGCTCCGCCCATCATATTCCAATCAGGAGAAGTCACAAGGGTCATTAAAGACCAAATCTCAAAGCAAAGAAAAGCTCCGGGCCACGACTTCATCTCCCCTAAAATGATCATAGAATTGCCGAACTGTGCAGTGCATTTCCTCACTATGATATTCAATAACATGATGAAATGGGGCTATTATCCTCAAGAATGGAGGAAATCAGTCATCTCCATGATCCATAAAGCCGGAAAAGACAAGTCCAAGCCATCATCATATAGACCTATCAGTCTTCTGCCTTGCCTATCAAAGATTTTTGAAAAGCTACTCCTGAATCGTATCAAACAACACCTACACAACAACGGTACCATCCCGATGCACCAATTTGGATTTCGGGAAAAACATGGAACCATTGAACAAGTAAACCGTATAACGTCTGAGATAAGAAATGCATTCGAAAGACGAGAGTACTGCTCCGCTGTTTTTCTGGATGTTGCCCAGGCCTTCGACCGCGTTTGGCTAGAAGGCTTAATCTACAAAATTAAAATATTACTTCCACAGAACATCCATGGAATATTGGAGTCATACCTACAGCAAAGAAGTTTCGCAGTACGATGCAAAGATTTCCTCTCCGAATATCATCCAATTGAAGCTGGTGTACCCCAAGGCAGCGTACTCGGACCGACATTGTATATCATCTTCACAGCAGATCTACCGACAAGCAGGCTAACAACAACTTCAACATTTGCTGATGACACTGCCATACTAAGTCGCTCCAAGTGCCCAACAAGAGCAACGGAACATTTGTCATGTCATCTCGTGGCCTTAGAAAAATGGCTAGCAGACTGGCGCATACATGTAAACGAGCAAAAATGCAAGCAAGTTACCTTTACCTTGAACAGACAAACTTGCCCTCCACTATATCTGAACAGCACCAACATTCCACAAACCACCGAAGTAACATACCTCGGCGTTCATCTAGATAGAAGGCTTACTTGGCGTAAGCACATCGAAGCGAAGAGGAATCAACTAAAATTTAAAGCTAGTAATCTACATTGGCTAATAAACACCCGCTCACCACTAAAACTGGAGTACAAAGTACTTTTGTACAATGCAGTTCTCAAACCCATCTGGACATACGGCTCCGAGCTATGGGGAAATGCTTGCGCTAGAAATTTAGAAATAATCCAGAGAGCTCAATCGAAGATACTAAGAACTATCACTGGGGCGCCATGGTACATACGGAATGAAAATATCCATAAAGACTTAAATGTAGGATCACTTAAAGATGAAATCGCCAAAGTGAAAACAAAGTATCAGGGCAAGCTACAGGTTCATCCTAACAGACTTGCGCAGTCCTTAACTTGGCACACTAGCCATACACGACTCCGGCGAAGAGACCTACCCACCCAGCAATAATACTTAGTTAGGGACGTACTCCAAATAATTAAGTGAAATTAATTTTAAAAAAATGTATTAGGCTAAGATTTGCATACTTGTCGTCAGTCTCTAATAGATAAGATTCGATAAATAAAATAATGGAAAAAAAAATTAGGTGATTCAAGTAAATTAGTCATAACTTTTTACACAGCAAGGTTTGCAAAGTCGTGGTGGATTAAGATTCCGCAGCATAATTATGGTGGCTCCAACTTTTACTTTTTGAAATGTTGCATGTAGGACTATCGTCAGCCTGCATGTTCAAGTGCAACTTAACGGCAGAGTGCTCCGTGCGACCACCATCCAATAATGTGGCAGCGATGCCAGACGAAGCCAAAGCCAATGCGATTCTACCTTGTGCTCGAATGGTAGCCAAAATAATCGAAATGACAAACGTTTTTCCGGTTCCACCAGCTGCATCCAAAAAGAACAGTCCACCATGTTGTTCTTCGATAGCTCGCAATATTTGGTCGTAAGCCGTTCTTTAATTGATATTTAAGTGGGGGCTCATTGTTTTGCACAAACGCATTAAGCTCGGTACGATCATACTGTTGTTCACGCTCCAGATCTTTGTTGAAAGGGTCGTGTATTTCACGATTAGGCGCTGTCATACCTAATTGATCTAGTGCTTTGCTTGCCATCATCAAGCAAAGGTCTTCAATAGCGATCAATGCTTTGTTGTAAATTTCCGGCGTATAGTCCATGTTTATATCACCCGTTTGATGGCGCAATAAAAAATCCTCTGACAAATGATTTTGATGTTTATGCCACAATTGAGTTGGCTTTGCTGGACTGCGCGTGGCTATAATACTTGCGAAAAGTGTCCGAATTTGATGTGGACTTGAGGACAATGCTGCATATTCAAGTGTAAGATCCCAATGCATGTCATTCTCAAGCAAATTCAATCGTTTGCATGCTTCGCGATAGGTCCCACACAATTCTTCATCAACAGTTCGCAAATATTCAAATGATGTTGGTCCACGATCGCAACAATCGCGAATAATAACACTCTTGATTGTTGAGATTAACTGTATAAATTCGTCCTATCGCATCTGAGTGAAACAATACTTGCTGACCATGAACGGCTCGTCCGCGTCTTCGCCTTTGAAAAACAACGCAAAAAGACAGTTAGAGTTGTTGCTGGTGGTTGAGCAGCTCTTCGCATTGCATTGCTCGGTGTGAAAAAAACGCGTTGAAGTTTTTAAGATGAACAGCTAAATAAACTACAGTTGGATGCCTATCGTGGATCGGGAATGATAATATACGCCATACTGCTTCAATTGAATTGATGTATTTGCTCATTTGAAATTGAGTGATTTCATCGGTAACATTAGAATCTGCTCCAAAAACTGCCATATCACTTCCCTTGTTGATGTATTTGAAAATATATTTAATAGATTGAACTGAATTGCAAACCTCTACGTTTGGGTGCGCTCTAAAAACCTAAGATAATCAGGCAGGCTCCGGTTTTCACATTCACTTTGCGTTTTACTTTTCAGCAAAAAGTATGACTTTTCATTTCGAGGAGCTCTGCAATTCACTTTTATGAATTTGTTTACTCATTGTACTGTTAAGCGCGAAATTTACTGCTGTTAAACTCACGCGTTAGTGCCAGCTCATACAAAAAGGCCTCTGTTATGTTTAACAGAGACTTATCGATAGCCAAATCAGGCTGCCACAGCTGTTCGGAGCAATTCACTTTTTGTTTTTGCCCTGACCAATTTTGCAGATCCAATTTCGAGGTTGGTTTAAATAAAAAGAGCACAAGCTCAATTGCCCTGCTAAGAAAGTCAATTTTTTGCCAATGCTTCATTAGGTCATCTATTTGTTTAGATGTATAAAAAGACGTTTACTTTTCATTTCAGCGAGGAATTTTTTTCCGTTTTCAAAACGTAAAAGACTTGCATTTCACGTGTGCGGGAGTGCCTAACTTTTCGTTTTAGATTAAATTAGATTTTTTTGGTGAAAGTGAAAACCGGAGCCTGCCTGTATGATTGTTTTTATTTTAATTGAAATTAAATTTAATTTAATTCAATTGTAGGTCGAGAAGGAACAAAGAAAGTTATTGCTATGAATTATTACGCATATAGGCTGCAGATACAGAATGATCAAGACAACCACATATAGAGGTGTACAGCACTTTTCAAATTTTGAAAATATTTTTGATTAATTTTTAAAACTTAAGGAAGCTATTTATAGAAAAGTTCAAATTTGCTTGTGCAAACCAGGCAACATTCTCTGGCTATCATTTAAAATAACAGCATGCAATTTGGTGCACGCACATAGGAGGTAGGCGCTTACACACACGATTTTTTTTACAAATTTTTAATATAGAAGATAAGTTATTGACTATATAATTGAAATTCAAAATAACACATATTCTTTTTGGTAGAACTGAAATTGGCTTAAACATTACCAAAAATAGAGTGACGATATCTGTCCTTAGAAGGTGAGAGTAAACATATGTGTAAAGGTAAAGGTAAACATCCACAGGCGAACATGCGCGGCGAGCATTGCTCGACGAGAGTTCGACTGTGGATGGGGCTGCCGTAGCTTTTTTTGGCTCGTCAAATTTGGTCGACGGAATAGAACTTTTTATATTTTTGTGAGCTCGTTGCGAGCATGTTCGATAGTGGATGGTGGTGTCACTTTGGTTAACTAATTTTTCACAGGGAATAGATGTGAAAATTACCAAATAAATGTTAATGGAGACGCTACTTAAAAAGTACAAGGAATTTGAGGAAAATGCCATATTGGACGTTTTATAAAGAAAGTAGTTTGTCTGCGCGCATTATTTTTCCGCTTCCTTTTTAGATAGTTTCTGTCTGAAAATTTGTTCGTACTGATCTTCGTTACAAATTCTCGTGGGCAAGCTGATTCTGCCCGCGCATGTTTCACTGTGGATGGGCACCTTACAGGGTGGGCTGAAAGTCCAAAATTTAAGTTGTGTTAAGTGATTCTAAAGCGAGGGCAAACGAATTTTTTTACCGTCTAGATCAAAGCGGAGGTCTGGACGTTAATATGCAATGACTGTACCATCAAGTGGCCCATGCGACACCAAGCCGAAGCCTGTTACGCGCGGAACCCAGGCCTGAAACGCAGCCCCTCCTCCAACTCAACCGATAGAGGGGCGCTGCCGCATGAAGCGGGACGTGTTTTACAAACCGATCGCGAACATGCAGGAACGATAGGGATTAGACTAATATTCGAGGAAAATTAGAGCTAAACATGCAATGATAGCGAAGATAGCGAAAGGTATGTTAATATTAGTGATTTAAGAAGGGGAAGGGAATTCGTGGTAGATATTATATGGTAGAGGTAATTATAATCCAAACAAAAGACCCTAAACTGTTCATGCAAGGAATAATTCTACAAAGTGGAAGGGACAAAGGAATAAAGTTTCCAGTAGATCTAACAGGAATCGTAAAGCTTATGCGGCTCAACAAGTCACTGCTATATACGTCACCCTTGATCAGGTTGTGCACAAAAATCACACCAAGCATTTTTCTACGACTAACTAAGGTTGAAAGGTTTATTAAAAGCAATCTACGAGGGTAAGATGGCAGTCTCACACCTGCATCCTAAGTGAGGCCACGCAGAGCAAAAAGTTTTTCTGGACTGATTCTATACGGTCCTGGCAAAGACAATAAAACTATAAGATATGTAACGCCATACTAAATTTTTGCAAGCGAATTTTGTATGCTGGCTCCAGGCTCTCTTGAAATTTAGTTGAGTGAGCGCTCTAGAGCCAGCCGCTCTCTCATATTTATACAGCATAAGAGAGCAACTGGCTCTAAAGCGCTCTCTCAACGAAGACTGTATGTGTGCACACATATTCTCAAGCACTCTAGATCTGCCTGCATACATACCACTATGGGAAATTTTACCACTTTTTGTGGCAATAATTAATAACTACCAAACGCAACAATATTTTTTGGTTTAGTTTTTTGATATGAGTTACTAACAGCATGAGGAAGGTATTTTGAAAAAATGGGCGTGGTAACGCCTTTTTTTAATAAAAAAACATATTTTAATTTTTTGCTCAAAATGTAAAAAAAACAAAAATGTAGGGCGCACGTTGGGAAATTTTTATTTTATCCAAAAGGGCGTAGCACGCCTTAAAATCAATGAACAACAAGAAAAAATTATTATTTCAGGTAGCTTTTTCACAAAATTTGACCAGAAAAAGTGGTCAAATTTCCCATAGTGCATATGTTACAGCGCTGAAGAAATATACCCTTCACTTTATAAATGCTAAGTTAATTTTGCAGGACGCTTACCACCCGAATATTAAAAAACTCCTGTTTGTAGTGGGGTGGATGT
This sequence comes from Drosophila subsilvestris, assembly GCA_035043285.1. Classification (NCBI taxonomy): domain Eukaryota; kingdom Metazoa; phylum Arthropoda; class Insecta; order Diptera; family Drosophilidae; genus Drosophila; species Drosophila subsilvestris. Next base: position 161,553 of record JAWNNB010001890.1, read on the forward strand.
CGGGGGCGTCAGTTTAATCTTCGTATATTTGTAGTGTTGTAATGGTATCGCGGGGGTGATACGCGTATGAATTCGATCGTAGGTGTCCAGAGACTTCTCTCTCAAGCTCGGCCTACGGTTAGCGCCCGTGATGGAGCGCCGAGTGGATCGCATCCACGCCGCGAGAGAGCAAAGTGTATGGGAGAGCGAGCGAGCTAACAGCGCGCTGTTAACTTCGCTTCTGCCCTAAACATCCTCCCCCCCCTTGCAGGACTGCAACATCACCTCCTATGGCTGCGTACAGGCCCCGGACACAATCCATCCGAAGACCGTGCTTTGGGCCACTGGAAGTCCGTTTCCTCGCGCAAGGAACCCGGGTTAGATCACCTTCTGGTATACATCCGCTGCTAATACTAGGGAAATGGTGGCCGGCCGATGGAATTCCTCATTGGCAAGGCGAATGTCATCGAACCTGGCCCGAGCCGTCTCGCTCAAGGTTCGCAGCGGCGTGCGGACGCGTAAGCGGGGCTCCATTTTGAGGACCACGTCCAATTGGACATCGCCGGTCCTGGCGCGGATGATAGCGGTGGCAACCTTCTCCGATCCGATGCGCGTGCTGGGCAGCTTGAAGTCGGTGGCCTAGGAAGCGTCAATGCAGCTCACCGGCGTGCATGGGTCGATGAGCGCTGTTGTCTCGTGGGTTTTCGTTCCCGTGTCCAAGACCACCTAGGCCGTCGGTAGGAAGTTGAATAGCGTGTCGACCGATGGCGCTGGTTTACCCACGACGGGTCGGCGATCGGCTCGGGACACCGAAGCTGGGGACGGACCTTGAGTCGCCGCGGACGACTCCGAGCGGTCTGGACGCTGGGAGGACCCCGTGGTTGGGCGTCTTGCGGGAGCCCGTTGGCGGCGATCGGCTCGGGACACCGGAGCTGAAGCCGGAGCTGGCGATTCCGAACGGGCTGGACGCTGGGATTGTCGCATGTGGAGCAGCGTGTGGTGGTCCTTATGGCACACCTGGCACCGGCCACCACTGCGACAGTCCTTGCCGGAGTGCTGATGAGCCAGGCAGTTCCGGCAGTATTTGTTGATGAGCACGGCTCGGAGCCTCTTCGCCACGCTCAGCTTGAGAAAGCTACGGCAGTCCCGTAGTGGATGGTTTCCGGGGCAGACTCGGCAGCGGTACGAAGTTTGTACTCGGGAGCGTCTGCTTCCTGAGGCGTAGTTGTCACGGGGTTGTGGAGCCATCTCGATCTGGATGCAAAGAAACTGGTTGGAGAAGAATAATCGGAAAAGCATTAGTAATGTGCTAGGAACAGATGACAGGCACTTCTCTAAGTACTGTTGGACGAACAAACGAGGACGTTTTGGAGGCGAAAAGAACGTGGATGGAATAGAAAACAAGGAGAGGCAGTATTAAACGTTACTGTTGTCCAGGACGAGAGAGTTCCCCCGGAAGGAGAACGACTTTTGCGACCGGACGTTTGATCACACCGCGGGCAGTAAGGATATCTGCCACCCGGACCCTGTTGTCGGCGCCGGGATACACGGACTGTACTCTTCCGAGTCGCCAGTCGTTAGAGGGCAGGTTATCGTCCTTCACGACAACCATATCGCCGATCTGGAGATTTGGCATGTCCGTCTGCCACTTGTTGCGCTTGTGAAGTTCCTTGAGGTACTCATCTTTCCACCTCTGGCAGAATTGCTGGTTGAGGGCCTTCAAATGCTGCCACCGATTAATAATCGACTGGAGGTTCTCCTTTATTTCGGGTTCTGCAGTCGCTATTAAAGGTCCTCCGATAAGGAAGTGCCCTGGAGTGAGGGCCAGCAACTCCGTCGGACTTTCGGACATAGGTGAGAGTGGCCTGGAATTGAGGCATGCTTCGATCTTGGCGAGAAGCGTGGAGAGCTCTTCGAAGGTATATTTCCTGGTGGATGTGGCTTTGTAGAAGAGCGTTTTAAAACTCTTTACGCCGGCTTCCCACAGGCCGCCCATATGTGGAGCTCCTGGCGGGATGAAACGCCATGCAACCCGTTGATGGCTGTATGCCTCCGTCACCGAATCCTGGAACGCCGCTAGAAAGTCCGGCGTACAGTTGCTGCTCCCACGAAAGTTTTCCCATTGTCGGAATGGATACGCTGCGGACAACCTCGTCTAGCGACGAAGCGGGCGAAAGCTGCTAGGAACTTCTCGGTGGTCAGGTCGGAAGTGGCCTCCAAGTGAATGGCCTTCGTGGAAAAACATACAAATACGCACACATAACCCTTGGTGATCAGGCACGCTCTCCCGGTATAGTTCCTTATGTCGAAAGGACCGGCATAGTCAATACCGGTATGGGTGAACGGTCTGGAGAAGGAAGTTCGGTCTGTCGGGAGATCACCCATCAGTTGGGTCTGTAGCTTCTTCTTGTGGATGATGAAGACCTTGCAGGAAATCACCACGCCCTTCATCAGGTTCCGGATTCTCGGAATCCAATATTTGCAGCGAATGAGGCGCGTCATCAGTTGACTGCCGCCGTGGAGAGTGATTCTGTGCGTGAAGTGCGCGAGCAGGCGAGAAAGGCGGCACCTATAGGACAGGATGATTGGATGGCGCTCGTCATACTTCAGATCTTGGGAAGCGGTGACCCGGCCGCAGGCTCTCATGATCCCGTGTCGGTCCAGAAAGGGGTTCAGATTCAAAATTGAGCTCGAACTTGGCACGGGATGTTTACCGCTCAGGCAGTGAAATTCCTGGGGGAAGTCCCGGCGCTGAGCCTCTAGGATAAGAGTTCGCTCAGCTTCGTTAATTTCCCTACTAGTGAGGTGGTCCCTGCGTGCGGGTGTTACCTTCTTGCAACACTGAATAAACCGTAGAACATATGCCCGCACACGAAGAGCCTTCTCAAGCTGGGAAAATCGCTCCAGGAAATATTCGGGTGGGCTGGAGACGAGATGGACTTTCACGGCCCGCTGCTCTAGGGTCATAATTGGAGTTTCAGCGGCTTGAGCTTGCCATTGATCACGTGGAGATTGCAGCCAAGCTGATCCATGCCACCAGAGTTGGGTACCCACCAGATCGGGTAAAGCTACGCCTCGACTGGCTAAGTCGGCGGGGATATGTTCTTAACGAACATGAGACCAATCCTTGATCTCGGTAGTCTGAGATATTTTTGTCACTCGATTGGCCACAAAGGTAGTCCAGTGGCAAGCGGGCTTGCTCAGCCAGGCCAGTACAATAGTCGAATCGGTCCAGTAGTAACATTGATGATGTTCCGTCGGCATGCTTGGCAGGATAGCCGTCGCCATTTCGGAAAGGAGCACTGCACCGCACAGTTCTAGTCTAGAAAGCGAAACGGTTTTCACCGGAGCGACTCGTGTTTTAGCCGACAGCAGATGCACCGTGATATGCTGGTCACACTCGACGCGCACGTAGATCGCGGCATCGTACGCCTTTTCGGAGGCATCGCAGAACCCGTGGTGTTCGACCTTTACCGATGGCTGGTAACAAACCCATCTTGGAATCTTGATCTCGGGGAGTGAAGCGTAACTTTGCAGAAAGTCTAGCCAGCGTTGGTGCAACGAACTTGGAAGCTGTTCGTCCCATCCCAACTCTTGCAACCACATTTCCTGCATGAAAATCTTGGACCGGACGATGAATGGGGCTAGCCACCCCGCGGGGTCAAACAGCTTCGCTATTTGGGAAAGAACTTCTCGCTTGGTGTAGGATAACTCCAGCGTGAATACGGGAGGAACAAAGAAGAACTCGTCTGACGTCGCCTTCCAGCGAACTCCGAGGGTCTTTGCCGTGCTCTCGGCTTCGATTTCCAGAAAGTCGGTGTGCAAGAGGTGGTCACTCGGAAGCATGTCCAAAATCTCCTTTTGGTTGGATGTCCATTTACGCAGGGGAAAGCCTGCGGAGCTGAGGGCGGCCTGCAGTTCGTGGATAGCCAGCTGTGCCTCCTTGATGGAGTCTGCCCCGGCTAGGACGTCGTCAACGTACATGAAATTCTGCACAATGCGACTGGCCCGTGGGAATCGTGACTGGATGTCGTCGGCAAGCTGTTGCAGTACCCGGATGTCTAAAAGCGGAGTGCAATTGACTCCAAAGGTCACGGTTTTCAGCTCATAATCCCGAATCTCACCCTCCTGGTTTTGAAATAATATTCGCTGGAAGGGCGTGTGCGTCGGATGCACCCAAATCTGGCGATCCATCTTTGTGATGTCGGCGTTGAAGACATATCGGAAATAGCGCCACTTCAGGATTTGGAGGGTTAAATCGGATTGGAGGACCGGACCAGCATGAAGAAGATCATTCAAGCTCGTTCCGTTCGCAGAAGGGCTGGACGCGTTGAATACCACGCGGACTTTTGTGGTAGTGCTCTCAGGCTTGATAACCGCATGGTGCGGGAGATAATAGTCGGCGGACTCGTTAGTGGAAGGAACCTCTGTCATATGGTCGAGATCTAAATATTCCTGGATCACAGAGTTATACTGCTCTTGAAACGGAACGTTCCTCTTTAGCCGATTCTCATTTCGGAGAAACTGAGCTAGGGCAATGGACCTTGAATGCCCCAGGCCTGACCCACAATGATCGGGGTCACGAAACGGCAGTGTTACCACGTACTTTCCGCTTGACGTTCGTGACGTGGTTCGAAGAAAATTGCTTTCGCAATAGGAGTCCGACTCTCCTGCTACCTTGATAGGTAGATCCTCCACCTCCCAAAACCTTGTGAGAAGTTTATCCCATGGAGCATGGCGGCCGTGGGAAATTTGGGTGGAGATGCTATCTGGTCTGGAACACCACTTGGCACTGGACCGGTAAGCACCCACCCAAAGATGGTTTCCTGTCCGAGGAGGGAACCACAGATTTCGGTCTGTGAGCCGCTTAATAGTATGGACGGAAGGATGTCGGCTCCGACCAGAACGTCTATAAAACGTCTCGTAAAAGGTAGGGTCTGCTAAAGGCAGGTGCACTTTGCGGGATCGGAAATGAAGGGAGATTTCCGGCTATGTCTGGCAGGACGTAGGCCGTGGCGTTGAATTATACGCTCGGCGAGATCAGTGAGCGAATGGAAAAATCACAGAGCTTCTTGGATTGAGCTGCTACAGTCTGATTAAGGCCTGAAACCAGGGCCTGGATAAGGCGTAATGGCAGTTGGATGATATTAAAGAGACGTTCCGTAATGAACGTTGCCTCGGAGCCCGAGTCGATCAGAGCGCGAGCACGGAAATTTGTCCCCCGGTGGCAAATGTTGATTATGGCCGTACCGAGGAGCACCGCTCTTGTTCCCGAAGCAAAATAGTTCTGCACGGGATCCTCCGCTGTTGTGGAAGTCAGTTCGCTGGGAGCTGGAGGACCCCGATGCAGAAGGGTGTGGTGGCGGGCTCCACAAGTGAAGCAACTGTGGGCACTTTGGCATTCCCGGAGCTGGTGACCTCTAGCGAAACAGTTCAAGCACAGCTGCCTCTTTTTAACGCAGCTGGCCCGCGCATCCACGGTCATTTGTAACAAGTGCGGACACAGTCGGATGGAATGGTTCTCTCTGGAACAGAGATCACACGTTCTTCTCTTCGGGCTCACTTGTGTCTGGAAGGAGTGAAACTTTCTTGGCGTGGGACTACCTTGAGACCGGAACGGATTGGAGTTGCTTCCGGAGGGCTGCTGATTCAGGGTACCTTTGGACGATGATAGGCTCGGACTGACTTTGGAAGTGGATGGCCTCTAGTGGGTCGCTCTCCATGGCCTCTAGCGTCAAATAGCGCTGAGTGAGGAAGGCGTCGATTTCCGTCCATGGAGGCACCTACTTTTTGTCTGTGACGGACGCTTCCCACAAAGACCGGGTCAACTTCGGCAACTTGGAGGCACAAATAGTAGCGAGGAGACTATCCCAGTTGTCGGTGCAGACCTTGGAGTGAGCCAGGGCAGTGAGGACCCCTTGCATCGTGCTTTGAAGCTCTTTCAAAGCTCGACTGGTCTCGGACTCGACGCGAGGCAAAAAGAGCAAAATATTTATCTGGTTCGTCACCAAGAGCCGATTATTTTCGTAACGGTTTCGGAGGGCCGACCATGCCGACTCGAAACCATCGTTTGTGAGCGGGGACTTCTCGACTATGGTCTTCGGATCGCCACTTCCTCTCGGTGAGATGGTATAACTTCTCTACCGGAGACAGCCTAGAATTATTGATGTAAATTGCCGTAAATAAGTCTCGAAAAGTAGGCCAGCGGACGTAATCTCCTGCGAAGACCTCGATGTCGCAGGGGGGCAGTCGACAGCCGCCCTGGTAGGTCTGCGGTGCAGACGGATGGACTGCTGTTTGGGCCAGCTGATCATTGAGATCAGCGAGACACTGCTCAAACCCCCCATAGCACTCGCCGTACTTCTCGCGGATGTCCGCTTGGATTTTTGGCTCCTCGTCAGTCATCACCGAGGAGCAGGCCTTGTACTCGGCCTCGACGTCCGTCCACATGCTGAGGATTTGGCCTCGGCGGACCTCGGACAGAGAGGCGGATGGGGCGGCGGTGATGCACTCTGCCAGGTGTGACAGTCGGCCAATAGCGGCGACCAATTTGGTCCGAGCGACAGAGGTGGCGGACTGAGCCTTTGTAGTGCAGTGGCGAGAGCTGATGGGGCTACTGACGAAGGAGCCTGACGGATCTTGTTTGGTCACAGTCGGAACCTTAAGGGCGACGGGAGACGGAAATAAAACCGATTTGGTTCTTACTGGGCTACTCCTGGCTGCTCTCGGAGTGAGGGGTGCCTTGACTTTGTGTGTCGGAGTAGTTCCGGAGGCGGAAGAGGTGCGTAAACGGCTGGAAGAGGTGACAGGCAAAAGCTTTTTGCCGTCCGGAACCCAAGATTCTTTCGGAAATACAACCCAATTATGGACGGCTGGCAGAAAAAAGGCCTCGAGCTAGCTGGAATGCAATAATTCGATCGACTCGGATTGCTTGAGATCACCTGAAGGTGAGAGATCCCCAACAATGAGTGATCTTATATTGAGCCGAGCTGAGGAGAGGAACGGTCACACTGGTTGTGGCAATATTTTGTAAATATTGTTAGTGCGCTGCTCCTCCGGTAACCTCTTGACGCAATCGTGCGCAGAACCGGATTATTGGCGGATGGAAGGCGGACGGAAGTGACACGGACACCACACAAATAAACAATGATTTTTTTCTCAAAATTTATTTTTTTTGCTTGTAGAAAAAATTTTGGAAATTGTCAGACTTGGATTTATGGATTTAATTATTGATCTACCTGATCAATTAATTTATTTATTTATTTGTCTTCTTCGGATGGACGCAAGGAAATGCTGCCGATAGTTTTTGGAATGGGGCCACCTCTAAGGTGCGGAACAAAAAAACCAACAAAAACACCGAAACACACTTTGCCAATTGGCGAATTAAATTGCCAAATAATTACTGGAAATGCGCCGTGCCTTTGTCGCGAGTAATTTTTTTGCACACTGGAGGATTTTGGAGTTGGTGTAGCGGCAGAGAAAAGTGGCTAGAGGGCATGAATTAACACTTAATCGCGGATTTTATATTAAAAAGTGCACTTGCGCGGAGTAGTGGAGTGCGGTATTTAGTTCCGGGATTTGGTATTTTTTATGTGTGTATGTATGTTATATAGTTGGGAGCCAACTATGCAAATAATTTTATAAATATTAAAGCAGGAAAACACATGTAGATGATGGATGTATATATTTATGGTTGATGGAATTTTTTATATGTATATACATATGTGTATGCTTTTCTTGCACTCGGAATGTGTGGAGGAATGTGCATATGTGTATGTATGTTGTTGTTCTTGTACTCGGAATGTGCAGAGGAAAGTGCACTCGGAGGAACGGAGACCGGCCGGAATCGCCGAGAATATAGCGGCATCGAAATAGCAGGGAACACAGACACTGGATAGCACTGTATATATATGTATATCAGGATAGATATCACGGAACTCGGACAGAGGAAATTCGGAACACAAACCGCGAATGAAGGCGATTTGTGGCACAAGAAGTCGTACTGTGTACTTATCTTCGGAACGTGTGTAATCCACCGATGCTTGCTGAGTAGAATCCTCCTTATGTGGAAGGCGAATATCCGGCTCGAAGGACCAATGTTTGTAGTGGGGTGGATGTTGAAAGTTCCCAAATTCCCAGTAAAAACGTTGTCGGGGGCGTCAGTTTAATCTTCGTATATTTGTAGTGTTGTAATGGTATCGCGGGGGTGATACGCGTATGAATTCGATCGTAGGTGTCGAGAGACTACTCTCTCAAGCTCGGCCTACGGTTAGCGCCCGTGATGGAGCGCCGAGTGGATCGCATCCACGCCGCGAGAGAGCGAAGTGCATGGGAGAGCGAGCGAGCTAACAGCGCGCTGTTAACTTCGCTTCTGCCCTAAACAACTCCTATTTTGTATAACCTTTATATGATAATTTATTTTAATATAGTATATTCGATAATAATGAACGGATATGCATATACAAAAAATACATAATACCTATTTAATACATGATTAGGGTCATTAGAGTATTCAGCGTGAACGTGTGAAAAAAATGCTTATTCGTTTCTCAACTCATAAAAATGTTTTTGAAAATCGTCTGCTTCGCACAAGTACGCACACAAACGCACTCTTTGGTTTTGTGTGTACTCACACATGCAAGCGGATTCTATTTTTAGACTCGTGGGCTCTCAAATTTTGTCCGAGAGAGATGGCGCGATTTTCGTCGCTTGCTGAAAAATTGCTTGCATATGGCTACGAAAATGTATGAGCGTTACCTATCTTATAGTTATATTGTCTTTGGTCCTGGTGTACTTTGTACTGGGGGCACCATACACAAGAGCCGTACTCTAAAATCGTACGAACAGGCGAGATATAGAGAGTCTTCGTTATATAAGGATCGTCAAACTCCTTTGACCACCTTTTTATAAAACCAAGCACGCCCATGGCCTTATTTACCATGGTGGGAATGTGTTCAGAAAACTTTAACTTGGGGTCTAGTTTAACACCAAAATCATCAACCAATGTAATTCTCTTTACTGAAATCAGTGTAGAAACCATCCGTCTGAAAGTTACCTTGGAAGCCTTTAATGATGAAAAAGGTAAACTATTATACATTTTTGGTTGTTGATCGTCGCTTTATAAATACGTTCTGAGATGGAGATATAAAGGATTTGTAGAGATGTTGCAAGTGCGGAGTTAAAATTTGTTCAAATATTTTAGGAATAGCGGATAACTTAGATATATGTACCTCTATAATTACATGCATCAGTCTTGCTACCTTTCTTATGGAGTGGAATAATAAAAGATTCCTCCCAGACCGGGGGGAAGCATGAAAAATTAATAGATATGGTGAATAGTTTAAGCAGGGGTCCACACAGAGCGTCGGAAACGTACCTGAGTACACAGCCGGGAACTCCATCAGGACCTGGGGAAAACACCTGCTTAACTAGTCAAAGATCATGTTACATTTAAGAGCAGTCCAGCTCTTGTAAAATAAATTTGTTCTCTGATATACTGATATATTCGAGCTGGACGATTGGACGGCTTGAGTTTCAATTCCTGGAAGTCCTGGAAGCAAACCAGTAAACAGAAATAAAGAGAAAATACAATCATAAGGCATTGAGATTCCCCATTGGACGGAAGTTGGGGAGGAAACAGATGTAGATTGAGATTCAGATTCAGACAGCTTAGTAGAAGGAGCGGATAAACCAAAGACCCAGTAGGGAGCTTAGGATGGCGCTTACGCTGGCCAGGCCAGGGGCTGCGGCGGCATTGTGCTGAGCGCAGATACGTGGCTGGGGCGCCGAGACATACTGGCAGAGGGTGCCAATGAAGTTGACCTGGGCACGCTCGTTGACCTTCTTCTCGAATTGCTCATTGAAGAGTACTCTGGGCACGCTGGCGAGCGGCTCCTTGAGCCGCTGGGTGGCTTCGCCGGCCTTACGAAGCAGCTGATTGCCCTCGGTGGAGTTGGCGCAGGTCTTGATGTTCTCCCAGCTGTTGATGTGGTTCTCGGTGGCACAACGCTGGCCGGGGTACACGTTGCCGGCCCGCATTAGGCAGTTGATGAAGTCGAGGGTCAGCGAGGGTCATGAAGCAGAGAACTTTCATTTAACAAGGGGCTGAAAATGCCATTCGACCTTCGTAAACTGTATGGATACGGCTGACCAGAGTAGCTTTCCTTGGAAAAGGTTGTTTGGAAAAATTTGGCAAAAAAATCGGCAATTGCCTGATCATTGTTTGCCGTCATATTTAGAAATGATAGCGACGTTCTACGCTTACTATTTACAAAGCTGTAAAACTGTTTGGGGTCCTGTGAAAAGCGTATCCTGCATCGACATAAGTAATTTTTTAGCATTGAGAGTTAGGAACGGAGAAATTTGACCGAGCTAATACATAGCGAGAGAGAGAAGTCGGAGAACCAACTTCTTGAAACTTTTTATAAAGTCTTGATTTTAAGTTTTTTAGACTGGATAACTCTTTGGTAAAACAAGCTTCCCAGATCTAACCGGACAAGAAAGTGGGACACAAGAATCAAAAAGTGTGCCAAGTACATTGTAAAATATGTTTGTGTCTTTCATAACGTCAGTGCACAAGCACAAAGCGGACCAATCGAAATCCCTCATGAGGTTATTAGGCTTCCTAAACTCGGCTTTACGAAAGCAACGGACACGTACAGATCCAATACAGTAGGCCCAATATCGACCAACACTTCGAATGTAGGATGGTAGGAGTCTTCAGGTGAGCGGAAGGCCTCGGGTTAGAAACGCTATGATCGGATGCGAGACAGAGAACTGATCAAGCAATAGACCCAAGGAATTTTTCACATGGTTGACTTCAGGTCCAACAAGCCGTGGATAAGGTCATGTCGTGTCATGGGCACAAGGGCACATGGGCACTCTTTTACCGAAGACCAAAGAGTGCCTGGCAAATTGAAATCACCAAGAACTATCATATGGTCTTTATCTGATAGCGAGGAAGAAACAGTTTTTAAAGCGGACAGGTGATGCTCGTATATTAATATATCCGAGGAGGGTCGATAATACGAGCAAGTAATGCAAATGGGAAAACCTAGGTGAATAAGTTTTACGCACAGGAATTCAAATGAGGTTTCGAATTGAGTTAAAGAGTTATGAGTTACCCTAAAGAAAGCCTTTAATTTTTCTTTGTATAAAAAATCCCTTAAATCTTTAGATGTATGGTCAGGGGCAAGCTGCAATACAAAAACGTGCTGCTTTTGTCGGACTCCCACCTGTGTTTTTGGCACCACAGTTCTGGTACCTGTAATGGCAAAATCAGGTGGTCCGTGACGGTTATTAGCTGGTGGGAGCGAAATGGATGGGGGCAGTTGGCACTTGCAAGTCCCGCGGACTAGACTTCTTGCCCCTCGGAGACTCAGCAAGCTGTAAGCTGCTGAACTGTAAGCTCCAGCCGTTCGTATTTCTGTTTAAAGGCCACGATCAGCTATTTAAAGCCACTCCGCGTGTGCCTCATGAACGAACGCATGTCATTTTACACAGCATGGCATTCCGCACAACTATAATACATGCCTTTGTTTTGGGAAATGGTATCTCCTACAAGGCCCGAGATCCCTGCACGCTTTGCATGCACTACGCTTTCGCGAAGCCAGCAAGGGATATTGGGCTGCTTGACCAGCCCAGTAATCTACTTCTTGCAGGTTTTTTCGGCACAGACGACAGAAAAATCCATAATAAGTCTTTTAATTTTTTTATTTTGAGAAAAAAAGTTAAAATTTAATAGCAATCAGACCACTGTACAGAGCAAATGCTTAAATCGAAATCGGTAAAATTGTGATGAGGGAGGATAGTGATTGCAGCAGCTGCTTATAACGAAGAGCGCCATTGCACAAACATTTCGAGAGCGAGAGAGAGTGATAGACGATAAAAGCTCCGACAAAGAGCAGCTAAATGTTATAAGAGGTCAGTTCTGTCGTTTGCCAGCCCGACGCCGCACAGTGGGCCAAGTGCCTCTGCTAGCGGAATTTTATTAATAACTCGGGTAATTGAAGTAATATTTTAATGAAATTTTCAATTTATTGCTATTAATGTATTTTTGACATATTCTGAAAATATGAATATCTTACCTTAAGTATATCTCATACTTTTCATATAAAAAATATAGTCAAATTTTGTAACTTTAAATAGTTATTCCAAAATTATATTTACGAACATTTTAAATCAAATTAAAAATTATATAATAATACAAAAAAGAGGAAAAAAAAATATATATATATATATGTACATATAACATTCATATGTAGTTGGTGGTTTCAAGGCTACTCAGAATCTGATGTGTCGGAATCAACAAAGGAATTCTTATCAAAAGCTAGCAACCTAATAACATCTTCATCTAAATGGTCTGGCCTTTTGGGTAACCGCGATGACTTAGATAATGATGTTATAAATGGATCCGATGAAATAAATAACCCATTCATAACATCTTGCATCGTATTTACTCTTTTGTCCTTACGAGAGTGGTTCAGCCGTATTCTTCGGAAATCTTTATTTCTGGCTTCAAGAGCCTCTTCAGACATTAATCCAATAGGCAGAGCTACATGGTTTATGACGTCTGCACCATGAATTAAAATTTTGTGAATTGACGCGGGCATGTAATACCATGGGTACAGTCTAACAAACATTTCAGCCGTTTCCATAGCATATGAGCGAAATGCCTCCGTATCGATCTCATGTCCACTGGCCAGTACACGAAGAATTACACTGAACTTATATATAAGCTCTTTGCTAAATCCGGTAATTCTTGCTACCAATTCTGGTTGTCTGAAGAAACGTCTCGCAGTATTACCATTGTTTGTGTTTCCGCTCGTCTGCCACTATTGGTTGTTGACGTCACATTATGAAAAACCAGAGGCATATCAAGCCATTTCTGATTTTTCTTCTCAAAAAATTGTTTGTTGTAATGGCAAGATTTCCATTTTGTTGTAAGCCGGCTTACAAAATTACATATTTTTTTCTTAATATTTTGATCTTCAGCTTCAGATAATTTGCTTTTTATAATTTGTCCCAACACATACTCGGTAAGCACCAAACTTTTTTTTCTGCTACATTTTCGCTGAGCCACAAGTTAAAAAGACGTCTCCTAAGGACTGACATTCCACCTAAAAAGTGCAATAGATTTAAGAGTTGGCCGTAGTTGGCTAACATTTTGGACATTTTGACACACAGGGAGGTACACTTTCAACAAATACTAACATTAGCTTGAATACGATTGAATCACAGTAGTTACAGTCCAACGAAGTCAGTAAAACGTTCAAAAATCATGAATTCAAAAGCATATTAATAACAACACATTATTAAGCTACACATACATAGACGAATCACTAACTGATTATTTACACTTAGTACATACCTTAGTTTAATGAAAACAATTGTTACTTTAATAAAAAATCGTCAATTTGTGTATTTTTCCAAAAATTGAAGACGGCTCAAGATTAACCTACAAAATTTGCGGTCGCTCGTGGAAAACATATGATGACTTTGAAAGCTCACAATTGATCAGAGCTGCCGTTTGAAAGCTTTTAAAAAGCTTTTGTGAGCTTTATTGAGTGTTACCAATTAAATAAAACAAAATTTAACTAAATATTCAACAAATTTTAGTTCGACTTTTATTCCGCTAGGCCATGGGGCCACTGTGCGCCGTCCTTAGCCAGAACGTCCGCCATCTCGTTATTATCGATGCCTTGGTGGCTGGGAACCCAGTAGATCCGCACGGACTTTGTCGTGCAAACGATATCTAGTGCCTCCCTGCTTGCAAGGACGTTGTTGATTCTTATCGCCGCCTGGGTTGACCACTTCGTGTGGACGATCCGTAGACTGAGCAGCCTCCACCTCTTTCCGTATAGCGCCTGGAATATGCTGCATTGTTCAGGTAGCTTATACGACAGCCCTATATCAGGGTCTGTACACTATATGCCCTACTACTCCTTTGGATATCCCTTTGGTATATGCATGCTTGTTGGTTGGCATTAATATAATTAATATTAATTATTGGCTACCCTATGCTGTAGCGAAATTCCGGCCGCCTTGAACGACCGCACGTCGGGCTTCAAACCATCGGCAAAAGGGCCAGCTTGTGGATTGGGCGTTTAAGACCTCCCTCTCCTGTCCGCACCTCGGCCACCCTGACCTTGGCGTCCGCTCCCACGACGACGCTGGTGATCCTGCCGGTGATCCACCGCTGTGGCGGCGTATGGTCGTCGTGGACCACCACTATGGTGCCGACCTCGATGTTTGCCTCTGGGGTTAGCCATTTGCTGCGTCCCTGCAGGTTGTGGACGTAGTCCTTAGACCAAGCCTGCCAAAACCGCCGTTTGAGCTCGGAGACCAGTTGCCACCTCTTGGTATCGCTGCTCCGTCCGTCTGGCTCGCACCTTTGCTGCAGCTCCGTCGCTTGTATCCGTGCTGGCTGGAGTGAGCGGCCTGGAGTTCATGATGGCCTCGGCCAACACGGTACTCACCTCGCTCTCCGTGAGCGCGGTGTCCGCGATCTGCCGCACGATCAGGAGCTTCTCTGACTTGACGGCCGCCTCCCATAAACCGCCAAAGTGCGGTGCACGCGTGGGGAATTAACTCCACCTCCATCCCTTGCTCCGCCGCGAACGTCCTTAGTCTGGACTGCTGCACTTCGAACGCTTCCTGAAGCCTCCGCAGCTCGTTCCGGGCTCCAACGAAATTTCTCCCGTTGTCGGAATACATCCTCAGCGGAACGCCACGTCTTGCGATGAAGATTTTGAAAGACAAAAGAAAACAATTAGTCGACAGGTCTGGGACAAGCTCTAAATGGACGGCCTTCGAGGCGTAAACCCCCAAAAATACCACGATGTACATTTTGAACGGATGACGACCTCGAATCCGAAGCGAGACGTTGATGTGAGCACAAAAGTCTACCCCGCAAATAAGGAACGGACGACCCTAAGCCTGTCTGCTAGAAGATTTGTACCGAAAACAGTGGATGCATTTCCTCCCTATGCGAGTGCATTCTCTACGTGAATTTACTAGCCAAATTTCTTGTCTCAGCAAACTTACTAGTGTCTTGCATTGGCGTGACAATTCTTAATATACAGATTCCTTAAGTAGAGTTCGACTAAGTGACTCTTGGTGGGAAGTAGAACCGGGAACTCAATTGACCTCAATTGGCACTGGAACATACAACAGCCTTCCTCCAACCCTGATAAGTGAAAACGATCGCCCATCCTCTGAACTTTTTGGATAAAAGGGGCCATCATCTGCAAGCTCAGCTGCAGCGTATGACCTCTCTTCAGCTTCTTAAACACTTCAGAGAAGACGCTTTGCTGAACCTGCTCCATCAATATTAGAGACGATTGCTGCAACTCCTTTGCATTTAGCTTTCTGGAGCGTTCCTTGTTCTTGCCGATATTAGAAAATCGCAAAAACTCAAATTAATTTGGGGTACGACGAAAGCCGGGAAAAGACTCCATTTGAAAACGAGTCCTCAACGCCAATTATAACTTGGGCGGATTTTTTCGCCTCGGAGTTCTTCACATCATCTGGGATGTAAAAATGCTGGTTTTCTGGCCAACAATGGTCAGGCTCAAATAAAAATTTCTTACCTTCTAGCCTAAATGGACTCAAGGAGCTCAGTCAGTTCGCATCCACGTGACGCCAAGTCTGCTGGATTCGACCGCGAAGGGACTTGACGCCACGTAATGCCCTGACACAGCTCTTGAATCATGGCTACTCTATTCGAAACGAATACTGCAAGTCTTCAGCGGAGCTACTCTTGCATTTCTAGCGATCAATCGAACGTACAGTTGACCTTCGAAAACCTCTCGCACATAAATGCAACACCCATACTAGACTAGACGTGTCCGCGAAGCCGCGAATTGACGAGCACCCACTATAACGTACCGAGGCACGGCATATTTTATTAAGACCACACAAATTTAGCTTTAGCCTCTCCCAGCTTGTATGCAGTGACATTGGAATGGCTTCATCCCAAAACAGCTGAAGCTGCCATAGCTGCTGGAGGAAAATTTTCGCTGTTATGCTGATTGGACTCAGTAACCGTAGCGGATCAAATAGTCGAGCACTAATTGACAAAATGGTGCGCTTAGTCGGATTCAAGTTTGTGAAGCTATCTTCCAAGTGATACCGGAACTTATCTGCTCTTGGACTCCACCTCATCCCCAATGTTTTGGTCGAATCGGCATCATTGAATAATAGGGATTTCTCCTCATTGTTTTCATCCATTAGTTCTGGATGGTTCAAAAACCATTTCGAAACTGAAACCCTCCGGAGCCAAGAATCTGAGACATCTGATCGCAAATCGACTTCAGCGTGTCTATGGCATCGACTCCTGTCAGCATGTCCTCTACATAAAAATCATTGCAGATCACCTCAGAACCTATCTTGTGGGTGTCTCTGTGGCGAACACCGAGCTCGTGCAACCAACGAATGGCAAGGAAAGGTGCTGTAACTGTATTCAACCGAAATACTTGCAACTAATCGATGAGATGTTCTCGCCACACGATGAGTTGGAAATTCCGGTCCTTTTGTTTATTGTTTATTTTTTAAGGTTCAACTATGTGCAGTTAAACTAATGACACGAGAAACATTGACTATGGCTGTTACCCTGACCCGGTGGGACTGATTTATTGGCCCAAGCGGCCGCTATGGTCCAACTCACAGCCAAGTTGTGGTCAGGGTATAACCGATATTGCAATAAAGTTACGAGTGACTTAAAATTAAATTATTCATTAACAAGGATTTGAGCTTATTGGTACTAGTGTCAAAGTAAAACAGATGAAAGTAAGTATTATAGTTACGGCAAAGGCTACGAAAAGATTCATGGTCAGAGTAATTAGAGAGACAGAGTTGTAGATGGAGAGGAAAGTAATGCCTAGTCGGGCGGGACGGAACAGCAATACTAATAAGGCTTGTGAGGGCAATGGAATCGACCGCACCAGAGAGTAGTTTGTGGAGAAATGTAACTCCATGGCAAATCCGTCTACTTTCGAGAGAATGGATATCCATGAGACGCATCCTGCTCTCATAAGAGGGAAGATGTCTAAAAGGATCCCAATTAAGTCCACGAAGTGCAAAAATGAGGAATTGTTTTTGAACGGACTCGAGCATGTTCTTATATTTTTGGTACTGAGGAGACCAAACACAGGAACCATATTCTAAAATTGGCCGGACAAGAGAAACATAAAGTAGTTTAGTTGTGTAAGGGTCAGTGAATTCCTTAGACCATCTTTTAATGAAACCAAGGACTCCCCTGGCTTTATTCGCAATCGCAGATATATGGATGTTATAACACAAATTAGGTGCAAAGACAATGCCCAGGTCAGTAACTTTGAACAGGCGTTGTAAGGAAATGTTACGGATAGTATAGTCAAAAAGGTAAGGCTTGCTTCGATAAAATGTCATGATGTTACATTTAGAAATGTTAAGCGGAAGAGTGTTTAGCAAGCACCAATTATTGAGGGCGTCCAAATCGGTCTGGAGGAATAACGGGGATACGGGATCACTATAGGAAAAACAAAGCTTCACATCATCTGCATACATGATGACTCGAGAATGAGTTAGAACTTGAGGAAGATCATTTATAAATAAGTTAAACAACAGGGGACCTAGATGGCTTCCTTGAGGTACACCAGACGACACATAAACCGGATTCGACAGAGACGAATTAAAGCGGACACGCTGAGTACGGTTGCTTAAGTAGGCACTAATCCAGAGAATAAGTTTATTAGGAAACCCGAGGAGTGATAGCTTGTGGATGAGGAGAGTATGACTAACTGAGTCGAAAGCTTTACTGAAATCGGTGTACACTACATCAGTTTGGCACTGCTTAGCAAAGCCCGCAGTAACGAAGGATGAGAACTCAAGTAGGTTAGAAGTTATTGATCGTCGTTTTACAAATCCGTGCTGAGAAACGGAAAACAAGGAACAACAAAAGTGTTGGAGCTGGGAAGTAATAATTTTTTCGAAGAGTTTGGGAATAGCCGATAATATGGAAATTGCCCGGTAATTAGATACATCAGACTTAGACCCCTTTTTATGGATTGGGACGATATACGATTCCTTCCAGGCCGAGGGAAAATCACCTAACGACAGAGACAAGTTAAACAGTTTTAAGAGGGGACAACAAAGAGAATCTGCACAAAGTTTAAGAACAGCACTGGGAACCAAGTCAGGGCCAGTAGAAAACGAAGACTTACAGGATTTCAAACCCGCCAAAAGGGCATTATAATCGATGCAGGGGGGATAGATACAGTTGGAGCTACTAAGAGGAATAGGATATGGGTTATCGGTAGATGAGGTAATGATAGATGAATGTTTACTAGTAGGAATAAGGTAGCAAAGTTGAAAAAAGAAGCAAATAGGTTAGAAATGTCGCAATCATTATTCGCGTACCTGCTATTATAGGAAAAAGTAGAAGGAAGTTGGGAGGAGCAACGTTTGGAGTTGACAAACCTATAAAATTGTTTGGGATCGCGTTTAAAGTTCATTTTGCATTTTGTCAAGTAATTATTATAGCATGACGTATTAAATAAAGAAAATTTAGATTTTGCAACGGAATACCTAGATAAATCAGATTGCGAACCAGACTGTTTAAATTTTTTGTATAGACGAGATTTTACATTACGTAGGTTAATTAGCTGAGGAGTAAACCAAATGGGGCCAGATGGATTTCTGGATGGTGAAGCTACAGGGACTAAAGAATTGAAGATGGAGAAAGTAGTGGAATAGAATGCTTTAGTGGCAGGTTCAATCTCCTGAAAGTCGTCAAGGAATGTCCAGTCAATCTGAGAAAGTGCCATATTTAAGCTGATGAAATCGGCCTTCCTAAAACAGTTGATAGAAGATGGCTTAAATGGTGATTTGATAGGGCCAAGGGAAGGCAACTGAACGAGAATATCTAGTGTGGGATGGTAAGGGTCCTCAGGGAAGGATAAAGGAGATCCTCTGCAGACCAGAGTACTCGATGTATCCGTTGTAAAAACGAGGTCTAAAAACCTGCCCATATTGTTGCGTATAGCATTTACCTGACCCAAAGATGAATCGGACAGAGAATCAACGAAATCATGCTGAATAGATGGAAACATCAGGTTAGAGTCGGTAGAAGGAGACCAGGAAATATTTGGTAGGTTGAAATCCCCTAGGACAATAAGACGATCGGAATCATTTAGTTGCGACGAAACAGATTGGAGATATGAAACGTGAAGCATATAAGTAGAAAATTCGGAGGACGGAGGAATGTAAGAGCAGGATATGAAAAGATTAGAAGAGGTCATGCGAAGTTTAACAACAATTATTTCAATGCTGTTTTCCCTTTCGACGAAAAAGAGTTCAGACGATATGTCCGAGCGAACGGCCAAAAGGACACCGCTGCCACGAGTAGGACGATCCAACCTATATATATTACATTTGTCGACTAGAATCTCGGAATTATAAATTGAGAGGTTAAGCCAGGTCTCTGAAAAAGCGATCACATCCGACTCGAAAGAAGCACTATCGGTGTACAACCCAGCGTTGACGGCCGCGAATTCGTTATGGGTTTGTCTCATAAAGACCCGCATTTCGCCTTCAATCGGCCTGCAGTCCCAACAAGTTGAGTTGAGGCCACAACGAGACTTTATCAAGTCGACAACGCGTCCACCAGTAGGACCGAAGTCAGCGCACGTAGTATGTGCCATATTTTCACATAGCCAGCAGTATGTGAACACTTGCCGTTGAGCTGCAGAGCGGCACTTTTTAGCACAGCATGTACTCATAACGAAAAAAGGCACTGTTTATTATTATAGAAACACAGAGAGACGAGATAAAGAACAGAGCGTAAGTCAGGTACGGAGAGGCTGCAAGTGCAGAGCGACAAAGGTGAAAGAGAGAAGAGGCGAAGTGTGAAAAGCGAAGCAAACGTCCAAATTGAGAGAGGCTCAAAAAGAGTGCGACGTGCAAGGCCTGGGTCAACAACAACACAGGTGGGAATACGAAAGTACGGAGACAGAGAGAAAGCACAAATTGGCTTTATTTACAAAATTTACTCAAGATCGCGTTTGCAGATTGAGCACAAGATAGTGGACAGATAGAATAGTCAGTTAACAAGCACAGAAAATAATAATTGTTAAGAGGAGCGAAGTTAAACTCGACCATCAGCCACATCCACTTGCCTTTGCATTTTCGAAGCGTCTGCCGTTAAAGCATAACAATTCACCCGAAATCGAACGAGTGATAAAAAAAATTCCCTCTGAATAGTAGGTCCCACCATAAGTAAATCATTTAATAGCCGCCCAGTCGTGGTCTTTCTCAACGCGTCAAAAACGACTCAAAGCTTGGTGGAAATGCTATCAGGCCTCAGGACGCACTGGTGTGGTATAAAATAATGTGGTCCTGGCGGAATCGCGTTGTCTGTCGGAGACATGTGGCCGAGCTCGATATATTCTTTCATGAAACTGAGATACATGTCTCTCAGCTCACTGTCTCTTAGCGTTCGTCGTTCTAACGATAAGAAACGATGTTTTGCGACCTCGAAGGACGACCCCAACGATATTGGGTCGGTCTTAAAAGGCAACGGTATTTGAAACCTTCCGGTCGGTAAATTGCAGAAATTGGCTTTGAAAAACTCTTCACATGCAGCTGCTCTGCCGAATTCGTTTGAGCATGTTTGGAATCTGGCGTTGCATCTATCTCCCAAAGTCTTTCGACCATTTGAGACAAAGACTCTTCTTCCGGTGAGTGGGTTGTGACGCAGCAAGCGGCTTCTTTAGTCCGAAGTTTGCTATACCGACCTGAAGCCACCCACCCTAAAAGAGTCTTTTGCAATAACGGTGCCCCTTCACCCAGTTTTATTTGGCCTGTGCACATCAGATCGAAGAACGAGTCTGCTACAATCAGCATATCTACCTTTTAAGGTAGATAGAACGCTGGGTCTGCCAACTCCACATTCGCAGGAATTTTTCGCTGCCTAATGGGTAGAGTCATATCAGGCTGCTGATTGGTAATGCTGCTAAGAACCCAGAAATCGGCTAAAAAACTATGGTTATTTAACCTGTAGTATATTTTCGTCGATACTTCGCTCCTCGACACCGAGCTTGACTTGCCTACTGTGAAGCAACGGTTGACCCTTGCCAACCTCAGCGATTGCGCAAGGCTTTCTGTCATGAAATTTACCTGTGATCCCAAATCCAACAACCATCTTGCTAAGTGAACTTTGCCTCTGTGAACAAACTCTGGATACACGTAAAAGATGTGCAGGATATGCAAACTCGAAAGCTCCAAGACGGGTTTCGCCCCAAATACCTGGCAGTTTCCGATCGCATGGATGGCGCCGTAATATACGCACTTGGGATCGATCGACATTTCGGCCCTTGCGCAAGAAAATTACGGTCTGCTGGTTTTCTTGCTTGTTGAAGACAAGCTTTGCCTCTTGCTTTGGATGACTCCTCTGCTGAAAGGTGTTGGTACCGCCGCACAGTGGGGCCTCAGCCGCAAAGAGGTGGCAAAAGTCAATGCATTTATTGAACGCTTTGGATAAATTCAATACACGAATTCGATAAAGTAGTTTCCAAAGCTTTCAAAAATAAAGTTTAAAAAGAATCGGACTTTTAGTTTAGGAGATATGAGCAATCAAAGTTGAAACTTATTTCCGTGTGCAAAAATGTATTCAACTGTTATTGACATACTGCATGTTTCAGTTAGAATACAAATTAAACTGTCTCGATAACAGTGACGCTACCTCGCACGAAAAACGGCCAAAAATGGGCTGTCGCAGCTCAAATTCCCATACAAAAACCAAAAAATCAGGTACTAATGTACTAATGAAACTATATACTCAGGTACACTCAATAATTTAACCATTTTTAAGTTTTCGCTACCTAAATTATGTTGTTAGTTAGTAATCCATTTACAGGTAAGTCTCTTTAACTTCGACCTACCTTTTTCAAAAGTTTTTTTAGCATTGCATATGCAGGTTGGCCGTTATAATTGACCTGAATTTGAACATGTTTTTTAACCTGCTTTTTATTTTGCCAAATGGTGATATATGCATATGTTATGATATATTGCAGTCCTTTTTTGTATAGCTCCATAGTTATATTTTGACTTCTAAACCATTAAGTTGTGTATAAACAGTGAAACTGGCGATGGAAAATATAAAATGCTTGAGATATTTAGAACTTCAAACAACTTCAACGAATTTAAGGAAGCTGTTCTCGTTGAATTAAATGTAGTATCGGACAACCCAGAGAAGCATACAAGTATAATACATAATATTAATCTTGTATATGCTAGAATTGACGCTAAATGGGAGATCTCACATTGTAATACTACATGGTTCAATAGCAAAAACGCAACCTGGTTAGTTGGAAAGCAGATGCTAGATGATGGACCCTCCACGTCCACAAGACGATGCTCAGGAAGACCAATTAAAACCCTGTAAGAGTGTTCAGCTTATACAAGAAAGAGAAAACTTTCAGATGCAACATGTCATATAGCTACGGATCACTTATCGGAGGCGCTGTCAATCAAATATACGAACGACAAGGAAAACAAGAGGCCACATATCACAAAAGCTGTTTCGAAGGCAAGCTCGGTTAGACTTGAAAGGATAAACAAGAGCATCGTCACGCCGCAAAATTCACAACCAAGGCTGTACACCGTTGAAGAGGCTTTGGTATTTTTTATGGATTTGGGAATGTCTAAGGACAAATATTGAATAATGTCGACGTTCTGCTAGAATATAAACAAATTGGAGAAGCTAAAAAGAAGGTAGGACCGACTACACATATGACGGAGGTATCAGCGGAAGTAAAACTTCAAAGCCTGGTGGACCACACTGCGAAAATGCTCATTCAAAGTTTACCTCACCATCAGATTGAGAATCTTCCGCAAAATCTCACATTGATCAGCAAGTGGGGATGTGATGGATCTTCAGGACAAAGTGCATATAAGCAAATATTAGAAACGGATGATAAATCCATTACAGATGCCAACATATTTATGGCTTCTCTTGTCCCCCTGAGGCTAAAATCGGATACTTCAGAACATTGGAAAAATCCCCGACCTTCGTCTGCTGACTATTGCCGCCCTATATTATTTAAATACGCCAGGGAATCTTCTGAATTGATAAAGTCCACAGTAACTGATATTAAGAATCAGATTAAAAATATAAAGCCAGGATTATTGGAATTCAAGGATGGTCCAACTGTTACTGTTAACTGACATGCGCTTTTTGCAAAAAAACACAGAAGGACTTTCAAAACTTGGATGATTCCTTAATTGAAGGGGAAAATTTGGAATAGGCATTTCCCAATAGCATGCAAGAATAAGATGTATGGAGTTTATTTTAAAACTTGCATATACCATCCCGCGAACGGAAGAATCTTTTGACGATAGCATGCCAGCCAAAGAGAAACATAAACACAGGAAAAAAATTATTCAACACGCATTCGTTGTGAAACTTGGACTGAGGGTCGACTGCCCCAAATATCCCGGAAATTCTTTAAGGAACACGAAATTACAGGAGTGGATGAAGGCATTATCCAAAGATTGGATGTAATTTTAAATATTTTAAACTGCAAGGACAAAATTAACACCGAATATGCCTCGAAGACTGCAGAGCTGGTATTTGAAAAGTATCCAGAAAAGAAGATTACTCCATCGTTTCATAAAATTTTGGCACACGGTCAAATTTTAATAGAACATCATAGCCATCCAATTGGAGAGATGTCAGAGGAGGCCCAGGAAACGAGAAACAAGGATTACAAGAAATTCAGGTACATGAATACTTGTAAAATAGCACGAACAAGGCAAAATCAGGATCTTTTCAACATGTTGGCAGCCTCTTCAGATCCATTTATTTCATCTATTAGATATGAGAAATCCAAAAAAGAATTAGAAAGTATTTATTCTTCATAAATGTTAAGATTATTGGATATTCCTAACGATCCATCGGAAATATATGCACGTTTTATAGTGAACCAAAAATTCAAACAATTAAAATAAAATTTTTTTCCATTTTTTGTAAATTCTTTTTAAGTTAAAAATTAAATGTGAAATAACTTTTTATAGTATAATAGACCATTAAAAATTCTTTATCGATCCGAAAAACTTGGAGTTTATCATTTTGCATAGGAAAATATGCACTGGTAACAAAGTCTAACTTTGGCTATTTATTGTAAAGCTTCTAGATATTGTAGCACCATGCACTTTTGCAGACTAAATTCTGAAAGTTTTTGCTTTTAAACGAAATTTATTGATATGTTGATGTTGATATCTTGATTCGTTCGGAAGTTATTAATTTAGCAAGCTGAAATGGCCAAAGGCCCCACTGTGCGACGCATCAAATTTGGTGTCTGTCACTACAGCATTGGGTAGCCAATAATTAATATTTGTTAATTAGCAGAAAATAATGAAGTTTATATACAATTTAATGTAGTTAGTAAGTGATAGTTACGTTTTGAAGTCCCGCCACTGTATGAGAAGCCAAGCAAAATGTAACTACACGCCCGCAGCATAGTCACAAAGCTATGCGTGGGAATAAAGCACTTCGCTTCGCACGGTTAATTTTTCTTTTGATCGACTTCTATCGCCGCCTCAGCTCTGGTCCGTCCCGCTAATCCCCGCGTCTCAAGCCTAAGTAAAGGCATTATCGTTTCGGAAATTCTACATCTAGAAGACCACATTGAAGACCACCATACCTACAATTGAAACAGAACATGGACATTGAGTTGCCAACGCCCAGGGAAGTGGATTCATCCAACGACCAGGTAACAATGCCAAAGCAATAGCGGCTAAAATAATAGCGATAATACCTATTGGCTTGGCATTGAACAGTATTCTGCACATACACTCACCTACCGGTTGACGATTCGTGTGTAGCTGGGTAAATCGGGAAGAGTGTTAGAGGGCGCCAACGCCATAGTTGACCGCTTGTTTCGCAGCTTGGGTTGCATTATTTCGCATTTCGTTTCGTTGGCTTAGAAGAAATGGACCCTTGCAGCGGTAAGCTAATTGCCGCGGTCTTTAATGTACAGCATACGGTTCTCTTAAGATCACGTTCGTGCAGTACACTCGTAGTAACTTTGCTCCCGCAGCTTCGTGGTAATCTAACTCTCCAACTGGTGTCGTCCAGTTTGTCATTTATGACGAGAGCTAATCATCCGCGCTAATATTGCGCCAACATCGTTCGCCACTTTGGTTTCGGGTCGAACGCTGTTCTTTAGGAATTTGTGTGCGTGTTGACTCTAACTTGTCATTCGTGTCGAGAGCTGATCATTCGCTCTTATATTTGGAATTAAGTGAAACATCGTTCGCCACTTCGTTTTCGGGTCGAACGCTGTTTAGGAATCGAGTCGTTACACGCACTAGAATTACGTTTGCTAATATTGTTTCGAACTTGGTTCGAGCTTAGTGTGTCGAACCAAGCTTGGTGTTAGTTGCGTACGCTTAGCTTAGCGTTGCGCGCATTGGAACTCCAGACGTCCGTTTCGTAGTAGATAAAATGTGGTTCGAGCTTGGTTCGCCGTGACAGAGCTCGGTCGCGTTTGTTGCGTTTTGTCTGTTCGAACTGTTTCGTTCGTTGTCGCATCGAACCTAATACGTTTATACGTGGGTATTTGACCAAATTAAGTCGTACTGTAAAACATTGTTCTCACTGAACGCAGTGAATTTCATCAGGCTATCGTCGCCTTCTCTTAGCAAGTTTGTCGGATCTTCTTAATTGGAATTTATAAGTTAGACAGGCAACTTTGGTAGTAAGTTAATCACCATGTCTAACGATCGTAGTGAAGGAAAAGATAAGCGAAGATATAAATCGAATGAGGATAGCATTTGAGGAGGGTTCAATTTCGCTGGATCCGTTACAAATCCAATTCCGTTTGGAAATATTGAACTCCTATATTGACAAAGCAATGGCCCTGCAGTCCGAGATCGATGTACTGCACCCAGATAATCCGGATAGGGTGCCGTTGGAAGAAACGTGTGTGATTACAAAGGCTCTGTACATGTCGGCAGCAACCACCTATACACTTATACACCTATACACCATCACTCGAATTTGCCAAATTGAAGTTGCCAAAGTTCAGCGGCAAGGATGCGGATTATAAACAGATTATTAGTTTGTTTGAAAGTATGGTAGATTCCGACCCATCATTGTCCAACCATCTCATATCATGGTTGTCCGATGAAGCCTTGGGAACTGTAAAGGCGTTCCAAATGTCAGATGCCAACTATCCAAAGGCGTTAGAAAGTTTGAAGAGGGTGTACGACAACAAGTGTTTAATATTCTTTGAGACACTTGCCCACTTGCGTAACCGAGCTTTCAGCGTCTTCATTGCGATCAATTATAGATACAGTGTCAGCCATTCCAGAGTCGCGTTTATCGTTAGGAGACGGACGAGAGCTTGCTAACGCCATGATAATACAACTGGTGTACCTGGTAGACCCATATACAAAAAAAAGTATGAGGAGCAGCTTAACTATGATGTAGTTAGTAAGTGATAGTTACGTTTTGAAGTCCCGCCACTGTATGAGAAGCCAAGCAAAATGTAACTACACGGCCGCAGCATAGTCACAAAGCTATTACTGGTCGGATTGTGCAAAAATGTTGAACCGGCGCACAGCGGGGACTTTGGCCATTTCAGCTTGCTAAATTAATAACTTCCGAACGAATCAAGATATCTTCATGAAATAAATTGCGTTTAAAAGAAAAACTTTCAGAATTTAGTCTGCATGGTGCTACAATATCTAGAAGCTTTACAATAAATAGCCAAAGTTGAACTTTGTTACCAGTGCATATTTTCCTATGCAAAATGATAAATTATACTATAAAAAGTTATTTCACATTTAATTTTTAACTTAAACAGAATTTACAAAAACAGGGAAAAAAATGTTTTTAATTGTTCTTATTTTTGGTTCACTATAAAACATGCATCTATTTCCGATGGATCGTTAGGAATATCCAATAATCTTAACATTTCTGAAGAATAAATACTTTCTAATTCTTTTTTGGATTTCACATGTCTAATCGATAAAATAAATGGATCTGAAGAGGCTGCCAACATGTTGAAAAGATCCTGATTTTGCCTTGTTGGTGATATTTTACAAGTATTCATGTACCTGAATTTCTTGTAATCCTTGTTTCTCGTTTCCTGGGCCTCCTCTTACATCTCTCCAATTGGAAGGCTCTGATGTTCTATTAAAATTTGACCGTGTGCCAAAATTTTATGAAGCGATGGAGTAATCTTCTTTTCTGGATACTTTTCAAATACCAGCTCTGCAGTCTTCGAGGCATATTCGGTGTTAATTTTGTCCTTGCAGTTTAAAATATTTAAAATTACATCCAATCTTTGGATAATGCCTTCATCCACTCCTGTAATTTCGTGTTCCTTAAAGAATTTCCGGGATATTTGGGGCAGTCGACCCTCAGTCCAAGTTTCACAACGAATGCGTGTTGAATAATTTTTTTCCTGTGTTTATGTTTCTCTTTGGCTGGCATGCTATCGTCAAAAGATTCTTCCGTTCGCGGGATGGTATATGCAAGTTTTAAAATAAACTCCATACATTTTATTCTTGCATGCTATTGGGAAATGCCTATTCCAAACTTTCCCCTTCAATTAAGGAATCATCAAAGTTTTGAAAGTCCTTCTGTGTTTTTTTGCAAAAAGCGCATGTCAAGGTCGATTTTGTATTTGTTAGTTCGTTTAGAACTTTTCCATCGATCATAGTAAGGGAAAATTCATAGTTAACAGTAACAGTTGGACAATCCTTGAATTCCAATAATCCTGGCTTTATATTTTTAATCTGATTCTTAATATCAGTTACTGTGGACTTTATCAATTCAGAAGATTCCCTGGCGTATTTAAATAATATAGGGCGGCAATAGTGAGCAGACGAAGGTCGGGGATTTTTCCAATGTTCTGAAGTATCCGATTTTAGCCTCAGGGGGACAAGAGAAGCCATAAATATGTTGGCATCTGTAGTGGATTTATCATCCGTTTCTAATATTTGCTTATATGCACTTTGTCCTGAAGATCCATCACATCCCCACTTGCTGATCAATGTGAGATTTAGCGGAAGATTCTCAATCTGATGATGAGGTAAACTTTGAATGAGCATTTTCGCAGTGTGGTCCACCAGGCTTTGAAGTTTTACTTCCGCTGATACCTCCATCATATGTGTAGTCGGTCCTACCTTCTGTTTAGCTTCTCCAATTTATTTATATCCTAGCAGAACGTCGACATTATGCCGCTTCCAGGAATGTCGCAATATTGAATATTTGTCCTTAGACATTCCCAAATCCATAAAAAATACCAAAGCCTCTTCAACGGTGTACAGCCTTGGTTGTGAATTTTGCGGCGTGACGATGTTCTTGTTTATCCTTTCAAGTCTAACCGGGCTTGCCTTCGAAACAGCTTTTGTGATATGTGGCCTCTTGTTTTCCTTGTCGTTCGTATATTTGATTGACAGCGCCTCCGATAAGTGATCCGTAGCTATATGACATGTTGCATCTGAAAGTTTTCTCTTTCTTGTATAAGCTGAACACTCTTCCAGGGTTTTAATTGGTCTTCCTGGGCATCGTCTTGTGGACGTGGAGGGTCCATCATCTACCATCTGCTTTCCAACTAACCAGGTTGCGTTTTTGCTTTTGAACCATGTAGTATTACAATGTGAGATCTCCCATTTAGCGTCAATTCTAGCATATACAAGATTAATATTATGTATTATACTTGTATGCTTCTCTGGGTTGTTCGATACTACATTTAATTCAACGAAAACAGCTTCCTTAAATTCGTTGAAGTTGTTTGAAGTTCTAAATATCTCAAGCATTTTATATTTTCCATCGCCATTTTCACTGTTTATACACAACTTAATGGTTTATAAGTCAAAATATAACTATGGAGCTATACAAAAAATGACTGCAATATATCATAACATATGCATATATCACCATTTGGCAAAATAAAAAGCAGGTTAAAAAACATGTTCAAATTAAGGTCAATTATAACGGCCAACCTGCATATGCAATGCTAAAAAACTTTTGAAAAAGGTAGGTCGAAGTTAAAGAGACTTACCTGTAAATGGATTACTAACTAACAACATC
The DNA here is from genome assembly GCA_035043285.1 of Drosophila subsilvestris. Taxonomy (NCBI): domain Eukaryota; kingdom Metazoa; phylum Arthropoda; class Insecta; order Diptera; family Drosophilidae; genus Drosophila; species Drosophila subsilvestris. The sequence continues at coordinate 190,618 of JAWNNB010001890.1, forward strand.
ATTTAGGTAGCGAAAACTTAAAAATGGTTAAATTATTGAGTGTACCTGAGTATATAGTTTCATTCGTACATTAGTACCTGATTTTTTGGTTTTTGTATGGGAATTTGAACTGCGACAGCGCATTTTTAGCCGTTTTTCGTGCGAGGTAGCGTCACTGTTATCGAGACAGTTTAATTTGTATTCTAACTGAAACATGCAGTATGTCAATAACAGTTGAATAAATTTTTGCACACGGAAATAATTTTCAACTAAAAGTCCGATTCTTTTTCAACTTTTTTTTTGAAAGCTTTGGAAACTACGAATTCGTGTATTGAATTTATCCAAAGCGTTCAATAAATGCATTGACTTTTGCCACCTCTTTGCGGCTGAGGCCCCACTGTGCGGCGGTACCAACACCTTTCAGCAGAGGAGTCATCCAAAGCAAGAGGCAAACCAAAGTTTGACATGTCTTCAACAAGCAAGAAAACCAGCAGACCGTAATTTTCTTGCGCAAGGGCCGAAATGTCGATCGATCCCAAGTGCGTATATTACGGCGCCATCCATGCGATCGGAAACTGCCAGGGATTTGGGGCGAAACCCGTCTTGGAGCTTTCGAGTTTGCATATCCTGCACATCTTTTACGTGTATCCAGAGTTTGTTCACAGAGGCAAAGTTCACTTAGCAAGATTGTTGTTGGATTTGGGATCACAGGTAAATTTCATGACAGAAAGCCTTGCGCAATCGCTGAGGTTGGCAAGGGTCAACCGTTGCTTCACAGTAGGCAAGTCAAGCTCGGTGTCGAGGAGCGAAGTATCGACGAAAATATACTACAGGTTAAATAACCATAGTTTTTTAGCCGATTTCTGGGTTCTTAGCAGCATTACCAATCAGCAGCCTGATATGACTCTACCCATTAGGCAGCGAAAAATTCCTGCGAATGTGGAGTTGGCAGACCCAGCGTTCTATCTACCTTAAAAGGTAGATATGCTGATTGTAGCAGACTCGTTCTTCGATCTGATGTGCACAGGCCAAATAAAACTGGGTGAAGGGGCACCGTTATTGCAAAAGACTCTTTTAGGGTGGGTGGCTTCAGGTCGGTATAGCAAACTTCGGACTAAAGAAGCCGCTTGCTGCGTCACAACCCACTCACCGGAAGAAGAGTCTTTGTCTCAAATGGTCGAAAGACTTTGGGAGATAGATGCAACGCCAGATTCCAAACATGCTCAAACGAATTCGGCAGAGCAGCTGCATGTGAAGAGTTTTTCAAAGCCAATTTCTGCAATTTACCGACCGGAAGGTTTCAAATACCGTTGCCTTTTAAGACCGACCCAATATCGTTGGGGTCGTCCTTCGAGGTCGCAAAACATCGTTTCTTATCGTTAGAACGACGAACGCTAAGAGACAGTGAGCTGAGAGACATGTATCTCAGTTTCATGAAAGAATATATCGAGCTCGGCCACATGTCTCCGACAGACAACGCGATTCCGCCAGGACCACATTATTTTATACCACACCAGTGCGTCCTGAGGCCTGATAGCATTTCCACCAAGCTTTGAGTCGTTTTTGACGCGTTGAGAAAGACCACGACTGGGCGGCTATTAAATGATTTACTTATGGTGGGACCTACTATTCAGAGTGAATTTTTTTTATCACTCATTCGATTTCGGGTGAATTGTTATGCTTTAACGGCAGACGCTTCGAAAATGCAAAGGCAAGTGGATGTGGCTGATGGTCGAGTTTAACTTCGCTCCTCTTAACAATTATTATTTTCTGTGCTTGTTAACTGACTATTCTATCTGTCCACTATCTTGTGCTCAATCTGCAAACGCGATCTTGAGTAAATTTTGTAAATAAAGCCAATTTGTGCTTTCTCTCTGTCTCCGTACTTTCGTATTCCCACCTGTGTTGTTGTTGACCCAGGCCTTGCACGTCGCACTCTTTTTGAGCCTCTCTCAATTTGGACGTTTGCTTCGCTTTTCACACTTCGCCTCTTCTCTCTTTCACCTTTGTCGCTCTGCACTTGCAGCCTCTCCGTACCTGACTTACGCTCTGTTCTTTATCTCGTCTCTCTGTGTTTCTATAATAATAAACAGTGCCTTTTTTCGTTATGAGTACATGCTGTGCTAAAAAGTGCCGCTCTGCAGCTCAACGGCAAGTGTTCACATACTGCTGTCTATGTGAAAATATGGCACATACTACGTGCGCTGACTTCGGTCCTACTGGTGGACGCGTTGTCGACTTGATAAAGTCTCGTTGTGGCCTCAACTCAACTTGTTGGGACTGCAGGCCGATTGAAGGCGAAATGCGGGTCTTTATGAGACAAACCCATAACGAATTCGCGGCCGTCAACGCTGGGTTGTACACCGATAGTGCTTCTTTCGAGTCGGATGTGATCGCTTTTTCAGAGACCTGGCTGAACTCCTCAATTTATAATTCCGAGATTCTAGTCGACAAATGTAATATATATAGGTTGGATCGTCCTACTCGTGGCAGCGGTGTCCTTTTGGCCGTTCGCTCGGACATATCGTCTGAACTCTTTTTCGTCGAAAGGGAAAACAGCATTGAAATAATTGTTGTTAAACTTCGCATGACCTCTTCTAATCTTTTCATATCCTGCTCTTACATTCCTCCGTCCTCCGAATTTTCTACTTATATGCTTCACGTTTCATATCTCCAATCTGTTTCGTCGCAACTAAATGATTCCGATCGTCTTATTGTCCTAGGGGATTTCAACCTACCAAATATTTCCTGGTCTCCTTCTACCGACTCTAACCTGATGTTTCCATCTATTCAGCATGATTTCGTTGATTCTCTGTCCGATTCATCTTTGGGTCAGGTAAATGCTATACGCAACAATATGGGCAGGTTTTTAGACCTCGTTTTTACAACGGATACATCGAGTACTCTGGTCTGCAGAGGATCTCCTTTATCCTTCCCTGAGGACCCTTACCATCCCACACTATCCCACTTCTATCAACTGTTTTAGGAAGACTAGAAGGCCGATTTCATCAGCTTAAATATGGCACTTTCTCAGATTGACTGGACATTCCTTGACGACTTTCAGGAGATTAAACCTGCCACTAAAGCATTCTATTCCACTACTTTCTCCATCTTCAATTCTTTAGTCCCTGTAGCTTCACTATCCAGAAATCCATCTGGCCCCATTTGGTTTACTCCTCAGCTAATTAACCTACGTAATGTAAAATCTCGTCTATACAAAAAATTTAAACAGTCTGGTTCGCAATCTGATTTATCTAGGTATTCCGTTGCAAAATCTAAATTTTCTTTATTTAATACGTCATGCTATAATAATTACTTGACAAAATGCAAAATGAACTTTAAACGCGATCCCAAACAATTTTATAGGTTTGTCAACTCCAAACGTTGCTCCTCCCAACTTCCTTCTACTTTTTCCTATAATAGCAGGTACGCGAATAATGATTGCGACATTTCTAACCTATTTGCTTCTTTTTTTCAACTTTGCTACCTTATTCCTACTAGTAAACATTCATCTATCATTACCTCATCTACCGATAACCCATATCCTATTCCTCTTAGTAGCTCCAACTGTATCTATCCCCCCTGCATCGATTATAATGCCCTTTTGGCGGGTTTGAAATCCTGTAAGTCTTCGTTTTCTACTGGCCCTGACTTGGTTCCCAGTGCTGTTCTTAAACTTTGTGCAGATTCTCTTTGTTGTCCCCTCTTAAAACTGTTTAACTTGTCTCTGTCGTTAGGTGATTTTCCCTCGGCCTGGAAGGAATCGTATATCGTCCCAATCCATAAAAAGGGGTCTAAGTCTGATGTATCTAATTACCGGGCAATTTCCATATTATCGGCTATTCCCAAACTCTTCGAAAAAATTATTACTTCCCAGCTCCAACACTTTTGTTGTTCCTTGTTTTCCGTTTCTCAGCACGGATTTGTAAAACGACGATCAATAACTTCTAACCTACTTGAGTTCTCATCCTTCGTTACTGCGGGCTTTGCTAAGCAGTGCCAAACTGATGTAGTGTACACCGATTTCAGTAAAGCTTTCGACTCAGTTAGTCATACTCTCCTCATCCACAAGCTAACACTCCTCGGGTTTCCTAATAAACTTATTCTCTGGATTAGTGCCTACTTAAGCAACCGTACTGAGCGTGTCCGCTTTAATTCGACTCTATCGAATCCGGTTTATGTGTCGTCTGGTGTACCTCAAGGAAGCCATCTAGGTCCCCTGTTGTTTAACTTATTTATAAATGATCTTCCTCAAGTTCTAACTCATTCTCGAGTCATCATGTATGCAGATGATGTGAAGCTTTGTTTTTCCTATAGTGATCCCGTATCCCCGTTATTCCTCCAGACCGATTTGGACGCCCTCAATAATTGGTGCTTGCTAAACACTCTTCCGCTTAACATTTCTAAATGTAACATCATGACATTTTATCGAAGCAAGCCTTACCTTTTTGACTATACTATCCGTAACATTTCCTTACAACGCCTGTTCAAAGTTATTGACCTGGGCATTGTCTTTGCACCTAATTTGTGTTATAACATCCATATATCTGCGATTGCGAATAAAGCCAGGGGAGTCCTTGGTTTCATTAAAAGATGGTCTAAGGAATTCACTGACCCTTACACAACTAAACTACTTTATGTTTCTCTTGTCCGGCCAATTTTAGAATATGGTTCCTGTGTTTGGTCTCCTCAGTACCAAAAATATAAGAACATGCTCGAGTCCGTTCAAAAACAATTCCTCATTTTTGCACTTCGTGGACTTAATTGGGATCCTTTTAGACATCTTCCCTCTTATGAGAGCAGGATGCGTCTCATGGATATCCATTCTCTCGAAAGTAGACGGATTTGCCATGGAGTTACATTTCTCCACAAACTACTCTCTGGTGCGGTCGATTCCATTGCCCTCACAAGCCTTATTAGTATTGCTGTTCCGTCCCGCCCGACTAGGCATTACTTTCCTCTCCATCTACAACTCTGTCTCTCTAATTACTCTGACCATGAATCTTTTCGTAGCCTTTGCCGTAACTATAATACTTACTTTCATCTGTTTTACTTTGACACTAGTACCAATAAGCTCAAATCCTTGTTAATGAATAATTTAATTTTAAGTCACTCGTAACTTTATTGCAATATCGGTTATACCCTGACCACAACTTGGCTGTGAGTTGGACCATAGCGGCCGCTTGGGCCAATAAATCAGTCCCACCGGGTCAGGGTAACAGCCATAGTCAATGTTTCTCGTGTCATTAGTTTAACTGCACATAGTTGAACCTTAAAAAATAAACAATAAACAAAAGGACCGGAATTTCCAACTCATCGTGTGGCGAGAACATCTCATCGATTAGTTGCAAGTATTTCGGTTGAATACAGTTACAGCACCATTCCTTGCCATTCGTTGGTTGCACGAGCTCGGTGTTCGCCACAGAGACACCCACAAGATAGGTTCTGAGGTGATCTGCAATGATTTTTATGTAGAGGACATGCTGACAGGAGTCGATGCCATAGACACGCTGAAGTCGATTTGCGATCAGATGTCTCAGATTCTTGGCTCCGGAGGGTTTCAGTTTCGAAATGGTTTTTGAACCATCCAGAACTAATGGATGAAAACAATGAGGAGAAATCCCTATTATTCAATGATGCCGATTCGACCAAAACATTGGGGATGAGGTGGAGCACCATTTTGTCAATTAGTGCTCGACTATTTGATCCGCTACGGTTACTGAGTCCAATCAGCATAACAGCGAAAATTTTCCTCCAGCAGCTATGGCAGCTTCAGCTGTTTTGGGATGAAGCCATTCCAATGTCACTGCATACAAGCTGGGAGAGGCTAAAGCTAAATTTGTGTGGTCTTAATAAAATATGCCGTGCCTCGGTACGTTATGGATAGTGGGTGCTCGTCAATTCGCGGCTTCGCGGACACGTCTAGTCTAGTATGGGTGTTGCATTTATGTGCGAGAGGTTTTCGAAGGTCAACTGTACGTTCGATTGATCGCTAGAAATGCAAGAGTAGCTCCGCTGAAGACTTGTAGTATTCGTTTCGAATAGAGTAGCCATGATTCAAGAGCTGTGTCAGGGCATTACGTGGCGTCAAGTCCCTTCGCGGTAGAATCCAGCAGACTTGGCGTCTCGTGGATGCGAACTGACTGAGCTCCTTGAGTCCATTTAGGCTAGAAGATAAGAAATTTTTATTTGAGCCTGACCATTGTTGGCCAGAAAACCAGCATTTTTACATCCCAGATGATGTGAAGAACTCCGAGGCGAAAAAATCCGCCCAAGTTATAATTGGCGTTGAGGACTCGTTTTCAAATGGAGTCTTTTCCCGGCTTTCGTCGTACCCCAAATTAATTTGAGTTTTTGCGATTTTCTAATATCGGCAAGAACAAGGAACGCTCCAGAAAGCTAACTGCAAAGGAGTTGCTGCAATCGTCTCTAATATTGATGGAGCAGGTTCAGCAAAGCGTCTTCTCTGAAGTGTTTAAGAAGCTGAAGAGTGGTCATACGCTGCAGCTGAGCCTGCAGATGATGGCCCCTTTTATCCAAAAAGTTCAGAGGATGGGCGATCGTTTTCACTTATCAGGGTTGGAGGAAGGCTGTTGTATGCTCCAGTGCCAATTGAGGTCAATTGAGTTCCAGGTTCTACTTCCCACCAAGAGTCACTTAGTCGAACTCTACTTAAGGAATCTGTATATTAAGAATTGTCACGCCAATGCAAGACACTAGTAAGTTTGCTGAGACAAGAAATTTGGCTAGTAAATTCACATAGAGAATGCACTCGCATAGGGAGGAAATGCATCCACTGTTTTCGGTACAAACCCAAATTGATGGGTCAGATTATGGGAAATCTTCTAGCAGACAGGCTTAGGGTCGTCCGTTCCTTATTTGCGGGGTAGACTTTTGTGCTCACATCAACGTCTCGCTTCGGATTCGAGGTCGTCATCCGTTCAAAATGTACATTGTGGTATTTTTGGGGGTTTTCGCCTCGAAGGCCGTCCATTTAGAGCTTGTCCCAGACCTGTCGACTAACTGTTTTCTTTTGTCTTTCAAAATCTTCATCGCAAGACGTGGCGTTCCGCTGAGGATGTATTCCGACAACGGGAGAAATTTCGTTGGAGCCCGGAACGAGCTGCGGAGGCTTCAGGAAGCGTTCGAAGTGCAGCAGTCCAGACTAAGGACGTTCGCGGCGGAGCAAGGGATGGAGGTGGAGTTAATTCCCCACGCGAGCACCGCACTTCGGCGGTTTATGGGAGGCGGCTGTCAAGTCAGCGATGCTCCTGATCGTGCGGCAGATCGCGGACGCCGCGCTCACGGAGAGCGAGGTGAGTACCGTGTTGGCCGAGGCCATCATGAACTCCAGGCCGCTCACTCCAGCCAGCACGGATACAAGCGACGGAGCTGCAGCAAAGGTGCGAGCCAGACGGACGGAGCAGCGATACCAAGAGGTGGCAACTGGTCTCCGAGCTCAAACGGCGGTTTTGGCAGGCTTGGTCTAAGGACTACGTCCACAACCTGCAGGGACGCAGCAAATGGCGAACCCCAGAGGCCAACATCGAGGTCGGCACCATAGTTGTGGTCCACGACGACCATACGCCGCCACAGCGGTGGATACGGATTTGCCATGGAGTTACATTTCTCCACAAACTACTCTCTGGTGCGGTCGATTCCATTGCCCTCACAAGCCTTATTAGTATTGCTGTTCCGTCCCGCCCGACTAGGCATTACTTTCCTCTCCATCTACAACTCTGTCTCTCTAATTACTCTGACCATGAATCTTTTCGTAGCCTTTGCCGTAACTATAATACTTACTTTCATCTGTTTTACTTTGACACTAGTACCAATAAGCTCAAATCCTTGTTAATGAATAATTTAATTTTAAGTCACTCGTAACTTTATTGCAATATCGGTTATACCCTGACCACAAATTGGCTGTGAGTTGGACCATAGCGGCCGCTTGGGCCAATAAATCAGTCCCACCGGGTCAGGGTAACAGCCATAGTCAATGTTTCTCGTGTCATTAGTTTAACTGCACATAGTTGAACCTTAAAAAATAAACAATAAACAATAAAGAAAAGGACCGGAATTTCCAACTCATCGTGTGGCGAGAACATCTCATCGATTAGTTGCAAGTATTTCGGTTGAATACAGTTACAGCACCTTTCCTTGCCATTCGTTGGTTGCACGAGCTCGGTGTTCGCCACAGAGACACCCACAAGATAGGTTCTGAGGTGATCTGCAATGATTTTTATGTAGAGGACATGCTGACAGGAGTCGATGCCATAGACACGCTGAAGTCGATTTGCGATCAGATGTCTCAGATTCTTGGCTCCGGAGGGTTTCAGTTTCGAAATGGTTTTTGAACCATCCAGAACTAATGGATGAAAACAATGAGGAGAAATCCCTATTATTCAATGATGCCGATTCGACCAAAACATTGGGGATGAGGTGGAGTCCAAGAGCAGATAAGTTCCGGTATCACTTGGAAGATAGCTTCACAAACTTGAATCCGACTAAGCGCACCATTTTGTCAATTAGTGCTCGACTATTTGATCCGCTACGGTTACTGAGTCCAATCAGCATAACAGCGAAAATTTTCCTCCAGCAGCTATGGCAGCTTCAGCTGTTTTGGGATGAAGCCATTCCAATGTCACTGCATACAAGCTGGGAGAGGCTAAAGCTAAATTTGTGTGGTCTTAATAAAATATGCCGTGCCTCGGTACGTTATGTGGGTGCTCGTCAATTCGCGGCTTCGCGGACACGTCTAGTCTAGTATGGGTGTTGCATTTATGTGCGAGAGGTTTTCGAAGGTCAACTGTACGTTCGATTGATCGCTAGAAATGCAAGAGTAGCTCCGCTGAAGACTTGCAGTATTCGTTTCGAATAGAGTAGCCATGATTCAAGAGCTGTGTCAGGGCATTACGTGGCGTCAAGTCCCTTCGCGGTAGAATCCAGCAGACTTGGCGTCTCGTGGATGCGAACTGACTGAGCTCCTTGAGTCCATTTAGGCTAGAAGGTAAGAAATTTTTATTTGAGCCTGACCATTGTTGGCCAGAAAACCAGCATTTTTACATCCCAGATGATGTGAAGAACTCCGAGGCGAAAAAATCCGCCCAAGTTATAATTGGCGTTGAGGACTCGTTTTCAAATGGAGTCTTTTCCCGGCTTTCGTCGTACCCCAAATTAATTTGAGTTTTTGCGATTTTCTAATATCGGCAAGAACAAGGAACGCTCCAGAAAGCTAAATGCAAAGGAGTTGCAGCAATCGTCTCTAATATTGATGGAGCAGGTTCAGCAAAGCGTCTTCTCTGAAGTGTTTAAGAAGCTGAAGAGAGGTCATACGCTGCAGCTGAGCTTGCAGATGATGGCCCCTTTTATCCAAAAAGTTCAGAGGATGGGCGATCGTTTTCACTTATCAGGGTTGGAGGAAGGCTGTTGTATGTTCCAGTGCCAATTGAGGTCAATTGAGTTCCCGGTTCTACTTCCCACCAAGAGTCACTTAGTCGAACTCTACTTAAGGAATCTGTATATTAAGAATTGTCACGCCAATGCAAGACACTAGTAAGTTTGCTGAGACAAGAAATTTGGCTAGTAAATTCACGTAGAGAATGCACTCGCATAGGGAGGAAATGCATCCACTGTTTTCGGTACAAACCCAAATTGATGGGTCAGATTATGGGAAATCTTCTAGCAGACAGGCTTAGGGTCGTCCGTTCCTTATTTGCGGGGTAGACTTTTGTGCTCACATCAACGTCTCGCTTCGGATTCGAGGTCGTCATCCGTTCAAAATGTACATTGTGGTATTTTTGGGGGTTTTCGCCTCGAAGGCCGTCCATTTAGAGCTTGTCCCAGACCTGTCGACTAATTGTTTTCTTTTGTCTTTCAAAATCTTCATCGCAAGACGTGGCGTTCCGCTGAGGATGTATTCCGACAACGGGAGAAATTTCGTTGGAGCCCGGAACGAGCTGCGGAGGCTTCAGGAAGCGTTCGAAGTGCAGCAGTCCAGACTAAGGACGTTCGCGGCGGAGCAAGGGATGGAGGTGGAGTTAATTCCCCACGCGTGCACCGCACTTTGGCGGTTTATGGGCGGCCGTCAAGTCAGAGAAGCTCCTGATCGTGCGGCAGATCGCGGACGCCGCGCTCACGGAGAGCGAGGTGAGTACCGTGTTGGCCGAGGCCATCATGAACTCCAGGCCGCTCACTCCAGCCAGCACGGATACAAGCGACGGAGCTGCAGCAAAGGTGCGAGCCAGACGGACGGAGCAGCGATACCAAGAGGTGGCAACTGGTCTCCGAGCTCAAACTGCGGTTTTGGCAGGCTTGGTCTAAGGACTACGTCCACAACCTGCAGGGACGCAGCAAATGGCTAACCCCAGAGGCAAACATCGAGGTCGGCACCATAGTGGTGGTCCACGACGACCATACGCCGCCACAGCGGTGGATCACTGGCAGGATCACCAGCGTCGTCGTGGGAGCGGACGCCAAGGTCAGGGTGGCCTAGGTGCGGACAGGAGAGGGAGGTCTTAAACGCCCAATCCACAAGCTGGCCCTTTTGCCGATGGTTTGAAGCCCGACGTGCGGTCGTTCAAGGCGGCCGGAATTTCGCTACAGCATAGGGTAGCCAATAATTAATATTAATTATATTAATGCCAACCAACAAGCATGCATATACCAAAGGGATATCCAAAGGAGTAGTAGGGCATATAGTGTACAGCTGTCGTATAAGCTACCTGAACAATGCAGCATATTCCAGGCGCTATACGGAAAGAGGTGGAGGCTGCTCAGTCTACGGATCGTCCACACGAAGTGGTCAACCCAGGCGGCGATAAGAATCAATAACGTCCTTGCAAGCAGGGAGGCACTAGATATCGTTTGCACGACAAAGTCCGTGCGGATCTACTGGGTTCCCAGCCACCAAGGCATCGATAATAACGAGATGGCGGACGTTCTGGCTAAGGACGGCGCACAGTGGCCCCAATGAGTCATCTAGCGGAATAAAAGTCGAACTAAAATTTGTTGAATATTTAGTTAAATTTTGTTTTATTTAATTGGTAACACTCAATAAAGCTCACAAAAGCTTTTTAAAAGCTTTCAAACGGCAGCTCTGATCAATTGTGAGCTTTCAAAGTCATCATATGTTTTCCACGAGCGACCGCAAATTTTGTAGGTTAATCTTGAGCCGTCTTCAATTTTTGGAAAAATACACAAATTGACGATTTTTTATTAAAGTAACAATTGTTTTCATTAAACTAAGGTATGTACTAAGTGTAAATAATCAGTTAGTGATTCGTCTATGTATGTGTAGCTTAATAATGTGTTGTTATTAATATGCTTTTGAATTCATGATTTTTGAACGTTTTACTGACTTCGTTGGACTGTAACTACTGTGATTCAATCGTATTAAAGCTAATGTTAGTATTTTTTGAAAGTGTACCTCCCTGTGTGTCAAAATGTCCAAAATGTTAGCCAACTACGGCCAACTCTTAAATCTATTGCACTTTTTAGGTGGAATGTCAGTCCTTAGGAGACGTCTTTTTAACTTGTGGCTCAGCGAAAATGTAGCAGAAAAAAAGTTTGGTGCTTACCGAGTATGTGTTGGGACAAATTATAAAAAGCAAATTATCTGAAGCTGAAGATCAAAATATTAAGAAAAAAATATGTAATTTTGTAAGCCGGCTTACAACAAAATGGAAATCTTGCCATTACAACAAACAATTTTTTGAGAAGAAAAATCAGAAATGGCTTGATATGCCTCTGGTTTTTCATAATGTGACGTCAACAACCAATAGTGGCAGACGAGCGGAAACACAAACAATGGTAATACTGCGAGACGTTTCTTCAGACAACCAGAATTGGTAGCAAGAATTACCGGATTTAGCAAAGAGCTTATATATAAGTTCAGTGTAATTCTTCGTGTACTGGCCAGTGGACATGAGATCGATACGGAGGCATTTCGCTCATATGCTATGGAAACGGCTGAAATGTTTGTTAGACTGTACCCATGGTATTACATGCCCGCGTCAATTCACAAAATTTTAATTCATGGTGCAGACGTCATAAACCATGTAGCTCTGCCTATTGGATTAATGTCTGAAGAGGCTCTTGAAGCCAGAAATAAAGATTTCCGAAGAATACGGCTGAACCACTCTCGTAAGGACAAAAGAGTAAATACGATGCAAGATGTTATGAATGGGTTATTTATTTCATCGGATCCATTTATAACATCATTATCTAAGTCATCGCGGTTACCCAAAAGGCCAGACCATTTAGATGAAGATGTTATTAGGTTGCTAGCTTTTGATAAGAATTCCTTTGTTGATTCCGACACATCAGATTCTGAGTAGCCTTGAAACCACCAACTACATATGAATGTTATATGTACATATATATATATATTTTTTTTTTCCTCTTTTTTGTATTATTATATAATTTTTAATTTGATTTAAAATGTTCGTAAATATAATTTTGGAATAACTATTTAAAGTTACAAAATTTGACTATATTTTTTATATGAAAAGTATGAGATATACTTAAGGTAAGATATTCATATTTTCAGAATATGTCAAAAATACATTAATAGCAATAAATTGAAAATTTCATTAAAATATTACTTCAATTACCCGAGTTATTAATAAAATTCCGCTAGCAGAGGCACTTGGCCCACTGTGCGGCGTCGGGCTGGCAAACGACAGAACTGACCTCTTATAACATTTAGCTGCTCTTTGTCGGAGCTTTTATCGTCTATCACTCTCTCTCGCTCTCGAAATGTTTGTGCAATGGCGCTCTTCGTTATAAGCAGCTGCTGCAATCACTATCCTCCCTCATCACAATTTTACCGATTTCGATTTAAGCATTTGCTCTGTACAGTGGTCTGATTGCTATTAAATTTTAACTTTTTTTCTCAAAATAAAAAAATTAAAAGACTTATTATGGATTTTTCTGTCGTCTGTGCCGAAAAAACCTGCAAGAAGTAGATTACTGGGCTGGTCAAGCAGCCCAATATCCCTTGCTGGCTTCGCGAAAGCGTAGTGCATGCAAAGCGTGCAGGGATCTCGGGCCTTGTAGGATATACCATTTCCCAAAACAAAGGCATGCATTATAGTTGTGCGGAATGCCATGCTGTGTAAAATGACATGCGTTCGTTCATGAGGCACACGCGGAGTGGCTTTAAATAGCTGATCGTGGCCTTTAAACAGAAATACGAACGGCTGGAGCTTACAGTTCAGCAGCTTACAGCTTGCTGAGTCTCCGAGGGGCAAGAGTCTAGTCCGCAGGACTTGCAAGTGCCAACTGCCCCCATCCATTTCGCTCCCACCAGCTAATAACCGTCACGGACCACCTGATTTTGCCATTACAGGTACCAGAACTGTGGTGCCAAAAACACAGGTGGGAGTCCGACAAAAGCAGCACGTTTTTGTATTGCAGCTTGCCCCTGACCATACATCTAAAGATTTAAGGGATTTTTTATACAAAGAAAAATTAAAGGCTTTCTTTAAGGTAACTCATAACTCTTTAACTCAATTCGAAACCTCATTTGAATTCCTGTGCGTAAAACTTATTCACCTAGGTTTTCCCATTTGCATTACTTGCTCGTATTATCGACCCTCCTCGGATATATTAATATACGAGCATCACCTGTCCGCTTTAAAAACTGTTTCTTCCTCGCTATCAGATAAAGACCATATGATAGTTCTTGGTGATTTCAATTTTCCAGGCACTCTTTGGTCTTCGGTAAAAGAGTCAAATAACCTTGTGCCCATGACACGACATGCACTTATCTACGGCTTGTTGGACCTGAAGTCAACCATGTGAAAAATTCCTTGGGTCTATTGCTTGATCAGTTCTCTGTCTCGCATCCGATCATAGCGTTTCTAACCCGAGGCCTTCCGCTCACCTGAAGACTCCTACCATCCTACATTCGAAGTGTTGGTCGATATTGGGCCTACTGTATTGGATCTGAACGTGTCCGTTGCTTTCGTAAAGCCGAGCTTACGAAGCCTAATAACCTCATGAGGGATTTTGATTGGTCGGCTTTGTACTTGTGCACTGACGTTATGAAAGACACAAACATATTTTACAATGTACTTGGCACACTTTTTGATTCTTGTGTCCCACTTTCTTGTCCGGTTAGATCTGGGAAGCTTGGTTTACCAAAGAGTTATCCAATGTCAAAAACTTAAAATCAAGACTTTATAAAAAGTTTCAAGAAGTTGGTTCTCCGACTTCTCTCTCTCGCTATGTATTAGCTCGGTCAAATTTCTCCGTTCCTAACTCTCAATGCTATAAAAATTACTTATCTCGATGCAGGATACGCTTTTCACAGGACCCCAAACAGTTTTACAGCTTTGTAAATTTTTTTGCCAAATTTTTCCAAACAACCTTTTCCAAGGAAAGCTACTCTGGTCAGCCGTATCCATACAGTTTACCAAGGTCGAATGTCATTTTCAGCCCCTTGTTAAATGAAAGTTCTCTGCTTCATGATCTTCGACTAGTTAAGCCGGTGTATTTCCCAGGTCCTGCGGGAGTTCCCGACTGTGTACTCAGGTACTTTGCCGACGCTCTGTGTGGACCCCTGCTTAAACCATTCATGATAATTCTTCATGCTTTCCCCCGATCTGGGAGGAATTTTTTTCCTTCCTTTCCATAAGAAAGGTAGGAAGTCTGACGCAAAGAATTAAGTTATCCGATATTCCTAAAATATTTGAGAAAATGTTAGCTCCGCATTTGCAAATCCCATATATCTCCAGCTCAGCTCAGCTATAAAGCGATGATCAACAACCACAAATTTATTAGAGCTCACCTCTTTGATCTTTAAAGGCTTCAAAGTAACTTGCAGACGGTCGTTTTTTTCACCGGTTTCAGGAAAGACTCTCTATATATCGATTGTTCGTCCGATTTTATAGTACACAAAGACCGTATAGAATCAGTCCAGAAAAACTTTTTCCTTTTTGCTTCTCGTGGCGATAACTGGGATGCAAGTGTGAGACTGCCATTTTACCCTCGTAGATTGCTCCTAATCAACATTATAACCCTAGTTAGTCGTATAAAATGCTTAGTGTGATTTTTATGCACAACCTTATCAAGGATGACGTAGATAGCCCTGACTTTCTATTAGGTCTATGTACTAGAAACTTCATTCATATGCTCCTTACACTTTTTAGATCGAATTATTCCTTGCATGAACCGTTTAGGTTCTTATGCTCGGACTATAATATCCACCACTAATTCCGTACCTCTTCTTAAATCACTAATACTAATATACCTTTCCCGTAATTAGTACCATTTCTTATGTATCTTTGCATGTTTAGCTCTTTTACTTATGCTTAGCTCTAATTTTCCTCGAATATTAGGAATATATATATTTCCTATAATTCCTGTATGTTCGGTGCGGTCTCACGGGTCGCGAGTCATGCGGCAGCACCCCTCGGTCGGCTTATCGGTAGGAGAGTACAGCAGTGGCGTTCCGCCCAATAAACTATTTTCTGTTTATCTTCTTCTTCCACTTTCTCTCACACACACCCCTCTTCTTCTTTCTATGACTCACACCCCTCCTCAGGAGAATACACGATACTTCATTTTCTGAACCCCTTCTTCTCTCGATAACTAACAGAAAAAAACAATATCAGGCAGGCTACGGCTTTCACTTTCACCAAAAAAATGTTATTTACTTTTAAAACGCACTCGTAAAACGCAAGATTTTTCCGTTTTTAAAACGGCAACAATTCCTCGCCGAAATGAAAAAGAAACGGCTTTTTATACAACCAAACAAATCTTAATTGCAAAAAGAAAAAGTAGATGACTTATTGCTGCATTGACATGAATTTGATACCATTACCTGGGCAATTGAGCTTGTACCCTTCTTGTTTAATAGGCTGTTCAGACTGGGGCTGCGTCATGCTTCTTTGCGTCTTGCCGGCGACGCAGTTTTTTTGACATAGGTTAAGCATAAGGCTCTAGTGGTGGCAAAACGTTGCGTCGCTCTTTGCTGCAATTGCGTCTATTCGACACATTCGATTGTATTTGCGCTTAAAAGTCATTTTTGCAATTTTCAGCGAAACTATCACAACTAATAACAACAAAAACTTGTAGATAAAAATCAAATTTTGGCGCATAAAAGTTATGGTTGTGCGAAATGGTAAAAATAACCATAAAATCCTTAAATAAAATACTTTAAACTTTAAACTATCATTGGCGCCTGGTGTCATTAAGATACTGCTAGTGAAGAACTTCTATGGTTTTCATGGTTTGAAGAAGAACTCCCACAATCTCTACAAAGAAATGTCTGAAAATCATAAGCCAATACGAGAATCAATTTCGTCCATTTTCTTGTCGTATTGCATAATTCTGTTGATTTCCCAAAATATGGTTACTTTCCTTATCATCAAGCACCCAAATCTGCTGTTCTCAATACGCACCACCTGCCAATGTGAACGATTTTTCTGCTTCATTTCGTCATTTCCGATATCGATAGGAAACGCGCCCAGTGTGAAAAGGCAATGAACCAACCTCAAAATTGGATCTGAAAAAATTGGTCAGGGCAAGAAAATCGGCAGCCCGATTTGGCTATCGATAAGTCTCTGTTAAACATAACAGAGGCCTTTTTGTATGAGCTGGAACTTACGTGTGGGTATAACAGCAGTCAATTTTGCGCTTAACAGTACACAGAGTAAACAAATTCACAAAAGTGGATTCCAGAGCGCCTTGAAATGAAAAGTATGACATTTTTCTCCAAAGTAAAACGCAAAGTGATTGTGGAAACCGGAGCCTGTCTGTATATGTAGATTAAAGAATTAATTTTTGTTGAAATATGTATTTTATTAATTATTAGGGCGTAATTCAAATATTTAATGTATTAACTTATTAAAATGAATTTGCTTCCACTTTCAGAAGTGTTTTAGTGTGTAAGACCCTTAAGTAAAAGTAACACATCCCATACATATACACATACGCATCCCTTCTAAGTTCCATGTTCCCATCGTTTCTACGTAATATTTTCATTTACTATTTTATGTGTTGTTTTGTTTTTGTTCAAAGAAAATCAAAAAGAAGGAAGTAATGTGAGTGCAAATTTAACTTTGTATTTTAAAGTATTAGTAGAAATAGATAAAGCCCAAATCATAAACGCCAATATTTGTGTACCCACATTTATTTTTGAATGATAACTATTGACATTGTATTTTAGTATATGTATGTTATTTATGTATCCCTGTACATATGTATGTATGAATAAACAAAAACATCTCAAAAATTATACAATGGTAAAAATGTTATGCTCTATTAAGAGTTAAAATAACATACAGATGTACTTGCACACATACATATGTGCATATGTAAAACAAAAAAGTTTATGAATATTCTCAATAAATCCTCTTACACACATTTAGTCTACGGCCTTATATGCACATACATATGTATGTAAAGTTTTAATTTCTGCATATATTAATATGTAATGTATGTATAATGTATATTTGGCAGTAAGAATGAATGTATTTGTAATATTTTAGTGTAATAATATTTATAAAAAAAATAGCTTAAATACAAAATTAAAACAGCTTAGCATGCAATAGGAATTAAAAGAATGAAGTATCCTGTTTCAAATTAAATTTATACAAATATACATATGTACATATTTAGATGTCCAATTAATAATTCAGTAAACTGTTGAACTCCATTAACGTACGCATGTAATATGTATGTATGTAATACGTTCATATGTATACATATATATGTAACTAGAATTGTTTACTTTTATTTATTTATTTTAGTTCAAAGGTGTTAATATGTCGGTTTTTAAGAACATGTATGTACATCTGTATGTAGAGGGTTCTATTATGTTTCATAGATGGTTGAGAAGCTAATAAATAAGAATTATTGGCCTTTCTTTCGGCGGTCTTTCCATCAGTTCTACGCAAATGTCTATAAGCTTCATACAAATACATGAAACGTACGTTGCACAGACCCATATTTTGGCTATGTATGTACATACATTTGTATAAATATACATGTTGGCATATGTATATTGATATTGTGAAAAGAGAAACTTTTTTAAAATACATACACTCACTCGCATATCTCTGCGTACACCCCCAAAAATTTCAAAAGCAAACTTTAAACACAAATTTTCCGGCCATTTATTCATATATTTTACTCATTCTTTTTTACAACTTAACTTTATTTTATTGTCTTCAATAACGTATTTTATTTAGAAATATTCAACCATGGATTATATTTTAATTTTAGTTCTAAACTTAGCACTACGAAAAAGTGTACTCGCAAAAGTCTGCGTACAGCTGTTTGAAACTACATATGTGGAATGCAAGATTCTGCGATTACCGTTAGGATTTTTGGCGACGATCTTCTGCAGGTTGTATAAGCAAGTGGGTATTGCATAGTTGAAATTAAAATTTTGCATCAAATGCCAGTGAATTTCAACATGGAACAAAAAGGAAAAGAAATTTCTGTTGAGGAGCAAAAAATGATTATAGCATTTTTCTTGGACGGAAAATCGTATGGAAACATTGGTGCTCTTGTTGGTAGAGCCCACTCCTCCATCCAAAATGTTATAAATAATTTGAATTCGACTGGCAGTATCTTGTCAAAGGCTCGTTCTGGCCGTCCGCATTTGCTAACCAACCGCGAACAGAAGACTATTATGAAATATATTCGGCTTAGTCCCAAGACTACAGCTCATCAGACACAGCTTCAGATCGAGGATAGTTTTTCCAAAACAGTTTCCGAAGAAACTGTACGCTGTGTCATAAAAAAGGCTGACTACCATAGTAGAGTCGCCCGCAAAAAACCTTTGATTTCAGAAGTCAATAGGCAAAAGCCCATAACTTTTGCTAATGAGTTTATTTCAAAGCCCCAAGACTTCTGGAATAAATTTATATATTCCGACGAAAGTAAATTCTGCATATTCGGCATCAAGGGAAAAGTTTTGGTATGGAGGAAAAGCGGAGAAGTCTTCAAAAAAGAAAACTTAGTTGGCACGGTGAAACATAGAGGAAGCGGAATAGTAGTGTGGGGGTGTATGACGGCAAGCGGCGTGGGAAAATTGACATTTATCGAGACAATCATGGATCAAGGAATCTACATCAACATTTTAAGAAACAAATTTAAAGCAAAGTGCTGAAGAATTGGAGCTGGAAAGTGAATATTGGTTCCAGCAAGACAATGACCCGAAACATACTGCACAAAATACAAAGCTTTGGCTGCTGTATATTGTCAAAAATCAGCTGCGAACACCTCCCCAGAGTCCTGAACTCAACCCTATTGAACATTTGTGGGATTTTCTTGAGAGAAAAATCCGAATACAGACAAAAACATCAAAACAATTGCTCAAGAATGTAACTGTGGAGGAATGGGGAAAAATCACTCTGGAGGAGACAAAAAAACTACTCGATTCCATGCCGAAACGCCTTTCGGAGGTACTGCAGAAGAAAGGATACCCTAAAAGCTATTAAAAAGGATGATTTTTGATGTTAAACTAAACTGTACGCAGACTTTTGAGTGTACACTTTTTCGTAGTGTTAAGTTTAGAATTAAAATTAAAATATAATCCATAGTTGAATAATTCTAATTAAAATACGTCATTGAAGACAATAAACTAAAGTTATGTTTGAAAAAAGAATGAGTTAAATACATGCATAAATGGCCGAAAAATTTGTGTTTAAAGTTTGCTTTTGAAATTTTTTGGGGGTGTACGCAGAGATATGCGAGCGAGTGTATGTATTTACGTAAGCATATTCGTATGATTGAAAAAATTGGTCAGATAGTTGTAACACCCAGAAAACGGCACTGCAAGCGTGCATCGATAAAGTGTAATACTTTCTGTACATACATATGTATGTACGTCTGTTTCTACGCAAGCTAGTAAATTTTGAAGCTATCAGGCAGGCTACGGTTTTCACATTCACTTCGCTTTTTATTTTTTCAGCCTAAAGTCATACTTTTCGTTTTCAGGCGCTCTGGAACTCGCAAAAGTCGATTTATATCTACGATTATAGGGGGCAAGGCGAAATTTTGAAATTTTGTAGCAGTGTGATATCACATGAGTCTCGAAACAAACTTTGGTTGCTCTAGCTCTTGCAAAGATATGTACATTCATTAGTTGTTAATTGATAACTTGTTTTCATCTGACAGAGTTTCAACAAAAAATTAAAAATGTCGAAAAAACAAACAGAAAAGGCAGTCATTTTGACTTTGCGGTCAATTAATTTTTGTTTTGGCAGTATTAGCACCAAAATTAGTATGAGTAAGTCCTCAAACACACAATTTTCTAAAGGTTTTCGAAAAACGATGTTCGGTAAAACGATCACCCGCAGCAGGAAGTAAGAGGAAGACCACCCAAAGGACCTTAAAAGTAGGATCGTATTTGTAAACGCTTGAGCGTCGAAGATCGGTTCAAATTGGCATAAGATATTAGAAGGGAGTTTTTTTAGTCGGTAGGTATCCATATTATCATTAAAAATAAACGGCGACGTATTCAGAAGCCAGGAGTTTCTTTAAAAAAAAAACCATAAAAAAAACCGTAATTCTTTAAAAAATTTAAAATCCTGAAATTTACTAGAAAACGTCATTTGGGCCACAGCGGAAATGTCGTGTGGACTAGTGTAATTATTGAGATAATCTTAAAATCAAACGTAATACCAAAACAATTTTATTTCCTGACCGAAAACCTAGAGTGAATTTTTCTGTCCAAATATAAGAGTGAATACAAAAATGACTATTGATTTAAGGATTCTTTCGAAAACAAGGACTATTTCTGTTTTAAATTTTGGTGTTTCCTTTGGTATTTAAATTGTTTACTTAGTTAAATACGTTTTACCAAATACCAAAACTTTCTAAAACAGAAAAAAAACACTTTGTTTAGTGTCCACATATCATTGTCCGCTACTGTATAGTCTATAAGATGTAGGCGCTCATCAAGACGGACGGACAGACAGACAGACATGGCTATATCGGCTCGGCTATTGATGCTGATCAAGAATATATATACTTTACTAGCAAACCCGGCAAACTCCGTTTCGCCACCAGATTGCTTCGTTTTATGTAACATTTCGTTTGGTGATTAAAAAATGAAGAACAATTTTTTTTTGTTTTATATTTTAAAACGAAAAATTGTATTTCATTTCAAAACAGTAATGAATTCATTTCGATTACAAAAATGAAATGTTATTAAGTCGAAGCGTTATGCGTGTTCGCAAATTATCCGTTTCATTGAAGTGCTCTTTGGTAAACCACATTTTTTGTTTTTTGGTCTGACGTTAACACAAACAAAGCAGATGGTTTCCCAACTCGTGAACACGCAACGTATAACTGCCCATGTGAAAAACAATGATTTTCTAAATTTATTCCGCAAACACTAAGCGATTTGCCTTGCGACTTGTTAATTGTCATTGCGAACGCAAGGCGAACTGGAAATTGCAATCGTTTGAAGTCAAACGGAAGATTAGTCGGAATCATTGGTATTCGAGGAATACATACATTTTCACCTGCGTACTTTCCGCTAATAATGGTTGCCTCAATCAAATTCGGCATAAGTCTTTTTACCGAAAGTCGAGTACCGTTGCAAAGTCGCGGTGGATTCAAATTACGCAATATCATAATAACTGTGCTAACTTTAAGTTGCAAGTTATGTGGTGGAAATCCTGGTAACTCCAGAGAGTTCAAAAACTCTGTTGGATAATTTACTACATCATCGGGATTTGTTATGGAATCAACGGATTTGTATGTCACCAAATCGCCAGCAATTTTTGATTGAATTGTGAAATTCAGTGCGTGTACATCATTATTCTTTGCGGCAAGAATTGCTCGTTGTCTTAACCAAGCATAATTCTGATAATTCTCACTAATGTTTGGGAAAACATTTTCAATAAGAGCTAATTGAGAGTCTACAAATCGGCAAAAGTCGTTTGTAAGAGTAATTAATCCAGATGTCGCATCAACTGGGACTTTTCCATTTCCAACAGCTAACAATTGTTTGGAAAATTGTGCAGCACTTTGATCATTTTGAAGTTGAACTCTCATATTAGTTGTTAGCGATAATGTTTTTACGTTATTCCATAAAGGTGATGCCTTCAGGCAAGCATTCAATTCATCTGCAGGCGTTCCACGGGGAATTACTGGCAACGTCTGCCTGAAATCGCCTGCCAATAATATCATCAAGCCGCCAAAGATGTTGTTATTTCGCCGAAGATCCTTCAGTGTGAAGTTAAGTGCTTCAAGTGATTTCTTATGTGCCATTGTGCACTCATCCCAAACAATGAGCTTGCATTGCATCAACAATTTTCCCATTGCACTGGATCGGGAAATATTGCATGTTGGAGTATCAATTGTGTTTAAATTGAGTGGCAACCTAAGCGCAGAATGTGCAGTACGACCGCCATCTAGAAGAGTCGCCGCAATTCCGGATGATGCTAACGCCAAAGCTATGTCACATCTTGATCGAATAGTGGCCAAAATCAATGAAATGACAAATGTTTTCCCTGTTCCTCCAGGTGCGTCCAGGAAGAATAGACCACCAGTATTATTGTCCACCGCGTGCATTAATGTTTCGTATACTTGCTTTTGCTGTTCATTCAGCAAAGGCACATTATTTCGAACGAATTCCTGCAATGTATCAACATTGTATTGCAGCTCTCGATTTAATTCTTGGTTGAATGCATCGTGCATCGATCGATTTGGCGCAATCATTCCTACTTCAATCAGTAGCTTGTTTGCAATAGTCAAGCATTGATCCTCAATCAGAATCAATCCTTCATTATAGATTTCATCGGTTATTTGGATGTCAGGATTATTCGTTTGAATGCGCAAGCGATGCAAGATATCTTCACATATGTCGCCTTTGTATTTGTTCCATAACTGAATTGGTTGTGAAGGAAAACATGTGGTGATGATAATTGCGAACAGCGTTCGTATTTGGTACGCATTTGATGAAACAACTGAATCCGCAAGTGTTAAATCCCAATGAGAATCGTTCTCCAGCAAACCCAATAGTTGACATGCTTCTCTATATGTTTGGCATTGGTGGCCATTCACAGTTTTCAAATGCGCGAATGATTTTGGTCCACGTACATTTACCAACAGCAGTCGCAAATAAAAACATTCATCATTTCTAGGATGAACAGTATACATGCGACCTAGTGCATCAGTGGAAAACACCTGTGGCCAATCTGGAACTGGGGTTCCTTGTTTGCGACGTTGGAATTTCTTTGTTGATTGATTCCAAGTGTAATACTTGGGCATTTCAACATACATCAGCGTCGCTGCGAATGGATCTGCTTCACACATTGCAAAGAAGCTAGTCAATGTTGTCGATGGTGGTCTCTCAGCTCGTTGTGCCGCATTAGCCTCATTGAAGTAAACTCTTTGGCCATTTTCCAAATGCACTGCTAAATGTACAACTGTGGGATATCTTTCATGAATTTTAAATGACAATAATCGCCACAGTGCTTCATTAGTACTGATGTATCTGCCCATTTGGAAGTTGCTGATTTCGTCATTCGTATTTTTCGACGCAATACCAAACACAGCCATGTCGCTGCCTTTTGTGACGTACTTGCACAAATATTTGATTGATTTGGCCGAATGACAACTCTCAACGTTTGCATGTGTTTTGAAAATTCGTGATAGCAGCACGAATATGGTACAATGAATTCATTTCCGATCTCAATCTCTTGATTTTGAACTTTAACTTTTATAGTTCGACCATTATCTTCTTTTGAACGCCGACGATAAACTGGATATCCATCGTTCCCTGTGACTGTTTCAGCAACTAACGGTCGCGGATATCGTTTTGTGCACTTTCCATCAGCCATGCAAGGCGATAATGGATTTAATGCACCGCACGGTCCATGCACCATCTGTGTCGTCACAATGTCGTGTAGATGGGGATCAGTGACTGGATCAGGAATTTCAGCTGATATGATGTCATCCACTTCATTTGAATGTAATTTGTTCAGCAACCAAATTAGGATATGAGCATGCGGTAGTCCACGCTTCTGCCATTCCACCGAATACATATAACAACGTGTGTCACCAAAAACTAGATACTTAGTAAGCACATCCATCATAACCTTGAGTTTTTGCTGAAATACTCTGGCGATTATGTCATGGCGATCTTGCGGTTTTTGGCCCGGTTCCAACTCACGTTCAATTTCCGTCCACTTCGGATTGCATGTGAACGTAATAAATAAATCCGGAGTTCCATAATTTCGCACGTACGTCATAGCGTCTTGAGCGTATTCGTGCATGTGGCGTGGGCTTCCGATATAAGATGATGGGAGAATCGTCAGACGTCCAATATTCTGAACATCACCATCTGAATGAATAGCATCACGCAAGTGTATATAGTCTTCAGATCGTAGCTTTGCTCGATTGAATCGGATAAACGCTAAACGTTCTGTCTCGACTTTAACATACATGTCGACAGCGAATTGCTGGAATAGCCGACGGCACTTTAGAATGACATTCTCCTCATGTGTACGAATCATCATACTATACGCATAGTAATTCATTGCGCTTAGATTTTTATTCGTTGATACGCCTGAAAATGCAAAATTAAATGAATTGTTAATGGAATGTATGAATATTGTACCTGTAATTGGATCGACCATCTTCAACGTGATGTCGTATCCGTCTTGCCCTTGCCAATAAATGATTATATATTGTAACGCATCGTACAAACGATGTCTCGTTTACACGATGCATCATATTGCTTCTTCGCTGAACGACAATGTCTCGCGATTTAGTTTGATCGCCAACAATAATTGCAGCAACATCATTAACGGTGGGTGCATTGAATCTTCGCACATGTTCACCTGTTGGGGTACAATCCGCTTTTATGACAAATTTGTGCGTATCCGATGGCATTCGTTCCAATGCTGTTTTGAACATATTAACCACAGCATTATTATCGTGAAAAAATTCTTGCAACTGTTCAATAATTCGTCTCTTTAACTGTTGTGTTCCCTGTATATTGCACCGCACATTCAGCTGATCCACCATCGACGAAATGAAATATATTTGCAGAAATTGATGCGGTTCATCTGGTGATGGCACCATTGAACCATGCAAATGATATATTTGTCCTTGTATCTGTAATTGCAAACAATCATTTGTTGAAGAATACGGTGTAACTTCTGATCGTGTGATGGTGTAGTGTGTGGTGTATATGTAGTTGTTACGTGTTGCAATTCATTTTGTTTGTGTTAGTGATTGGTTATGTGTGTTGTATCTTTTACCTTGCAAGTCGGCATGAAGCCGCCTTCTCGAATGATATTAGCTCCAAAGGAAGTCATGCGAAAGCAGTTATTATATTCAAGGATGTGTTGAAGAAAATGGCTGGAATCGGGATCACTTCCATCGAACAATGGTTTCAGTGGCTGTGGTGGTGTAAGTAATGGATCCAGTTTGACTTTTCCACTTGCGCAGCACAATCCAGCCGTTTCTCTTTTGAACTTTAACGCATTGCAATATCGACATATATTCGTCATTGGTCCAATATCTAAATTTTCATCATCACTGTAGTTCGCAGTGGGATCATATTGGAATGCCAAGCGATTGTATGGTGACAATGATCTTCTTGTCCTCACGCGCTGTCCCAATCGGGAATTTTCTCTTATTATATTTTGTCTTTCTTCTCTTAAGTTCTGTGAATACACTTGTTGCTGGCTTGCATGTCTTGTGCGGCGTCCGATGTTCGCACGTCGTTCTGTAGGCATTTTGGACTGTGGACAGAGTGGTGAATTTAACCTCAAAAGCACGATCCACATAATTTACACAGTTCAACTTACCACCTTAAAGACAAAGGCCTGCTGTTGAAATTGAATACAAATTTTCACAATACACGTGATTGATTTGGTGGTTTCCAATTGAAATGTGAGGAAACGAATAACTTTTTTTTTAAATTTCGTTTTCACAGTGAGCACAATACCGGTTTGTCACATGAAATTAACTGAGCAGAGAACAATGAGTAGCTGTCAAACAATGTATCACGCACCGGCGCCTACTTAAAATATTGGTTTGTAGTACATGCTATGTATCAGAGATGGCGCTGTATTGTTGTATATAGTAGATAATACAAATACATTTTCCCGCTTTTCTGTTGAAATTTTTCGTGAATTTTCTTTGCTATAAACCTCACGGAGCCGAAGACCTTTCCAACGAATGCAAAACCGTGGAAATCGGTTCGTGCGTTCTGGAGTGATGGCGTCAGTAAGGAAACCCGACTTATTTTTATATAGTAGAAAAATGAGGTCGGAAACGTTCCCTTCTCTGCGTTACACACATCCACTTTTACCAAAAATACAATATACCCCTTAACGCTTTGAGTAACGAACCCTTTTCGTCCGTAGTTCGTAGTTCAGCGGACCGGGTTCGATGCAACGAATTTGTATTGTTGCCCGGCGACAAAGTAATAAAAGCCGGCGGGTTTTGTGTAGGTAATCGTTTATTTTATCTTATTCGATATTATGGTATTGCTTAGGACTATGAATACAATGTGTACGTGTGTTTGCGTTACCCTGTCGCTCTCGTGCCCCACTCTGGGCGTTGCACGTTGGCGCTCCGACTCACGGGCTCGATCTCGGCGAATGCCTCAAACCGCCTCGGATCCGCACTCAACGGTTCGCCCTTCACCTCTGTGGCACGGAACTGGTAAAGGCCGCTCCTTCGGCCTCGCACTCACTCTGTGGCTGCACCGCACCGGGTGTCTGGGGATTGGCCTTATCTTGGCTTTCACTTGCACTCGTGACCTCTCGATCTCACTATGTCGTACGACCGTTCACTTTGATTGCCCACGCGCGAAGATAACAAATCGATAACAAAATCGGGATGCGACAGCTGTTCGGACAAATTCATTATTTGTTTGTTGCCCTGACCAATTTTTTACATATTAAAAAAATTATTTATACAATTTTTTTCGTTTTGAAAACGGCATCAAATTCCTCGCTGAATTGAAAAGTAAAGGGCAACAAAACGAATCTTTATTGCAAAAGGAAAAAAAAACACCATTACCAGGGCAATTAAGATTGTGCCCTTTTTAAAGGTTAAGTCGACGATTGTTCAGGTTATTACATATGGTTTAAAGTTCTATATAACAGCGGCCGAACAATAGGGAGAGTCAGCTCGATAGGATTGATTCAAGCCGTGTTCAGATTAAAGACGCGAGGGGTCGGTTCCAGACATTGTCAGATTGAGAAGATCTATACCAGTGGTCGGCACACACACACGCAAAGGTTTGCAGCGCACTGCAAACCTGTGCGTATACACCAGGCAAAACGAAACATTGTATTGGTGCTAAACACTGTGTTACACATATACGTGAGCGGCAGCGCCTTTTCCTAAGCACAATAGATATGGCCATGCCGAGCCCTGATCTATACCAATGCGATGTGCTAGTAGTGATTGCAACATCAAGACTAATTTGTTGCCGTTTTGAAAACGGAAAGTCTTACATTTAACTTGTGCGGGAGCGCCTGACTTTTCGTTTTGAAAAGTAAATCACATTTTGTTGGTGAAAGTGAAAACCGGAGCCTGCCTGTGTAATTTACTTTTCAAAACAGAAAGTTATGCGCTCCCGCATTTGTAAAACTCATACATTTTTCGTTTTCATAACGACAACATCGGAATACTCGCCGAAATGAAAAGTAAACGGCTTTTGTATACAAATAAACAAATCTTAATTGCAAAAGGAAAAAAATAGATGACTTATTGAAGCATTGACATGAATTTGACACCATAATTGCCTTTTCACACTTGCGACCATCCACCATCCATTTCTGGGATGGTCCGTAAGGTTTTGCCGTTCCGAAAACTTCCCAGTTATTCCACCATCCATCTGGGATGTTCCTATTCCGCAAAACTCATGCAGGAAATTGCACACGCCGTTGGCGCTGACAGCCTTCCGACTATTCTGTACTCAGAAAAATAGCCCAAAGTATACAATGCTATGGCGATATAAAATTTGAATTAAAAAGCGCATCTTTTTTCGGCTACATCTTTCTCCCAAAATGTCACGAGCCGCTTCTAAAAAGACACCATATATATTTGTATTTAAAACATTAACTGTATGTAGTAGATGCAATAGTTTTCTTTGATTTACAAAGGAACATACAAATTTCCTGTTACACAATCGTCCGTTGGTCCCGCATTTAACTTAAAATGGGAAATACTAAATATAAATTGTCCCTGACCCATAACAAAAGTTGCTGATAAACAGTAACAGTACGTTAAGTAATTGTACTTTATTGTCTGTGATAATTGTTTACAATAAACCTACATAATAAACCTAAAAAATTTAATTTACAAAGGAATTTTCGTTTTAAAAATTCCATAAATTCTGCAAGTCACAGATATACAAGAGCACGTTAAACCGACGAGCAATGCGAAGCTAGGAATGAAGTTGAACGGAATCGATGGAATCGAAATCAACAACAGAAATGTGGCGATCCCCTATCGATCTGCATTCAATTATAACGTGGTAATCGATTACAGTTCACAGCAAATCGTTGCTATTGGACAAATGAACATTGTGTGCCAATACTGCAAGACATTTAAGTTTAAAAATGAAGCTCCTGGATTGTGTTACGCGAGAGGACAAGTCAAATTAATACCATTGGTATCGCCACTTGAGCCACTCCATTCATGGTGCCATGAAGCGTGTCCGGGTACAAACGGGTAAAAAGACGCAGCTGAAAAATTAGTTTACTTTCGGAAAATCGACAGACAGGTCGAGACAAAGTTCGCCGGGTCCGATAGTTTCCATATAATTCTGTTGAGATATTATAGTCTAAATTTGACAACTAATTTACCTAATTGAAATATGATTTCATCAACTTGGATGTGAAAACCTATTCAAATAAGCAAAAGTTCACTTTGTTGGTATTTTTTAGTATTTGTTGTGTGTTTCTTGCCATGTGTTCTCTTAATATTATCTCTTATAAAAAATATGATTTTTGAGAAAAATTATTCCACAAAATATTTCTAAAATATTCAACTATCTTAAAAAAAATACGAGAAAAATGGTTCAGTCTCGGCTAAAGGTATATTTTATTTTTCTCAAAATCGACCTTAGCACCTGGTTTACGGCTGGTAAAAAGAAAATCGGTTTTATTTTGACCTTTCTACCACTTGCAGTGCGTACGACTGTCCCGTTCGACTTCAGAGAAATATCCACCAAAAGCGCAACCTTGATCTTACCTTAAAGGAGTCTTCGGCGATAACACTACCCAAGAAAAATTATATGTCTTGTAACAAATAAATTCAATCGAATGTGATAGACAGGCAGATAAACTTTGGCTGTCACTTACTTTTGCGTGTTCAATCAAAACGTTTCGCTTTTAGGTGCTTTGGCTGTCACTTATTTTTGCGTGTTCAATCAAAACGTTTCGCTCTTAGGTGCTCCCGTTTTCGCAAATTTTTCTCATGGATATTTTTTATTTTCTCAAGTCCTGTTAAGAGCACAATTTAGTGATTTTAATTGCAAAATTTAGCTTATTCCACCCACAAAGCCTCTGTTATGTGTAACAGATATTGTATCGAGATGTTTCAATAACCAAATCGGTCTGATTTAAAACGCAAATTGTTGTTGCATTGATCAATTATTTTAAGGGGTAACGCCACTGTAAATTTATGTAAAAATGTAAATTTTTTTTTGGCTTAAAAAATACTTTGAACCCTCTAGAATACGATAGAAAAACTTTTATCCCTGAAACAATATTTTTCCCCCAACATTTCCAAGTTTTTGTACCGAGCGCCTCTGGATGCCTCAGAAGGACTACCTGGGTCGAGCCGATACCTGCTCTCGATAACTTAGATTTTGGGCTTCTTACTTCACTTAGGCATCAAAAGATATAGTTAGTGAGTATTTCTGATCCTTTAGAAGCATTTTTTAAGGAAAATACGTTAGTTTACGTGTTTGTGACATTTCTTGGATATAGCAACTTATATCGCTGTATCCACCTTCAACGATGGTTTAACATCTTTCCTTCACATTATGAAGCTTCTTGACATTGATATTGGTATCTAGGCCTACAACTTTGGCCAGGAATCGGATGCAAAACGCAGCCAGCACGCAGAGCGATCTCTGACGGATGCGGTCAAAGATGCGCGCTCAAGTAGGCAATCGTCCAGGAAGCACATGGAGGGCGAATATTTGGACGTGAAAGGGACTCTTTATGGTCCTGGGATTGCAGATTAACGATAACTATTTTTTAATGGCCGATTTTATCATTATTTCATACCAATATCACATGTCAAAACTTTGAACGCGTTTTTCTCGAAACACGGGTTTCGAAATCGGCACGCAGCATAACTCAAACAATTTTCAATATTTTCATTTGAAATTTTGACTACATCTTTAGAATACCATTCCGCAGTGAAACACGTACGGAATTTACGATAACTTAATTAGGAGATTTGTAATTAACATATAACTGCCTTTTTTTTGGCCAAAATAGAGAATTTTTTTAAAAACTCCGTCAATTCCACAAAAATTGTCATTTTTGTCATTCCGTACGTGTTTCTCTAGCTATACTCATGAAGATTAAGTAGATTTTTTATTTTTATTTTAGATTAAAGTTTTCACCAGTTATGCTGCGTGCCGCGGAGTGCTTCCAGTAAAACACGTCGCAGGAGAATGGCTCTAGGGCCGCCATTTTGGATTATTTTTTTATAACAAAAATATTTTGTTGTAGTTAAATATATGATTAATAACATATCCAAAAATTGTTCATTTCTGTCCATCCCTTTCAGGAAAAAAAAACACTCAAAAAACGCTGAAAAAAGTTGAGTTACAGTGGCGTTACCCCTTAAATCAAAATTTTAGGTTGGGCAGTGGGTATTGATGTCGAGTATATGTTAATGCATCAATGCATCATCAATTTTTATACCCGTACTCAAAAAGAGTTAAGGGGTATACTGTATTTGTGGTAAAAGTGGATGTGGGTAACGCAGAGAAGGAAAATTTTCCGACCCCATAAAGTATATATATTCTTGATCAGGATCAATAGCCGAGTCGATAGAGCCATGTCTGTCTGTCCGTCCGTCTGTCCGTCTGTCTGTCTGTCCGTCTTGATGAGCGCCTAGATCTCAGACTATAAGAGCTAGAGCAACGAAATTTTGTTTCCAAACTCATGTGATATCACACTGTAACAAGTGTATTTCAAAATTTCGCCCGCCCCCTCCGCCTTCACAAAAGACGAAAATCTGTGGCAGCTACAATTTTCAAGATACGATAAAACTAAAAACGCAGTATCGTAAAGAATGGCCATATCTACCAGATTGCCAAATCTGGTACAGATCGGATCATTATTATAGCCAGAATGAAGAAATTCATTTTCAGTTGCTTCCCCACCTCCTCTGGCGCTGCTGACGATATTCATTCTCTGTCTCGCTCGCACACACTGCCCTGTGCAATGCACGAGCAACCCCTAGCGGAGGAGATGTATAATCTAAATGGTAGATGTAGAATATTTGTTCTACATGTATAATCTACATTTTACATGTAGATGTAGTTAACAAATGTAGCAAAAAATGTAAAATGTAAAATTTAAAATTTTTTTTTTAATTTCAATCATAAGCTCATAAATTTATATACTGACTGAGTATGGGTATAAAAGTAGAGTCGCGACTAGAATCGACTCACGTTCCTTCTCGTTTTTCATTTACAATTAAGATTTTTTTGTATGAAAATGTATGTTTATTTTGGCGAGGAAAATGTTTGCGATTTGCGAAAACGGGAGAACCCATTTTTCGTTTTCAAACGCAAATCAGTGAGTTTTGCGATATTAAAAACCGGAGTCTGCCTGAATATGTCATACATATTAGTGTCAAACCTAAATTATTACATTTGTGAATTGCAAAATGCTTTTTGTTATAAGTATTTATTTTTTTTAATTATTATACATATGAAAATAAAATACCGTTTATAGACTATAGCTTGAACGACTATACTATACAGATAAAATAAAAACAAGAAGGAACGTGAGTCGCATCTAGTCGCGACTCTACTTTTATACCCGTACTCAGTCAGTATATAAATTTATAAGATTATTATTAAAATTAAAAAAAAAATTTTTAATTTTTACATTTTACACTTTACACTACATTTGTTAACTACATCTACATCTAAAATGTAGATTATACATGTAAAACAGATATTCTACATCTACCATTTAGATTCTACATCTCCTCTGCTAGGGGTTGCTCGTGCATTGCACAGGGCAAAGTGTGTGCGAGCGAAATCTGTACCAGATTTGGCAATCTGATAGATATGGTCATTCTCTACGATACTGCGTTTTTAGTATTATCGTATCTTTAAAATTGTGGCTGTTACAGATTTTCGTCATTTGTGGGTTCGAAAGGGGGTGGGGCGAAATTTTGAAATACACTTGTAACAGTGTGATGTCACATGAGTCTCGAAACCAAATTTGTTTGCTCTTGCTCTTATAGTCTCTGAGATCTGGGCGCTCATCAAGACGGACAGACAGACATGGCTCTATCGACTCGGCTATTGATACTGATCAAGAATATATATACTTTATGGGGTCGGAAAATTTTCCTTCTCTGCGTTACACACATCCACTTTTACCACAAATACAGTATACCCCTTAACTCTTTTTGAGTACTGACTGAGTACGGGTATAAAAGTAGAGTCGCGACTAGAAGCGACTCACGTTCCTTCTCGTTTTTCTTAAAACTTATTCAAAAAAATTTTTTTTTAAATAGTCATTGTATAATATATCTCATAAAAAAAAACATTTCAATTGAAAAACTGTTTTCCGATTTATTTGGAGATATAACATGTCTAATGGATGAAATATATGAAATTATTAGAATATTGTCCTAATTTTTAGCCCTGTTTCAACTTTGACTTGAATATTAAAAAAGGGTTTTTCTTATTCCCGAAATTTGTTTAATACATGCTCTTTAAATATTCCTTTACCTATGAAATATGGTCCATATAGCGTTAGGCTTCTACATCCAGGGCCGGCCTTAGAGCGGGGCGGTCGCCCTGGGCGCTAAATTTTAGGGGGCGCCAAATTCCCAAGAGAAATTTAATGAAAATATTAGAATAGCTCAAAGGAGTGCGGAATATTCCGTTTATATTTCGCAACTTGGCCAATATATGTTTCTTAAGGGGTAACGGGACTGTAGATCGATGAAAAAATCGAAATTTTTTTATGGGCTTAAAAAAAACTTTGAACCCTCTAGAATAAGGTAAAAAAAATGTTATCCCTGAACAAAAATTGTTTGCACTACATTTCCAAGTTTTTACCGAGCGCCTCTGGTCGCCTCGGAAGGACTACCTGGGTCGAGCTGATACCTGCTCTCGATAACTTAGATTTTGGTCTTCTAACTTCAGCTCGGCATCAATAGATATAATTAGTGAGTATTTCTGATCCTTACGAAGCATTTTTGAGGGAAAATACGTTAGTACACGTGCTTGAGACTTGTTAACACGTGGTAAACATTTCTTGGATTTAGCAACTTATATCGCTGTATCCATCTTCAACGATGTTTTAACTAGTTTCCTCCACACTATGATATTGGTATCTAGGCCTACAACTTTTGCTAGGAATCGGATGCAAAACGCATCCAGCACGCAGAGCGATCCCTGACTGATGCGGCAAAAGAGGCGCGCTCAGGTAAAAAATCGTCCAGGAAGAACATGGAGAGCGAATATTTGGACGTGGATTGCAGATTAACGATAATTTATCATTATTTCATACCTATATCACATGTCAAAACCAGAGCTCGCAAATAACAGTTGACCGTTTTTATACCCGTACTCAAAAAGAGTTAAGGGGTATACTGTATTTGTGGTAAAAGTGGATGTGTGTAACGCAGAGAAGGAAAATTTTCCGACCCCATAAAGTATATATATTCTTGATCAGTATCAATAGCCGAGTCGATAGAGCCATGTCTGTCTGTCCGTCCGTCTGTCCGTCTGTCTGTCTTGATGAGCGCCTAGATCTCAGAGACTATAAGAGTTAGAGCAACCAAATTTTGTTTCGAGACTCATGTGATATCACACTGCTGCAAGTGTATTTCAAAATTTCGCCCCGCCCCTTTCCGCCCTCACAAAGGACGAAAATCTGTGGCATCCACAATTTTAAACATACGATAAAACTAAAAACGCAGTATCGTAAAGAATGACCATATCTACCAGATTGCTAAATCTGGTATAGATCGGATCATTATTATGGCCAGAATGAAGAAATTAATTTTCAATTGCTTCCCCCACCTCCTCTGGCGCTGCTGACGCTATTCATTCTCTTTCTCGCTCGCACACACTCTGCCCTGTGCAATGTGCGAGCAACCCCTAGCGGAGGAGATGTAGAATCTAAATGGTAGATGTAGAATAGCTGTTCTACGTGTATAATATACATTTTAGATGTAGATGTAGTTAACAAATGTAGCAAAAAATTTTAAAATTTAAAATTTTTTATAATTTTCAATTATAAGCTCACTAATTTATATACTGACTGAGTACGGGTATAAAAGTACAGTCGAGACTAGAAGCGACTCACTCAAACCAACCTCAAAATTGGATCTGCTAAATTGGTCAGGGCAAAAACAAAAAGGGATTTGCTCCGAACAGCTGTGGCAGCCTGATTTGGCTGTCGATAAGTCTCTGTTAAACATAACAGAGGCTTTTTTAGTATGAGCTACCACTAACGCGTGGGTATAACAGCAGTAAATTTCGCGCTTAACAGTACAAAGTGTAAACGAATTCACAAAAGTGGATTCCAGAGCGCGTCGAAATGAAAATTCATACTTTTTGCTGAAAAGTAGAACGCAAAGTGAATGTGAAAACCGGAGCCTGCCTGACTATGTCACAAGATAGATTAAACTCTTCGGCTATATTACGAGTATTTATTAAAAATAAGATTGCTTCTCAGCTATTATCGAAGACTTTAGAAAAATTGACGTAGGCAAACCCACAAAAAGAAACTTGCTTATAATACTTTACAAACAAATTTTGTTTGTTTCTCTCTCATAGTCAAATAAAATTCACAAAATTCAACAATTTTGCTACCTTGGCCTTAACCGGTTCATAACAAAAAACATAAAAAAACTGAATTGATATAAATACATATTAACAGAGGGCGCTTCGGCTTATATACGCCCTGAGCATCATGAAACGTAACGCCGGCCCTGTCTACATCGATAACAGTGACGCTATCTCGCACGAAAAACGGCCGTTTTTTCTGGCGAGTTGGCGTCACTGTTATCAGAGCCAAAAGGGTCTGCTGCGCAAATATGGACTATAGTCCCAAGGTGAAGGAATATTCAAAGAGTATTAAATAAAAAAAAGTGGGTAAACTTCATGCTTTATGGTTACACTGTTTTGTTTGTTTACAAACAGAAATCTGTTGAAATTTCATATGTTGTATTAAAGCAAGCAGAAATGTCTTATTTGTGGGCGCTGTAGAGCTGGAGGACGATAATACACACTGCAATATTAGATAAATCCGATCCTGCAGGACAGATATGCAATCAACATTGTTTTTATTTCCTTTTGATTGATTAAATTGAGTGCCGGTTATAAAATTAATAAATAATAATATCCATATAATCTGTATTCATTCGATTTCCCTAATTAGATTACATTTGTTTTCTTTATTTCACTTTTGTAGCTGGCTTTCCATTTTTAAAGTGTTTGTGTGTATGTGTGTCATTTGGACGACGTAAATGGAAATATTTCCCATTTCTGATCGAGATGGGGAAAATACCATCGGTTGCTTTTCTAGTATGTATCGAATAGAATTTCTTCGGAACTGAGTACCGATCTGCGAAACGCCTGCTGCGAAATTTTCAGTCGACCGAAAAACAGGGATCATTTCTTATCGGTTTCATCCCTGATATCGGTCGGTCGAAAATTTAGCGCGTCTGAGTACTAGGCTTAAACTTAAATTATCTGGATAATTTTCTATTGTATGTGTTATCCAAAGCGTTCATACAATTTGTTTGACTTTTGCTACCTCTTTACCTACTCTGTGCATATACACAACACAAACTAAAAAAAACATTTAAAACCAAACTCGAGTCGAGCATCGAGCATGCCCAAGCAACGTAGTTTAACGTAGTTTATGAAAAGTATAAAAGCTCGTTTCTACATGTGTTAAGCATATGGGTCTAGTAGTGGTTAAAAATAGTGTCCTTTTTCAGACGCAGGCTCGTCTATTTGAAATACTCCGTTTCTTTTGCTTTTAATAGCACATTTTTGCACTTTTTGTGCTCTGCCTACACTACACGACAAAATTGAACTTTTTTTCCTCAAGCATCCAACCCGGGTTTTCTGATAGATATGAAGCTTTAAATTTGTTTGAAGAATTATGGTATTTTTTCTATGGCAGAACTTTTTTTGAAGAATTTTTGAAGTCTGGTTGTGAAGAACTTTTCTATTCTGGAAATATAATTTAAACAGCTACAAGTCCAAACACTTTGTGATTTCAGCTTACCGTCTGGAAAATATAAAGCATTCAAATGGAAAAATAATTTTTGTGCAGTATTTTTTACGAAACTTTGACTTTAAAAACTCAGTTATATCCTATGTTTCTTATTTTTTGTGTATAGGTTCATTTCTGAGGTGTCGTTTAAGGTATTGCTCTTTCAAATCTTTGGAGAAACTTTGGAGCTAAAATTCGTTAACCAAAACTACAAAATTAAAAAATTAGCAAATAAATACCTTTTTGAAGGATTCCGGCCCAACTGCCGGAAGGCGATCAGGTACCAAAAAATACAAGTCCTTTTCGTTTGCTTTGTTCCCAACTGGCAGTTGGGCGCGCAGTTTACAACCAGACGTAGGTTAGGTTAGGTTGAGGCGGTTGTCGGGATCCCGACACACTTAGGCCGGTTTCGGCCCGTTGTGATACCGCATGGAACATTTTCCCCCTTTCCCTGTGAGACTCTATGTTATCCATTATCCCATCCGGATGCCCTTATAAAGTTTGCAATCCTTCTAGGACCCATTGCAGACATATCTGAAATGTCGGTTAAGAAAGGTGAGCCCAAGTATTGAAGTCTCCTTCTGCTGAGTGCCGGACAGGAGCAGATCAGATGTTCCACCGTCTCCTCCTCGTCCTCATCTCTTCAGCTACGACAGAAGTCGTTATAGGGGGCACCCAGCCTGTTTGCATGTGTGCCTATTAACCAATGTCCCGTGGAACCAGACGTAAGATACTTGAGTTATGTGAAAAAATAAAGCGCTACCTCTGAAAAAAAGCTTTAAAAAATACCAGTTTTCAAAAATTCTTAAAATAAAAGTTCATCAAACCATTTCTAAGCCCCAAATCTTTAAGAAAAATTTGGTTTTGTTCGGATAGTGCTATTAGCCCAACTATCACCACTAAAAACAACAAAATCAAGCAGATAAAAAATCAAAATTTGTCGCTAAACAATTATGATTGTGAAAAATGGTAAAATCCTAAAAATAAATAGTTGAAACTAATTGTATCATAAGATAAGATATTATTGTTATCCCATGAGGCCATAAAGACACTGATGGATATATAGGAGGAGAACATTGACGGTTTTCATGATATGAGGAAGCACTCCCACAAAATGTTTGAAAATAAATAAATAACAGCATCAATTCTCTTTCGTCCATTAATTATTTAGTTAAATATCTGCCGTCGAATTACTCTTTCGTGTACATTCCGGATATAAACTTCATTTTTATACCCGGTACTCGACAAGTTTAGGCGTACATTAAGTATATTTGTACACTAAAGTGGGCTGAAAGTCCAACATTTTTTTAACTTAAATCGGCTGGCCCGGTGATATAAAGTTGTGTAAAGGGTTTCTAAAACGAGGCAAAAAAAATTTGTGAAATCTGTTTACGTTTGACGCGTGCGCATCCAGGTCAAAAAATTTTTTTTTTTTAAACCTGTACTCAAAAACAAAAAATTAACATAAAACAAGTGTTGATAGATCGCGAATTATAAAAAGTTTATCAGGCAGTCTCCGGTTATCACATTCACGTTGCGTTTTACCTTTCAGCAAATAGTATGACTTTTCATTCGACGCGCTCTGAAATCCACTTTTATGAATTCATTTACTCTTTGTACTGTTAAGCGCGAAATTTACTGCTGTTATACCCACGCGTTAGTGCCAGCTCATACAAAAAGGCCTCTGTTAAGTTTAACAGAGACTTATCGATAGCCAAATCGGGCTGCCACTGCTGTTCGTAGCAATTCGTTTTTTTTGTTTTTGCCCTGACCAATTTTGCAGATCTAATTTCGAGGTTAGTTTAAGCAAAAATTATTTATAAAAAGGGCACAAGCTCAATTGCCCAGTTAATAGTGTCAAATTCATGTCAATGCATCAATCAGTCATCTATTTTTTTCCTTTTGCAATTAAAATTTGTTTAGTTGTATAAAAAGACGTTTACTTTTCATTTCGGCGAGGAATTTGTTGCCGTTTTCAAAACGTAAAAGTCATGCATTTCACGTGTGCGGGAGCGCCTAACTTTTCGTTTTGAAAAGTAAATCACATTTTTTGTGAAAGTAAAAACTGGAGGCTGCCTGAAAACCATTTTTAGACGCTTAAATTGGCTTTTTCATAGTTAAGGCTTTGCTCCAGCACCGCGGAATCGAAAAATTCCTGTCAAACTAAATACAAACGAGAAGGAACGTGAGTCGCTTCTAGTCGCGACTCTACTTTTATACCCGTACTCAGTCAGTATATAAATTTATAAGCTTATGATTAAAATTTAAAAAAAAAATTTAAATTTTACATTTTACATTTTTTTGCTACATTTGTTAACTACATCTACATCTAAAATGTAGATTATACATGTGGAACAGATATTCTACATCTACCATTTAGATTCTACTTCTCCTCTAGGGTTGCTCGCGCATTGCGCAGGGCGAGTGTGTGCGAGCGAGAAGAGAATAAATAGCGTCAGCAGCGCCAGAGGAGGTGGGGAAGCAACTGAAAATTAATTTCTTTATTATGGCTATAATAATGATCCGATCTGATTTAGATTCGGCAATTTGATAGATATGGTCATACTCTACGATACTGCGTTTTTAGTTTTATGGTATCTTCAAAATTGTGGCTGTCACAGATTTTCGTCTTGTGGTGGCGGAAGTGGGCGGGCGAAATTCTGAAATACACTTGTAACAGTGTGATATTACATGAGTCTGGAACCAAATTTGGTTGATCTAGCTCTTAAGGTCTCTGAGATCTAGGCGCTCATCAAGACGGACAGACAGACAGACAGACGGACGGACAGACAGACAGACGGACGGACAGACAGACATGGCTCTATCGACTCGGCTATTGATGCTGATCAAGAATATATATACTTTATGGAAAATTTTCCTTCTCTGCGTTACACACATCCACTTTTACCACAAATACAGTATACCCCTTAACTCTTTTTGAGTACGGGTATAAAAAAAACTGTGGAAAACTGTGGAATTGTACGCAACATAAAAAATAGATGAAAATTATTATTTTTGGCCTTTCAACAACTTAAATACGCATGGTTATCATCATGATTATTAATAATTCGTGTTTTATGAAAAATGCTTTTGTGCGACAATATCATTTGACAAATATCAATTAAAGTTCTTATATATTACCTAGCAAAGTACCAAATGTTCGTTTTCCTTATTCCAAATGTTAACTGTTTAGACAATCGTATCGTGCAATCACCCTTATAAAATAAAATATATTATTACTTTTACTGGGAGCACCCTGTTTTCCTTCAACCTTGATAACTCATGTGGTAGTTGGCAAGGGTTATATGTTGAGGAATCGCTATTTTTTTCGTTTTCTCAGACAAAATTTCACATAAAGACTTGAAATATAGATACATATGTACTGTGTTTAGTTTTTGAACATTTGAGTTTACGTGATTTGACTAATTTAAAAATTTGGAATATGTGCTATCAACAACTAATTGTGTTCAATAATTAGTATTTCGTCGCCGACGCCATTTTGTTTGATTTTAAATTCATTCATTTATAGATGGAACTTGGAAAAAAAGGTAAATTTTTTGTATAATACAGATAATACCTAATCTATAGAAACAATTGTTATGTTTTGTGGTGTGTATTAATAAAATATTTAGTCGTATACATATTTTTACTTGCGTCGCTTGTGTGTGAGTTTGTTTTAAGATTCAAATGCATATGTACATACATGTAAGCATATGTACTCATATTCACGAACATATGTATGTACATGGTCCGATAAATGGATTTAAATACATAGTAACTTATTTCTATCAAACACATCTCTATTTCATTTAAAATCAAACAACATATTAATGAAAGATTAAAATTGTTTTGATTCATTTCAGGTATAAGGGTGGTCGGACACCTTCAATAAGGTCCAGTGAAAGGCGACGCCCTCAAAGTATTTCGTCATTATCCACATTATCTCCGAGAGTTGTATTGTCCAGATTGGAACCTAGGGATTTTGAGCGACTTCGATTATCCTACAAAGTTGCAATCGACCAAAGAAGATCAAGAAGCTGCCGTGGCATGAACATGGGTCAAAAAATTAGTGGTGGAGTAAAAACAGTTAGTCGTAATGATTCGCAAGCTACTTTTAAACCAATTATACCAAGGGAGCTACAAGCTGATTTTTTAAAACCAGCGCGCATTGATATTTTGCTTGATATGCCACCAGCGATTCGAGAACTTCAACTGAAACATTCTTGGAACTCCGAAGACAGGTCGTTAAACATATTTGTGAAAGAAGATGACAAGTTGACATTTCACAGGCATCCAGTCGCCCAGAGTACAGATTGCATACGTGGAAAAGTCGGCCTCACAAAGGGATTGCATATTTGGGAAATATATTGGCCAACAAGACAAAGAGGAACACATGCAGTTGTTGGCGTATCCACTGCTGATGCACCCTTACACTCAGTTGGGTATCAAAGTTTAGTTGGATCTACTGAACAAAGCTGGGGCTGGGACTTAGGTAGAAACAAATTGTACCACGATTCAAAAATTGTGCTGGCGTCACATATCCAGCCATTTTGAAAAACGACGAAGCTTTTTTGGTTCCAGACAAGTTCTTAGTAGCATTAGACATGGATGAAGGAACCTTAAGTTTTATTGTTGATCAGCAATATCTTGGTATTGCGTTTAGAGGGCTGAAAGGGAAAAAACTGTATCCAGTTGTTTCAGCGGTTTGGGGACACTGCGAGATTACTATGCGCTACATAGGCGGACTAGATCGTAAGTATAGTTCAAATATATAGTAACATGTCTTTTAATTAGGATCGATTTTTAATTGAATTATAAACACTTACAAACTAATTAATTATTTAACAGGCATAGTGGTGTAGCATGAAAGTAAACGCGTGATTTTGCTTAACGTACAACAAATTCAAAATTAATCTTTATTTTGTATTTATTAATTTCAATATGTACATAACAAATTCAAAATTAATCTTTATTTTGTATTTATTAATTTCAATATGTACATAACAAACAACAGAAAAACGTACAACATAACTTTCATATTTGAGATACGTAAAGTGCACTCATCATTGTTGATTAAAAAAGTGTGTATGCGCTTTCTTGTTGGAAAAAAATATGAGAATCTTTGCTCATCACGTGTTAAATCAACAATTTTATTTATGTGAATTAAATTATGTAGCATGAAAGTAAACGCGTGATTTTGCTTAACGTACAACAAATTCAAAATTAATCTTTATTTTGTATTTATTAATTTCAATATGTACATAACAAATTCAAAATTAATCTTTATTTTGTATTTATTAATTTCAATATGTACATAACAAACAACAGAAAAACGTACAACATAACTTTCATATTTGAGATACGTAAAGTGCACTCATCATTGTTGATTAAAAAGTGTGTATGCGCTTTCTTGTTGGAAAAAAATATGTATATGGACGAGCATCTCCCTTTATCACACACGCACGGAATGCATACAATCTTCTTTAAATTGTAAATAGTTTGCGGGAATCATGATCGCCACCGCAGACGGGCCGACATCCACGAAAGCTACAACTGTAGACATAGAAATTAGTTTGTATGTACATACATTGCCCATGTTCTAAAGAACAAACGAAAATGAGCAATATGATGGTATTTTCACAGTATTACTACTATTAATATTATTCTTGTTATTTAACTGAATGACATCGATCCTTAGGCTTACAAAAATGTATATATATAATAAAAATTGACTTTTTTTTATTTAAGCTGAACCCTTGCCCTTAATGGATCTTTGCCGAAGAACTATTCGACAAAAAATTGGACGAGCAAACTTGGAAGAACGTATACAACAGCTTCAACTTCCACTGTCGATGAAAACTTATTTATTGTATAAAAACCGTAGATAATATTTTTGATAAGTAAAAAGTGTACCAATTTTAATTTTTGCTGCATGTGATGAAAGCAGTAAAAAACAATTAAGTTAGTTTATAATAGTCTTAGATCAATGTTAGTTTTTCTGTCTTCTACCAGAAAACGTAAAGGATTTAAAATATATAAATACTTGAATTTAGGTTTAAAAGGTTTATTGTATAATAAGTCGCATGCAATTAACCGTATTTATAGAAAACGACATCTCATTTTGCAATAAATTGAGGAAACGTACGTTCTTCATTTAATACTTATATGTATTCCTAAAAATAAAAAAATATTTAAAAGTACTCCACGTGGTATATATATATAAAAAAATATATTTGTAAAATACATTACACACAATATACCCATTTGAAGTATATTTTTAGTTTTAACGAGCTACTTTTGATCGCGTATAGTTTGTGTATAACTTATATATCATTGGTATGCTCAAACTGGCTCGAATTCATTTATTACGAGAGAATAGATATGTATTAAAAAAAGTGTTTATAGGTGCAATAATTTATAAAGAATGCATGAAAAATTAATTCTCTTGGATGCTATCAAATTTTGGCTAGCAAATACATGTGCAGAACCGAACAAATTCAAATATTCTCCAACTTTCTAGCCAGAATTTCCCTGAGACGAATTTCTTGAAACTCAAACTATATCGAGTGTCAAAAGCGTCGCGTTTAAATACAAAATGGATATTTGCAATACTGAAATTTAAATATTGGGCAGTGCATTTCATTAATCTAATTTTCAAATTTAAATCTGTATTAGCTAAGCTGGGTAAATATTTGTATTAGCCTTGTTGAGTTTCAAGTATTACAGCTTTATTTCTTAGCTTCAATAATATAAAAATATATTAGACTATTTTGTGCTGATTGTCGTTCGAGTTGGAGAAGTTTGACTGGTATGCTCAATAACTGCGGTTAATTATATTGCGCGTTATGCGCTGTATAGTTTTTAACAATAAGCTTCCAAGTAATCATAAATTGTGGCTTTTATTAAATAAGCCAAATTTTAATAAAACATTAATTTGGAAATGATTTTTGTAAACAGTTAATTTTAAAATGTGTACTTATACTGTATTCTAGATTGTTTGTTCGTAAGTTTAATATTAAAATTCATGACATTTAATAAAGACCTAATTTAACTGACACAAAAAAAAATGCCATTAGATCTACTTATTGTGATCTTTGGGGAATTTTTGCGAGAATTAAAACAGACGGACCCAAATTGGACCGTGTTTAAGCAAGAACAAGAGGTTGATAGAGTTAAATGTAATGATGTGGCAGTCAGGTTACTGTGCCAACCGACGATACGTTTGTTTGCGACGATGATAGTTTTGGAAGTGTCTTCAGCCTTTTTGACGAGCCTACCTCACAGCGGCTGACCAACACCGAGCAAAGCACCAGCAAGAGCATAAGCAAAGGCAAACAAAACGGTGATAAAGAAACGTTAAATTAAGAGATGTTACATACATATGATCATCTGCTCTTTGTGCTGCCATGGCCATGCATGTGCCGGCGCTTAGCCGAACACGAATAGTTCCACAAAATCGACCTTAGTACCAGTTACAGGGCAAGTCAAAAGTTGTGTCATAATGATAAAACAATTTTGAAAATCCGTCTTGTTTTGACCTTTCTACCACTTGCAATGCGTACGGCTACGCCATTCGCCTTCAGAGAAAGGCCCTTTCGGACATCAATAGCCGAATCGATATGCATAGCTATGTAAGTCTGTCTGTCCCTCCGTCCGCCCGTCTTGCTGAGCGCCTAGATCTCAGAGACTATAAGAGATAGAGCAACCAAATTTTGTTTCGAGACTCATGTGACTCATTCCACTGCTACAAGTGTATTTCAAAATTTCGCCCCGCCCCCTTCCGCCAACAACAAATAATGAAAATCTGTGACAGACACAATTTTGAAGATACA
Source organism: Drosophila subsilvestris (assembly GCA_035043285.1). Taxonomy (NCBI): domain Eukaryota; kingdom Metazoa; phylum Arthropoda; class Insecta; order Diptera; family Drosophilidae; genus Drosophila; species Drosophila subsilvestris. The sequence goes on from JAWNNB010001890.1 coordinate 234,878, forward strand.
ATAAAACTAAAAACGCAGTATCGTAGAAAATTACCAGAATTACTATAAAAGCTAGAGCAACCAAATTTTTCTATCCAGACTTCTGTGCTGTATTTAAAATTTCGCCCCGCCCCTTCCGCCTACACAAAGGAATCATTAAAAATGTTCAAAGAATGCCAAAGGAACGATATTTTTAATAAATCAATCTAAAATTTCGACAAGTGTGTTTTAAAATTTTCAAATGATGAATAGTAAAACCCATAATGGACCGCGACTTGTGAAGAAATTTCGTGCATAAATATTTGGCGGTCGGCTATGGTTCCTTTTTAATGTAATTTTAAAGTATTATTTTTCCCATACAAAATGTAAGAACAACAGTGTATGCTTTTGAAAAAAATGTCAAGATTTTAAAACTTTTTGCATATGAGTTGTAACATTTTAGTCCAAGTTTGTTGAAAGCTGTTTATTTTGTAATCATGGGAATGTGGACGGGTTGTGAAATGTCTTTTTCACGATTTTCATAGTTAAATTCGCCTTCTCGTTCATAAAAAATAAGTCTCGCTGTATCTAAACTTTAAAATTTGTGCAATCCTAACCCATACGCTACTAATAGGCACCCAGCGGAATTTATTAACCGAGTCAACGAAGCCAACGAATACAAGAATACAAGGCTAAGAAGAAGGCCCCCCATAACTCTTCCTAGTAGTCAGACCAGTGCTCCATCTCTATCTCCACCCTCATCTTCCCGCTCTATTTCAACCCCACATTCTCGTCCCACGTTATTGTGTTTACCGAGACCTGGTTAAAGCCGGACATCCTTAGTTCCGAAGTTTTGGCAGGACGATACACAATCTTTAGAAATGACCATTCGTCTCGACGTGGTCCTCATTGCAGTGGACTCAAACTTTACGTCGGAACATTTTATAGTCCAGGTTCAACAAGACCTGGAATTCCTGTGCGTAAAACTGATTCTCCCAGGCTGTTTCATTTTCATTACTTGCTCGTATATTCCACCTTCCTCGGATATCTTAATATACTAGCATCACTTGTCCGCTCTAAAAACTGTTTCTTCCCCGCTATCAGATAAAGACCATATGATAGTTCTTGGCGATTTCAATTTGCCAGGTATTGCTTGGTATTCGGTTAACGAGTCTAATAACCTTGTGGCCATGTCACGACATGACTTTATAGACGGCTTGTTGGACCTATCCCTGTCTCAAGTCAACCATGTGCAAAATTCCTTGGGTCGCTTGTTTGCTTGATCTGTGCTTTGTCTCGGATCCGACCATAGCGTTGCTAACCTGAGACATTCCGCTCACTATGCCTGAAGACTCCTACCATCCTACATTCGAAGTGTTGGTCGATATTTGGCCTACTGTATTGGATCGAACGGGTAGGCTATCTGAACGTTTCCGTTGCTTTCGTAAATCCGAGTTTACGAAGCTTAATAACCTCATGAGGGATTTTGATTGGTCCGCTTTGTACTTGTGCACTGACGTTATGAAAGACACAAACATATTTTACAATGTACTTGGCACACTTTTTGATTCTTGTGTCCCACTTTCTTGTCCGGTTAGATCTGGGAAGTTTGGTTTACCAAAGAGTTATCCAGTGTCAAAAACTTAAAATCAAGACTTTATAAAAAGTTTCAAGAAGTTGGTTCTCCGACTTCTCTCTCTCGCTATGTATTAGCTCGGTCAAATTTCTCCGTTCCTAACTCTCAATGCTATAAAAATTACTTATCTCGATGCAGGATACGCTTTTCACAGGACCGCAAACAGTTTTACAGCTTTGTAAATAGTAAGCGTAGAACGTCGGTATCATTTCTAAATATGACGGCAATCAATGATCAGGCAATTGCCGATTTTTTTGCCAAATTTTTCCAAACAACCTATTCCCATGAAAGCTACTCTGGTCAGCCGTATCCATACAGTTTACCAAGGTCGAATGGGATTTGAATCGAATGGGAATCAAAGTTCTCTGCTTCATGACCCTCGCTGACCCTCGACTTCATCAACTGCCTAATGCGGGCCGGCAAGAACTTCCCGGACAACGTGTACCCCGGCCAGCGTTGTGCCACCGAGAACCACATCAACAGCTGGGAGAACATCAAGACCTGCGCCAACTCCACCGAGGGCAATCAGCTGCTTCGTAAGGCCGGCGAAGCCACCCAGCGGCTCAAGGAGCCGCTCGCCAGCGTGCCCAGAGTACTCTTCAATGAGCAATTCGAGAAGAAGGTCAACGAGCGTGCCCAGGTCAACTTCATTGGCACCCTCTGCCAGTATGTCTCGGCGCCCCAGCCACGTATCTGCGCTCAGCACAATGCCGCCGCAGCCCCTGGCCTGGCCAGCGTAAGCGCCATCCTAAGCTCCCTACTGGGTCTTTGGTTTATCCGCTCCTTCTACTAAGCTGTCTGAGTCTCAATGGGGAATCTCAATGCCTTATGATTGTATTTTCTCTTTATTTCTGTTTACTGGTTTGCTTCCAGGACTTCCAGGAATTGAAACTCAAGCCGTCCAATCGTCCAGCTCGAATATATCAGTATATCAGAGAACAAATTTATTTTACAAGAGCTGGACTGCTCTTAAATGTAACATGATCTTTGACTAGTTAAGCAGGTGTTTTCCCCAGGTCCTGATGGAGTTCCCGGCTGTGTACTCAGGTACGTTTCCGACGCTCTGTGTGGACCCCTGCTTAAACTATTCACCATATCTATTAATTTTTCATGCTTCCCCCCGGTCTGGGAGGAATCTTTTATTATTCCACTCCATAAGAAAGGTAGCAAGACTGATGCATGTAATTATAGAGGTACATATATCCAAGTTATCCGCTATTCCTAAAATATTTGAACAAATTTTAACTCCGCACTTGCAACATCTCTACAAATCACTTATATCTCCATCTCAGCACGGATTTATAAGGCGACGATTAATAACCATAAATTTATTAGAGTTTACCACTTTTATCATTAAAGGTTAAACTTTCAGACGGATGTTATCTACACTGATTTCAGTAAAGCATTTGACTCTGTAAACCACTCCCTTCTAGCACAAAAACTTGACCTTTTAGGGTTTCCGCCTAATCTTTTGAGATGGATTTCTAGCTACCTTGGTTCTAGGTCTCAACGAGTCCTCTTCAAAAAATCCTTCTCTTCACCTGTTGAGGTTACTTCTGGAGTACCACAGGGCAGCCATTAAGGCTTACTTTGACGAAGCTCTTTATTAATGACCTGCCTTCAGTATTAACAAATTCTCGAGTGCTCATGTATGCGGATGATGTTAGACTCTGTGTCCAGTACAAGGACATTTCATTTCACTACAATCCGATCTTAATAACTTTAAGTCATGGTGTTGTGCAAATATGTTACACCTAAATCCCTCCAAATGCAAAGTTATGGCAATTTATTGCTCCAGCCCCATGTTGGCTCCTTACACCCTCTGCGGTGGTTCTCTTGAGAGAATTACATTGGTTAATGATCTTGCTGTTAAACTAGACCCCAAGTTAACGTTTTCCGAACACATTTCCACCATGGTAAATAAGGCCATGGGCGTGCTTGGTTTTAAAAAAGGTGGGCAACGGAGTTTGAAGATCCCTGTATAACGAAGACTCTCTACATCTCGCTTGTTCGTCTGATTTTAGAGTATGGCTCTTGTGTAACCAAAAAATATTGTTTCGTTTGGAAGCTATTAATAAATGCCACAAAAAGTGGTCGAAGTTCCCATAATGCAGTGAGGGCAAAAATTTGAGTCCTTTTTGAACTTGTCTATACGGAGCACTCGATCAATTTTGCGCTTTGCAGCACATTTGCGCATTTCTGTCCATCAGCGCAACTGTAGGTAAGTAAGAGTGTGTGCGAGCGAGAAAGATAATGAGTAGCGTCAGTAGCGCCGTAGGAGGTGGGGGATGCAATTGAAAATTAATTTCTTCAATTTGGCTATATTTATAATCCGATCCGACTCAGATTCGACAATCTGTTAGATATGGGCATTTTCTATGATACTGCTTTTTTAGTTTTACCGTATCTTTGAAATTGTGGCTGCTACAGATTTTCGTCTTTTGTGGTGTCGGAAGGGGGCGCGGCGAAATTTTGAAATACACTTGTAGCAGTGTGATATCACATGAGTTATAGTCTTTGAGATATAGGCGCTCATCAGACATGGCTATATCGACTCGGCTATTGATGCTGATCAAGAATATATATCCTTTATGGGGTCGGAAACGTTTCCTTCTCTGCGCTACCACCCCTTAAATCTTTGAGTACGGGTATGAAAAGAAATGCCAGAAATCAGTAAATGCACTGAGCGCATATGCATGATAATACCTGTGCACGCCTGCATTAAAATATTTTGCAACGTCAAAACAACGTCAGTATATAAATTTGTAAGCTTATGATTAAAATAAAAAATTTTTTTTTTTGTTTCACATATTTTTGCTACATCTGTTAACTACATCTACTTCTTAAATGTAGATAATACATCTAAAACAAATATTCTACATCTACCATTTACAACTACATCTCCTCCGCGAGAGGGCGCTCGCTTACTGCACAGGGCAGAGTGTGTGCGAGCGAGAAAGAGAATGAATAGCGTCAGCAGCGCCAGAGTAGGTGGGGGAAGCAACTGAAAATTAATTTCTTCATTCTGAATATAATAATGATCCGATCTGATTCAGATTCAGCAATCTGATAGATATGGTCATTCTCTACTATACGTTTTTAGTTTTATCGTATCCCTAAAATTGTGGCTGCCACAGATTTTCGTCCTTTGTGAATGTCGAAAATTTTAAATACACTTATAGCAGTGTGATATCACATGAGTCTCGAAACAAAGTTTGGTTGCTCTAACTCTTATAGTCTCTGAGATCTAGGCGCTCATCAAGACGGACAGACGGACAGAAAGACAGACAGACAGAGACTCGGCTTTTGATGCTGATGAAGAATATATATACTTTATGGGGTCGGAAAATTTTCCTTCTCTGCGTTACACACATCCACGGGTATACGGGTATAAAAAATGTAATTTTTCGCGAAACATCTCATGTACAGGTATGTACATGTATGATCAGGCAATTACCGATCAACCTCTTCTAATGGAAAATACTCTGTTAAGCCGTATCCATACAATTTACCAAGGTCGAACGGCATTTTCAGCTTCGTGTTAAATCACGGCTTTTATGAGCTTCGACTAGTTAAGCCGGTGCTTTCACACGGTCCTGACGTAGTTCCCGGCTGTGTACTCAGGTAGTGTGCCGACGCTCTGTGTGGACCCCTGCCTAAACTATTCACCGTATCCATTAATGTGTCATGATTTCCCCCGATCTGGAAGTAATACTATATTATTCCTGTCCATAAGAAAGATAGCAAGCCTGACGCAAAGAATTATAGAGGTATATCTACATAAGTGATACCAAAGACAATATAATATATTATTATATAATATAATATGCGTAACGCTCATACATTTCAATTGCCATATTCAAGCAATTTCAGCAAGCGACGAAATTCGCGCCATCTCGCTCGCACAAAATCTGAGAGCGTACCAATCTAAACATAGAATCCGCTTGCATGTGTGAGTACACACAGAACCAAAGAGTGCGTTTGTGTGCGCACTTGTGCGAAGCACACTATTTTCAAGACAAAAACAATTTTATGAGTTGAGAAACGAATACACATTTTTTTTAAATAGGTATTCATGCGGGCTCCGTTTTTTACTTTCACCACAAAATGTAATTTACTTTTCAAAACGAAAAGTTAGGCGCTCCCGCACACGTGAAATGCATGAGTTTTCCGTTTTCAAAACGGCAACAAATTCCTCGCTGAAATTAAAAGTAAACGTCTTTTTATACAACTAAACAAATCTTAATTGCAAAAGGAAAAAAATAGATGACTGATTGATGCATTGACATGAATTTGACACTATTAACTGGGCAATTGACCTTGTGCCCTTTTTATAAATAATTTTTGCTTAAACCAACCTCAAAATTGGATCTGCAAAATTGGTCAGTGCAAAAACAAAAAAGCGAATTGCTCCGAACAGCAGTGGCAGCCCGATTTGGCTATCGATAAGTCTCTGTTAAACTTAACAGAGGCCTTTTTGTATGAGCTGGCACTAACGCGTGGGTATAACAGCAGTAAATTTCGCGCTTAACAGTACACAGAGTAAACGAATTCATAAAAGTGGATTTCAGAGCGCCTCGAAATGAAAAGTCATACTTTTTGCTGAAAAGTAAAACGCAAAGTGAATTTGAAAACCGGAGCCTGCCTGAATATGTATTTTTATGTATGTATATTCGTTCATTACGTAGGTTGCTATTTAAGTTTCTGGCCTAACTCTGAAAAACACAACATAGAAGTCTGAATTATTTTTTTAAATTTTGATCAACATTCTGTATGAATATTTAACCCTTTTTTGAATAATTTTAACCTAATTTCACAACACTTTTGGCACCCAGAAAAAGTATCTCTAAAACAGGCCTTAATTCGGGTTTTTTGCTTTAAAACATCCATACCGTCGATTATTGATTTGATCAACATTCTGTATGAATATTTAACCCTTTTTTGAATAATTTTAACCTAATTTCACAACACTTTTGGCACTTAGAAAAAGTATCTCTAAAACAGGCCTTAATTCGGGTTTTTTGCTTTAAAACATCCATACCGTCGATTATTGATTTGATCAACATTCTGTATGAATATTTAACACTTATTTGAAACATTTTAACCTAATTTAACAACACATTTGGCACTCAGAAAAAGTATCTCTAAAACGCCTTAATTCGGGTTTTTTGCTTCAAAACATCCATACCGGCGATTATTGATTTTGTTTCGATTTTGTATTTTTACATCCATGATTCGCCACCTGTATAGATGTTATACACAGCCCTTGAAGCACCACGATTGTACTTTTGTAAAATTTTGGATACCAGTCGATACCAGTCTGTATGGTTAGTGGTGTTGTTAATGTGTTCGTGAGGTCACTGAAATAAGATGGGTTAATTTATATATTCTGTTACGGCACGCGTTGTAACGGAAAAAAATGAGAAAAAAGGAGTGGTTTGACCGACGCTTCGATCGCAACGTCGACTTCATATTCTGCTCGGCGTCCGCAGCAGCAGAGAAAAACGCCTGAATGAAGCGTAGTTGACATTTGTCATCGATCACTTCTGGTACTGCAGGGGTATATATGCAGGCAGATCTAGAATGCTTGAGAATATGTGTGCACATTAAGTCTTAGTTGGGAGAGCGCCCTAGACTCTAGATCAGAGGTCGGCAGCGTCGTATGCAATGTGCATAGAGAACAATTTTAGGCAGAGCAGTCGGCACACGTACATAGTACAAACTTCGTGTGGCTTCGTAATTCTGCCCGGCTGACGTAGTGGCAGAGAATCCAGCTACGGGCTATGCACAAAGCTTCGTAATTCTGCTCGCAGCGTCTTTCGCAGCGGCAGAGAAATGTCTGATGTCCTCGCACACAAACGCACCAAAAAAATGTGTGAGTCTGGGTGCCGACCCCTGCTCTAGAGGCTAGAGCCAGCCGCTCTCTCATATGTATACAGCATACGAGAGCGGCTGGCTCAAAAACAAAAACTTTACCTTTTTGGATTTCCGCCCAATCTTTTTAGATGGATTTCTAGCTACCTTTTTTCTAGGTCTCAAAGAGTCCTCTTCAAAAACTCCGTCTCTTCGTCTCCCTTATTTTCACAGTCTTTATTAATGACCTCCCTTCAGTATTAACAAAATCTCGAGTACTCATGTATGCAGATAATGTTAATCTGTGTCCAGTATAAAGACATTTAATTTCACTCTTGCTCAATAACTTTCATTCATGGTGTCGTGCACATATGTTACACCTTTATATGTGGAAATGAACAGAAAAAACATTTTATCGCTCCAGCCCTTTTTGGTTCCTTCTCTTGATCATAAACATTTTTGTGCTTGGGTTTATAAAAAGGTGGTCAAAGAAGTTTGACGATCCCTATATAACGAAGACTCTCTATATCTCGCTTGTTCGTCCGATTTTAGATTACGTCTCTTGTGTATGTTTTCCCCAGTACAAAGTACACCAGGACCGTATAGAATCAGAACAGAAAAAGTTTTTTTATCTGTGTGTCCTCAATTGTCCTCAATAGCCGAGTCGATAGAGCCATGTCTGTCTGTCCGTCCGTCTGTCCGTCCGTCGTCTGTCTGTCTTAGAGCGCCTAGATCTCAGAGGCCTTAAGAGCTAGATCAACCAAATTTTGTTTCCAGACTCATGTGATATCACACTGTTACAGATCTGGTACAGATCGGATCATTATTATGGCCAGAATGAAGAAATTAATTTTCAGTTGCTTCCCCCACCTCCTCTGGCGCTGCTGACGCTATTCATTCTCTGTCTCGCTCGCAAACACTCTGCCCTGTGCAATGCGCGAGAATCTAAATGGTAGATGTAGAATATTTGTTCTAGATGTAATATCTACATTTTACATGATGTAGCAAAAAAAATTAAAAATGTAAAATTAAAAATTTTTTTTTAAATTTCAATCCTAAGCTCATAAATTTATATACTGACTGAGTACGGGTATAAAAGTAGAGTCGCGACTAGAAGCGACTCACGTTCCTTCTCGTTTTAATTTTGTATCTAGTAGTGCGTCTCATATGTTCGACTGGAAGACGTGTCTAGAGACGGCTACAAATAAAAACGAGAAGGAACGTGAGTCGCTTCTAGTCGCGACTCTACTTTATACCCGTACTCAGTCAGTATATAAATTTGTGAGCTTATAATGGATTTAAAAAAAAAATTTTTAATTTTTACATTTTACATTTTTTGCTACATTTGTTAACTACATCTACATCTAAAATGTAAATTATACATCTAGAACAAATATTCTACATCTACCATTTAGATTATACATCTCCTCCGCTAGGGGTTGCTCGCGCTTTGCACAGGGCAGAGAGTGTGCGAGCGAGACAGAGAATGAATAGCGTCAGCAGCGCCAGAGGAGGTGTGGGAATCAACTGATAATTAATTTCTTTGTTCTGGCTATAATAATGATCCCATCTGATTCAGATTCGGCAATCTGATAGATCTGGTCATTCTCTACGATACTGCGGTTTTAGTTTTTACGTATCTTTAAAATTGTGGCTGCCACAGATTTTCGTCCTTTGTGAAGGCGGAAGGGGGCGGGGCGAAATTTTGAAATACACTTGTAACAGTGTGATATCACATGAGTCTGGAAACAAAATTTGGTTGCTCTAGCTTTTATAGTCTCTGAGAACGAGGCGCTCATCAGGACGGACAGACGGACAGACGGACGGATAGACAGACATGACTCTATCGACTCGGCTATTGATACTGATAAAGAATATATATACTTTATGGGGTCGGAAAATTTTCCTTCTCTGCGTTACACACATTCACTTTTACCACAAATACAGTATACCCCTTAACTCTTTTTGAGTACGGGTATAACGAGAAGGAACGTGTAAGTTGCTTTTGGACGCAACTCTACTTTTTTAACCGTACTCAGTCAGTATATAAAATTGTGAGATTATGATTTATGAATAATTTTAAAATATTTTACATTTTTTGCTACATCTGTTATCTACATCAACATCTACAATGTCGATAATACATCTAAAATGTAGATTCTACAAACACAATGTAGATTCTACAAACACAATGTAGATTCTACAAACACAATGTAGATTCTACAAACACAATGTAGATTCTACAAACACAATGTAGATTCTACATTTCCTCCTCAAAGGTCGCGCATTGCACAGGGCAGAGAGTGTGGGAGCGAGAAATAGAATAAGTAGCGTCAGCTTTGCCATAGGTGGGGGAAGCAACTGAAAAATAATTTCTTCATTCTGGATATAATAATGATCCGATCTGACTCAGATTCGGCAATCTGGTAGATATGGTCATTCTCTACGATACAGACCTTTTTAGTTTTATCGTATCTTTAAAATTGTGGCTACCACAGATTTTCGTTCTTTGTGGTAGCGGAAAAAGGAGTGGCGAAATTTTAAAATACTCTTGTAGCAGTGTGATATCACATGAGTCTCGAAACAAAATTGGGTTGCTCTATCTCTTATAGTCTCTGGGATCTAGGCGCTCATCAAGACGGACAGACGGACGGGCGGACAAACAGACAGACTTCGGAAGTTTGTACTTATTTTGTAATTTTTTTTGTCAGTGTAAGATAAATAAGGCCAAAGCGGGAGAGCAATAAAGCTCTCTCCCGCTCTTGGCGAATTCGCCCCGCTTCGCCGCACTATATAAGTTAGGATTAAGAACATATTATAACGAAGTTCAAAGGACGAGTCGAAAGATAGCATTGAAATCGAGCTTTCATCGTATCTCCTTTCGTCGTTTAAATACAGATTTATTTGCATCCGCCTTCTAGAATTTCATTGCGCCCCGGGTGTGTTGGAAGCTGCCGATTTTTTTCAAATTTTAGAAATAATATTCTCCGTTGGTAAATTTAATAAAAGTTGAAATCAATCTATGAGTGTAAGATAGCAATCTCACACTGGCATCCCAATTGAGGACACACAGATAAAAAAACTTTTTCTGTTCTGATTCTATACGGTCCTGGTGTACTTTGTACTGGGGAAAACATACACAAGAGACGTAATCTAAAATCGGACGAACAAGCGAGATATAGAGAGTCTTCGTTATATAGGGATCGTCAAACTTCTTTGACCACCTTTTTATAAACCCAAGCACAAAAATGTTTATGATCAAGAGAAGGAACCAAAAAGGGCTGGAGCGATAAAATGTTTTTTCTGTTCATTTCCACATATAAAGGTGTAACATATGTGCACGACACCATGAATGAAAGTTATTGAGCAAGAGTGAAATTAAATGTCTTTATACTGGACACAGATTAACATTATCTGCATACATGAGTACTCGAGATTTTGTTAATACTGAAGGGAGGTCATTAATAAAGACTGTGAAAATAAGGGAGACGAAGAGACGGAGTTTTTGAAGAGGACTCTTTGAGACCTAGAAAAAAGGTAGCTAGAAATCCATCTAAAAAGATTGGGCGGAAATCCAAAAAGGTAAAGTTTTTGTTTTTGAGCCAGCCGCTCTCGTATGCTGTATACATATGAGAGAGCGGCTGGCTCTAGCCTCTAGAGCAGGGGTCGGCACCCAGACTCACACATTTTTTTGGTGCGTTTGTGTGCGAGGACATCAGACATTTCTCTGCCGCTGCGAAAGACGCTGCGAGCAGAATTACGAAGCTTTGTGCATAGCCCGTAGCTGGATTCTCTGCCACTACGTCAGCCGGGCAGAATTACGAAGCCACACGAAGTTTGTACTATGTACGTGTGCCGACTGCTCTGCCTAAAATTGTTCTCTATGCACATTGCATACGACGCTGCCGACCTCTGATCTAGAGTCTAGGGCGCTCTCCCAACTAAGACTTAATGTGCACACATATTCTCAAGCATTCTAGATCTGCCTGCATATATACCCCTGCAGTACCAGAAGTGATCGATGACAAATGTCAACTACGCTTCATTCAGGCGTTTTTCTCTGCTGCTGCGTACGCCGAGCAGAATATGAAGTCGACGTTGCGATCGAAGCGTCGGTCAAACCACTCCTTTTTTCTCATTTTTTTCCGTTACAACGCGTGCCGTAACAGAATATATAAATTAACCCATCTTATTTCAGTGACCTCACGAACACACACTAACAACACCACTAACCATACAGACTGGTATCGCGAATTCGCGTGGACGTCCTTCGTTGCAGGACGAATTTCGTGAAGGTAGTCTAAAATTAATTTTTGTGCCACAAAATATCGATGCTGTGCGCGAAATGATTGAGCAAGATTGTCATGTGAGATTGAGGTATCCTTGGGTATTAGTATAAGATTTTCCATGATCACCTCATGTTAAAAAAGTTGTGATAGCGGGTGAACCCACAAAATATAAAAATCGAAAATTTTACAAAAGTACAATCGTGGTGCTTCAAGGGCTGTGTATAACATCTATACAGGTGGCGAATCATGGATGTAAAAATACAAAATCGAAACAAAATCAATAATCGCCGGTATGGATGTTTTGAAGCAAAAAACCCGAATTAAGGCGTTTTAGAGATACTTTTTCTGAGTGCCAAATGTGTTGTTAAATTAGGTTAAAATGTTTCAAATAAGTGTTAAATATTCATACAGAATGTTGATCAAATCAATAATCGACGGTATGGATGTTTTAAAGCAAAAAACCCGAATTAAGGCCTGTTTTAGAGATACTTTTTCTGGGTGCCAAAAGTGTTGTGAAATTAGGTTAAAATTATTCAAAAAAGGGTTAAATATTCATACAGAATGTTGATCAAAATTTAAAAAAATAATTCAGACTTCTATGTTGTGTTTTTCAGAGTTAGGCCAGAAACTTAAATAGCAACCTACGTAATGAACGAATATACATACATAAAAATACATATTCAGGCAGGCTCCGGTTTTCAAATTCACTTTGCGTTTTACTTTTCAGCAAAAAGTATGACTTTTCATTTCGAGGCGCTCTGAAATCCACTTTTATGAATTCGTTTACTCTGTGTACTGTTAAGCGCGAAATTTACTGCTGTTATACCCACGCGTTAGTGCCAGCTCATACAAAAAGGCCTCTGTTAAGTTTAACAGAGACTTATCGATAGCCAAATCGGGCTGCCACTGCTGTTCGGAGTAATTCGCTTTTTTGTTTTTGCACTGACCAATTTTGCAGATCCAATTTTGAGGTTGGTTTAAGCAAAAATTATTTATAAAAAGGGCACAAGGTCAATTGCCCAGTTAATAGTGTCAAATTCATGTCAATGCATCAATCAGTCATCTATTTTTTTCCTTTTGCAATTAAGATTTGTTTAGTTGTATAAAAAGACGTTTACTTTTAATTTCAGCGAGGAATTTGTTGCCGTTTTGAAAACGGAAAACTCATGCATTTCACGTGTGCGGGAGCGCCTAACTTTTCGTTTTGAAAAGTAAATTACATTTTTGTGGTGAAAGTAAAAAACGGAGCCCGCCTGAATACCTATTTAAAAAAAATGTGTATTCGTTTCTCAACTCATAAAATTTTTTTTGTCTTGAAAATCGTGTGCTTCGCACAAGTGCGCACACAAACGCACTCTTTGGTTCTGTGTGTACTCACACATGCAAGCGGATTCTATTTTTAGATTGGTACGCTCTCACATTTTGTGCGAGCGAGATGGCGCGAATTTCGTCGCTTGCTGAAATTGCTTGCATATGGCAATTGAAATGTATGAGCGTTACGCATATTATATTATATAATATATATTATATTGTCTTTGGTATCACTTATGTAGATATACCTCTATAATTCTTTGCGTCAGGCTTGCTATCTTTCTTATGGACAGGAATAATATAGTATTACTTCCAGATCGGGGGAAATCATGACACATTAATGGATACGGTGAATAGTTTAGGCAGGGGTCCACACAGAGCGTCGGCACACTACCTGAGTACACAGCCGGGAACTCCGTCAGGACCGTGTGAAAGCACCGGCTTAACTAGTCGAAGCTCATAAAAGCCGTGATTTAACACGAAGCTGAAAATGCCGTTCGACCTTGGTAAATTGTATGGATACGGCTTAACAGAGTATTTTCCATTAGAAGAGGTTGATCGGTAATTGCCTGATCATACATGTACATACCTGTACATGAGATGTTTCGCGAAAAATTACATTTTTTATACCCGTATACCCGTGGATGTGTGTAACGCAGAGAAGGAAAATTTTCCGACCCCATAAAGTATATATATTCTTCATCAGCATCAAAAGCCGAGTCTCTGTCTGTCTGTCTTTCTGTCCGTCTGTCCGTCTTGATGAGCGCCTAGATCTCAGAGACTATAAGAGTTAGAGCAACCAAACTTTGTTTCGAGACTCATGTGATATCACACTGCTATAAGTGTATTTAAAATTTTCGACATTCACAAAGGACGAAAATCTGTGGCAGCCACAATTTTAGGGATACGATAAAACTAAAAACGTATAGTAGAGAATGACCATATCTATCAGATTGCTGAATCTGAATCAGATCGGATCATTATTATATTCAGAATGAAGAAATTAATTTTCAGTTGCTTCCCCCACCTACTCTGGCGCTGCTGACGCTGTTCATTCTCTTTCTCGCTCGCACACACTCTGCCCTGTGCAGTAAGCGAGCGCCCTCTCGCGGAGGAGATGTAGATGTAAATGGTAGATGTAGAATATTTGTTTTAGATGTATTATCTACATTTAAGAAGTAGATGTAGTTAACAGATGTAGCAAAAATATGTGAAATAAAAAAAAAATTTTAATTTTAATCATAAGCTTACAAATTTATATACTTACTGAGTACGGGTATAAAAGTAAAATTTCTACTATGTTCATCGTATGAGAAAGCAAACAAAACCTGCGTTTTAGACGTATGTACATAAATTATGCGCAATAGCTAAACCCTGGTGTAAAATATTGAGCCCTAATATTCTTTCATACTGGGCGCGTTTTCTATCAATATCAGAATAGACGAAATGAAGCAAAAAAGGCGTTCACATTGGCAGACGTGCGTCTTGAGAACAGCAGATTTGGGTGCTTGATGACAAGAAAAGTAACCAAATTTTGGGAAATCAACAGAATTATGCAAGACGACAAAAACATGGTCGAAATAGGATTAATTCTTATATTTTTTTTATTATTTTCAGACATTTCTTTGTAGCGTTTGTGGGAGCTCTACTTCCAACCATGAAATCCATAGAAGTTCTTCTCCAGCAGTATCTTAATGGCCCAAGGGGTCACAAAAATGTCGTATGATAATAATACAATCAGTTTAAAGTATTTTATTTAGGGAGTTTATGGTTATTTTTACCTTTTCGACAACGATAACATTTAGCGCTGTTAGCCAAGATCCTAGCTAATAGAATTTGTTTCCTTCTTTCGGAAACAACAACGAAATCGGAAGACACGGTGTGGATTGGTTTTAGTATATTTTTCGACTGACTTCATTTATTTTAGCCACTCTATGTATTTCTAAGCATATGAGCTTTTTCCCATGCAAGCAGTAGCGAGCTTAACAAAGAGAGAGAGAGAGAGAGAGCGATCTTAGCAGCGCTTCATTTAGCACTCATTTCTCATCATGTACATTTCTTATTTGTAGGTAGTTTAATTTCATGATAATTGACATATGTATGTATTTAAGTGCAACTCTAGCGAAGTGACTGTACACCGGCCACATTGAAGATATCCAGGCTTCAACTCAGCTTATAGGGAGCGGAGCTAATCGACGAATTGCTCGTTTACAAAATCCATTTTTAGTTTTGATCTCTGCTACTCGCACTTTTCCATCCGATCCTTGAAAAACCTTAGTGACGACGCCTAGGAGCCACGCTTGAGACGGAATGTTGTCCTCGTGAATTATAACGACGGTACCTTCCTCGAGGTTGTGTTGGTCTTTGGTCCATTTCTGCTTCTGCTGCAGGCTGAGAAGGTATTCTCTCGACCAGCTGGTCCAGAAGCGCTCCTTGATGGCGGACACGAGCCGCCATCTGCTGAAGCAAGAGAGCTTGTCGTCGCTGATGGGTTGCACGGACACGGGTGGCAGCGCACCTAGCGTTCGACCAGCTAGTAGATGTGCTAGGGTTACGGCTTGAATTGGTGGTACTGGCCACTATGGGCCTGGTGTTCAGTATGGCTTCCACTTCTACGACGATAGTGTCGAGCACGTCCTTGCTCAACTTGGCGCTGCCGATGGCCCGAATCAAAAGGTGCTTCGCTGACTTGACTGCGGCCTCCCACAATCCGCCGAAATGGGGCGCTCGAGGGGGAATAAAAATGAATTCTGTCCCGTGCGTTGCCGCATGCTCGGCCAGTGCACCGCTGTGAGCAGCATACTCCTTGGCGAGGTCTTGAAGTTCTCGGGCTGCACCGACAAAGTTTGTGGCATTGTCGCTGTATAGTCGAGCAACAGGCCATCATCGTCCTAGGAACCTGGAGAGACACAGAATGAAAGATTTAGAAGTCAAATCTGCGACAACATCCCAATGGACAGCTTTGTTGACAAAACACACAAAAACTGCAATATACATCTTTACTAGCGGTTTGCCGCGCAGTTTGGGCGAAACCTTAATCGGACCACAGAAGTCCACTCCACTAACTTCAAATGGAAATTACCTATTTGGTCGATCAGCGGGTAGATTTCCCATGACTTGTGACAGCAGTCGAGGTTTATATCTGAAGCTGCAAAGTTGACGTGCGTTGACAAGCCAGATCTTCTGCTGAAGCAAGCCGACTAACATGCGTGGGCCCGCATGATGATTGGACCTGTGAGATGTTCGACATATAGTTTAGCAAATCGACAATTTTTTGGCAATAAAAGTGGATGCTTCGCATCGTATGGTAACGGAGCATTTAATAAACGACCACCAACACGCAAAAGAGAAAACGTCCGTTGTGCGTCTTGATGCTTCCACAAAAACGGAGTTAGCTTTTGTAAGGATGTTTGATGCGTTTCAGATTTCTACAGTTTGTGAAGCTCCTCCATAAATTCCACTTGCTGAATGCTGTGTAGCACTGCCAGAAAGGTCTGCTCTAGCTCTGTGGCCGTAACTACATGGCAGAGGTATTGCAGAGACTTTTTTCCACGTATGAAACTTAACATGTAAGCAACAATTCTTAAAATTTTAAGATAATTTGAATGTTTCTCAATTAGGAAAATTATTTCACCAGGCTGAGTATCAGTTACAACAAATACCGACGCTGCAGACCGCTTTTCTAGACCTTTTCGTCTTCCGACAATGTAAAATGTGGGTTGTGAAGCCATACATCCATACATTCAGTTAAGAACGCTGGGCCATAAACCAAAAGGAGTCATTCAACTCGGCTATTGCGCAGCCGCGAGACACTAGGTCTGCTGGATTCTCTTTACTTAGCACGTGTCGCCAGTGTCCATCCGCTGCTATTTCCTGTATATTTGCTGTTCCAGCCAATGAAGTACTACTTCAGAGTCAGACCAAAAGAAAATACGCTTCACGGTGAAATCCAAATCGACTCGTACGGTTTGCAACAGCTTTGCCAGTAAATGTGCGGCGCAGAGCTCCCATCTCGGAATGTTTTTGGTTTTCAAAGGCGCAACTCTAGACTTGGCAGTGATTAGACGAACTGACACTCCGTCAGCTGTAAAAACTCTAGCATACTTACAGCAGCCATAAGCCCTTGAAGATGCATCTGCAAATCCATGTAGCTGTGTAGAAGCCTTTTGAGTAGTCCCAATATGTCGGGGAATCGAAACTTTTTCCAGTTCAAGGCAACATGCAGCAATTGTTTCCCACCTTCGGCGAAGCTGCTCTGGCAGCGGATCATCCCACCCGAGCTTACACAACCAAAGTTCCTGGATGAGTATTTTCGCTCTCGTTGTCACAGGGCTGAGCAATCCAAGAGGGTCGTAAAGTCGTGCTGAGAAGGACAGAATAGACCTTTTCGTGGGAACTCCAGTTGAATTTATATTTACTAATGTGTATTTCAAGAAATCTGTTTTGGGGCTCCATAGTAAACCTAATGTTTTAGTGTCGTTTTGGTCTCCCAGCCGTATCTGACGAACTGTCATTTTCGAGAGCAATATTGGACGACCACTAATGACAGGCCTGCTGAGCTCAAAATGTCCACTTGTTCTCGGCGCATGACCTGTAGCTCCTCAACGGTTTCTGCTCCAGCTAATAGGTCGTCTACATAAAGTTTCTGGATAGGGCTCGAGAGCCACGAGGGTGAGATTTTGCGTATCGGTCGTATTAATCGTATTAAGTCGGTATGTCTGCAAAGGTTCAGTTAGGTTTTCCCTCCAAACAATCAACTGGAATTGACGCTGATCCTCAATGATCTCAAACTGACGATACATTTTCGTTATATCTGCTGACATTGCACAGGCATGAAAACGAAAGCGGAGAAGTATTGAAAATAGACAGGGTTGAATTGTTGGCCCGACCATAAGCAAGTCGTTTAACGACAGGTGTGTTGACGATTTACTCGACGCGTCAAAGACAACACGTAATTTTGTTGAGGTACTTTGCGGTCTTAGCAAACACTGATGTGGTATAAAAAAGTGTGGCTCTCTCGGAATTTGATTGTCGGCTAGTGTCATATTCCCTAATACTCCTTCATAAAGTCAATGTATAACGAACGAACCTCAGGTTTCCTATGAAGCCTTCGCTCTAACGATAAGTATCTTCGTTTGGCAGTTTCGAATGAGTTGCCTAAGCTCGCTAGACTTGATTTGAAGGGTAAAGAAACTCTTAGCCGACCCGAGGGTAGTTGTGTAATTGTTTGATTAAACCATTTCTCGCAAATTTGTTGTTCTGGGGTGTATCTTTCGGTGACCGAAACATTAGGAATTTCCTCAAACTCCCAGAGCTTCTGAACAATAGTATTGAGGGATGGCTCTTCTATAACACTTACGAGACAGCTTGAGTCTTTAGATCGATTATTCAGTGATTTATATCGACCTGACACAACCCAACCCAACCAAACACCTTGTTTTGCAGGGAAAATTTATCCGTGGCGCTTTTAATGTGACCTGCATTCAACAAGTCAAAGAATGCATCCGAGCCTAAGAGTAAGTCAACTCTCTGGGGCTTGTAAAACATCGGATCTGCTAAGGCAAGGTTATGTGGAATGCCTACATCTACACCTTGAACCGCCTTTTCCGGTTGATGGGACGAAATGGATGGCAAAATGCTAAACTCCGCCGACATCTGAAAATTACTCTTTCGCGAAGCTATTGTGGATTGTACACTGTAGTCAGTTGACGAGTTGGACTTTCCTATTCCAAGCAAGTGGTTGGGATCGGCTTTCTCAAGTTGCTGGCCAAACTGTCGGTTATAAAATTGATTTGGGAGCCTGAATCCAATAATACCCTTGCTGTTTGGTAATCTCAAAGGCGTCCTTTTATTCTTACGAGGGCTGTAGCTAAAACCACTTGACCTGAATTTACCGACCGGGCATGGTTAACAACAAACTGAGAAGGTTGATTTGGGACGTCCGACGTAGACGGAATTGGTTGTGGTGTCAAAGCCTGCGATGACGGGGAACCATACCGGCAGCAAACTATTGTGAGGCTTCAAACAAACTTTGCAATGAGCTGACTTACAAGCTGTGACATTGTGTCCCTTTTTTAGGCAATTGATACACAGTCTATAACCCTTCGCGCATTTAAAGCGCTTGCTAACCGGAAGCGCTGTAAATGAGGTGCAGGTAGTAATAAGATGGTCATTTGACTTGCAAAACACACACTTGGAAACCTGCGGCTGATCAATTTGCGTGACTGCTAATGATGTAGTGGTCCCTTTTTTGTGCCTATTGTCCCGAGAAACTTTGTTAGATTTTCCCGTGCTTGACGTCGAGTCTTCTACTGACAAATGCTGGTACCGCTTATTAAGCTCCTTTTCGCAGTCTTTCTATGTGGGAATGGTTGTGTATTCAAGTCCTTCTTCCCATCTTGACCGCGTCCTGCATCTACCTTTGACATTACTATATGAATCAACATCACATTTACAATCTTACTATCGTCACCGACAGACAGCAGCGACTCATATATTGCCCTTACAGTGTCGATTAAAGTTCGCAACGCAGAAGCCGACGGACTTGGAATGCTGGGTAAATCAAATAACTATGAAACACCTTCGAGAAATGTTAGGCACTCATTATCGTACACACTCTTTAATGCATCTAGGGCTTTGCTATAATTACTCTCCGTAACTTGGAAAGCCTTTACTGTGCCTAACGCCTCATTCTCAAGACAGGAAAGCAGATGGTTAAACTTCTCTACATTTGACAATTGGTCATCATCGTGCACTAACGTATTGAAAAGTCCTATAAAGTTTTTATACTCCGAATAAACTCCACTAAATTTTGGCAACTTCATTTTTGGCAGCTGCTTATGATGCACAGTCGATGTATTTAGTGCAGGGGTCGGCACACACACTCTGACATGTTTTTTTAGTGCGCTTGTGTGAGTAAAAAAACCCGAAGAGGCCTGCCGCAGCTGCGGCTGCACTGCAACAAACGATTTGTAGCAAAAGTTGAACTGTTGCGGGTGAAAGAAAAGTTGAAATGAAATAAAATAAAAATGTTATGTATTGAAATTTAATTCCTTTTAAAACTGGAGAAAAATTCTAGGCGCGCATTAATTGTTTTCCCATTTTACGTTGAACATGTTTTTGCGCAGTGTAAAATCAAAAGGCTGCGTAGCGTGGTCTTGCATTGTCGACGGCTAAACACAACTGATCTCAGTTTTGTTCTCGCTTTGGGTATCAAGCTCGATCGCAAGAGCCAAAAGTCGCATTACCGAAGACACACGAAGGCTCGCTGCCTTTTGATATTGTACGTGTGCCGGCAGCGACGTGGCAGCGCCTTTTCCTATGTTTTTAAGATAGGGCCGTGCCGAGCCCTGATTTAGTGTAACGTTTCCTATATCTCGCTGTTGACTCGGAGCTCTTATCGTTTTCAAAAGAGCCTGGGTTGTAATGCAGAGATTTTCCAGCTGGTCGATGGATACGGTCCCGTTGGTTATGGAATTCTTTATTCGAGATATATTATTGACAAGAATTTTACGTTGTTGAAGTAGTTTCACTTCATCTTCATAATGTACGAAAGAAGAATTGCCACTGCGTTTCTTGGGAGCCATCATATAGAAATATTACGACAGGTTATGTTTCGATATAAATTTTATTTGAGTTCGGTTCGAAGTTTTTGACTAAGCTTCGCCACGCACATTTACATCTGTGTACCGAAGACACAGCAATTGCGTTGACTTCTAAGTGCCCTTGACCGTGTATCAAAGAGGAATCAACGATTACCGACAAGGTGATAGGCAGCGACAACAGCACTGTGCGCAATTGCAACGGTTTTTATGTACCGCAATATGTACATAGGTATGCCGGTAAAGCTCTGGGAACAACTGTGCACTTATATGTAACCGAATCGCAAGTAACAATTTGCGTATTCATTGACACGAACAAAGATCACTAATCTGTTTATTTTGCGTAATTAACACTTTACTTTTTTACCTCGTAATGGGGGCGCTGGCAAGATTCCGTGTGCAGTGACGGCAGAGACCCATTAATTTTGATGGTACACGAATATAATAAGTTGATACCACCGAATCCAAGCGAGCCGTGATGTCCAATCCAAACGAGCCGTGAGTCCACCCGGGGGCGCCAAAATGTTAGCCAAGATCCTAGCTAATAGAATTTGTTTCCTTCTTTCGGAAACAACAACGAAATCGGAAGACACGGTGTGGATTGGTTTTAGTATATTTTTCGACTGACTTCATTTATTTTAGCCACTCTATGTATTTCTAAGCATATGAGCTTTTTCCCATGCAAGCAGTAGCGAGCTTAACAAAGAGAGAGAGAGAGAGCGATCTTAGCAGCGCTTCATTTAGCACTCATTTTTCATCATGTACATTTCTTATTTGTAGGTAGTTTAATTTCATTATAATTGACATATGTATGTATTTAAGTGCAAATCTAGCAAAGTGACTGTACAAGCGCCAAATTTAATTTTTGATCTACAATTTTTTGTTGTTGTTAGTGCTGAGTTTCGCTGATAGGCGAAAATTGCAAAAATATGCTGTTATGCGAAAAAGCAATCGAATATGTGGAAAAGACGCACATGCAGCAGAGAGCAACGCAACTTTTTGCCACCAGTAGGGCCCTATGCTTATACCCTCTGCACACTGAGCCCATCCCGGAGGAACGGTGGGAATTTTTGAAAAATGTAAAACCCCCGATTCACACTGCCGCCATCCACCATCCCCCATCTATGAGAAACAGCTGATGCTCACAATTGGGTGCGGAAATTTGTTTACGTCTGTAGTTAAAATGAATATTTATAATATTGCAATGGTTGTAAATGTGATTCAACAGCAAAACATTTTCTTGACCAAACTAATCATTTTGCTGGACATGGATGATGATGAGGACAACTTTGACGAGTAGGAGATATCAGAATGGATATTTGTGTTGAAAAAACACAAAAACTATCTCACTTCTGAGTTTTGTGCCTGAGAATATTTTTACATCAGATGTTTTGTTGTTGTGTTTTTTCATTTTTCTGTCTGTCATTGTTTACATTTTCGTAGTGAATTCCGATTTTTCGTTGTGAATGTCTATTATTTATGGTTGCATTTGACAATTATCGAAAAAATACCGCATGGAAACGTGCGAATTAGGAACATCCCAGATGGATGGTGGAATAACTAGGAAATTTTCGGAACGGCAAAACCTTACGGACCATCCCAGAAATGGATGGGAGATGGTGGATGGTCGCGAGTGTGAAAAGGCTATTAACCTATGTAAAAAATCTGCGTCTCCGGCAAGACGCAAAAAAGCATGACGCAGCCCCAATCTGAACAGCCTATAAATCATAAATCACCTCCGAAAAGTAGGACCACCAGAACCTCGATGTATCGCCCACTTCTACAAAATCGATAGTGCCTCCGATGGTTTTTTCAGCCCTACGGTACACATTCATATGTATTATTGTTATTATAGTATTACTTGCCATACGAGCTAAACATGAAATCAGAAAAACTGAGAAGAAACTTTTGGGTCTCTGCTGAAATAGAATGTATGCTTAAACTTATAGGGGAGTTTAATAATGTTCAAAAATCTATTTCTGCAAATACGACACAAAACACATTTAACCAAATTGCCAACAAAATGAAAAAAAATGGATTTCCAAACAAATCACCTACGCAAATACGAAGAAAATGGTTTCAAATGAAGTCTGCGTATTTATGTTACAAAAAAGGCAATATTGACAGACTGTTTCTTATACCTGAAAGATTTCGGAATGTAATTGCACAGTTCGTAGAACATGGCGATAAGTTTGGGCGTTCAAGTAGTGTGTCGACTAATCAATACCACAGTTACGGTGAGTTAAACAAACAAAACATATACCAAAATATATGTATATACTGATGTGTTTTACCTATATTTTTAGAAGTCAATTCTTTAGTCATGGATAAATTTTTGAACCAAGTAAAAAAGAACAATAAACTAGTCAATACAGAATATACAAAACTGGAGAGATCTCTATTGCAATATGAGCACAAATGGCAAATCGTTCGAGATGATAATATAATTAAAAATATAAACTAATTTTATCTTTATATGATGACTAGCAAACCCGCCGAACTCCGTTTCGCCACCAGATTGCTTCGTTTTATGTAACATTTCGTTTGGTGATTAAAAAATGAAGAACAATTTTTTTGTTTTATATTTGAAAAGGAAAAATTTTATTTCATTTCAAAACAGTAATGAATTCATTTCGATTACAAAAATGAAATGTTATTTAGTTGAACTTCTCTAAGTAAATGAAAGTGAATCCAAAGTAAATACTGAATCGAAGCGTTATGCGTGTTCGCAAATTATCCGTTTCATTGAAGTGCTCTTTGGTAAACCACATATTTTGTTTTTTGGTCTGACGTTAACACAAACAAAGCGGATGGTTTCCCAAAAGTCGGCAAAAGTCGTTTGTAAGAGTAATTAATCCAGATGTCGCATCAACTGGGACTTTTCCATTTCCAACAGCTAACAATTGTTTGGAAAATTGTGCAGCACTTTGATCATTTTGAAGTTGAACTCTCATATTAGTGGTTAGCGATAATGTTTTTACGTTATTCCATAAAGGTGATGCCTTCAGGCAAGCATTAAATTCATCTGCAGGCGTTCCACGGGGAATTACTGGCAACGTCTGCCTGAAATCGCCTGCCAATAATATCATCAAGCCGCCAAAGATGTTGTTATTTCGCCGAAGATCCTTCAGTGTGAAGTTAAGTGCTTCAAGTGATTTCTTATGTGCCATTGTGCACTCATCCCAAACAATGAGCTTGCATTGCATCAACAATTTTCCCATTGCACTGGATCGGGAAATATTGCATGTTGGAGTATCAATTGTGTTTAAATTGAGTGGCAACTTAAGCGCAGAATGTGCAGTACGACCGCCATCTAGAAGAGTCGCCGCAATTCCAGATGATGCTAGCGCCAAAGCTATGTCACATCTTGATCGAATAGTGGCCAAAATCAATGAAATGACAAATGTTTTCCCTGTTCCTCCAGGTGCGTCCAGGAAGAATAGACCACCAGTATTATTGTCCACCGCTTGCATTAATGTTTCGTATACTTGCTTTTGCTGTTCATTCAGCAAAGGCACATTATTTCGAACGAATTCCTGCAATGTATCAACATTGTATTGCAGCTCTCGATTTAATTCTTGGTTGAATGCATCGTGCATCGATCGATTTGGCGCAATCATTCCTACTTCAATCAGTAGCTTGTTTGCAATAGTCAAGCATTGATCCTCAATCAGAATCAATCCTTCATTATAGATTTCATCGGTTATTTGGATGTCAGGATTATTCGTTTGAATGCGCAAGCGATGCAAGATATCTTCACATATGTCGCCCTTGTATTTGTTCCATAACTGAATTGGTTGTGAAGGAAAACATGTGGTGATGATAATTGCGAACAGCGTTCGTATTTGGTAAGCATTTGATGAAACAACTGAATCCGCAAGTGTTAAATCCCAATGAGAATCGTTCTCCAGCAAACCCAATAGTTGACATGCTTCTCTATATGTTTGGCATTGGTGGCCATTCACAGTTTTCAAATGCGCGAATGATTTTGGTCCACGTACATTTACCAACAGCAGTCGCAAATAAAAACATTCATCATTTCTAGGATGAACAGTATACATGCGACCTAGTGCATCAGTGGAAAACACCTGTGGCCAATCTGGAACTGGGGTTCCTTGTTTGCGACGTTGGAATTTCTTTGTTGATTGATTCCAAGTGTAATACTTGGGCATTTCAACATACATCAGCGTCGCTGCGAATGGATCTGCTTCACACATTGCAAAGAAGCTAGTCAATGTTGTCGATGGTGGTCTCTCAGCTCGTTGTGCCGCATTAGCCTCATTGAAGTAAACTCTTTGGCCATTTTCCAAATGCACTGCTAAATGTACAACTGTGGGATATCTTTCATGAATTTTAAATGACAATAATCGCCACAGTGCTTCATTAGTACTGATGTATCTGCCCATTTGGAAGTTGCTGATTTCGTCATTCGTATTTTTCGACGCAATACCAAACACAGCCATGTCGCTGCCTTTTGTGACGTACTTGCACAAATATTTGATTGATTTGGCCGAATGACAACTCTCAACGTTTGCATGTGTTTTGAAAATTCGTGATAGCAGCACGAATATGGTACAATGAATTCATTTCCGATCTCAATCTCTTGATTTTGAACTTTAACTTTTATAGTTCGACCATTATCTTCTTTTGAACGCCGACGATAAACTGGATATCCATCGTTCCCTGTGACTGTTTCAGCAACTAACGGTCGCGGATATCGTTTTGTGCACTTTCCATCAGCCATGCAAGGCGATAATGGATTTAATGCACCGCACGGTCCATGCACCATCTGTGTCGTCACAATGTCGTGTAGATGGGGATCAGTGACTGGATCAGGAATTTCAGCTGATATGATGTCATCCACTTCATTTGAATGTAATTTGTTCAGCAACCAAATTAGGATATGAGCATGCGGTAGTCCACGCTTCTGCCATTCCACCGAATACATATAACAACGTGTGTCACCAAAAACTCGATACTTAGTAAGCACATCCATCATAACCTTGAGTTTTTGCTGAAATACTCTGGCGATTATGTCATGGCGATCTTGCGGTTTTTGGCCCGGTTCCAACTCACGTTCAATTTCCGTCCACTTCGGATTGCATGTGAACGTAATAAATAAATCCGGAGTTCCATAATTTCGCACGTACGTCATAGCGTCTTGAGCGTATTCGTGCATGTGGCGTGGGCTTCCGATATAAGATGATGGGAGAATCGTCAGACGTCCAATATTCTGAACATCACCATCTGAATGAATAGCATCACGCAAGTGTATATAGTCCTCAGATCGTAGCTTTGCCTGATTGAATCGGATAAACGCTAAACGTTCTGTCTCGACTTTAACATACATGTCGACAGCGAATTGCTGGAATAGCCGACGGCACTTTAGAATGACATTCTCCTCATGTGTACGAATCATCATACGATACGCATAGTAATTCATTGCGCTTAGATTTTTATTCGTTGATACGCCTGAAAATGCAAAATTAAATGAATTGGTAATGGAAACCAATAATAGCAATAATTATTGCGTGAATATTGTACCTGTAATTGGATCGACCATCTTCAACGTGATGTCGTATCCGTCTTGCCCTTGCCAATAAATGATTGGATATTGTAACGCATCGTACAAACGATGTGTCTCGTTTACACGATGCATGATATTGCTTCTTCGCTGAACGACAATGTCTCGCGATTTAGTTTGATCGCCAACAATAATTGCAGCAACATCATTAACGGTGGGTGCATTGAATCTTCGCAAATGTTCACCTGTTGGGGTACAATCCTCTCTTATGACTTATATCTTATATCTTATATCGGCATATAGTCGTCATTGGTCCAATATCTAAATTTTCATCATCACTGTAGTTCGCAGTGGGATCATATTGGAATGCCAAGCGATTGTATGATGATCTTCTTGTCCTCACGCGCTGTCTCAATCGGGAATTTTCTCTTATTATATTTTGTCTATCTTCGCTTAAGTTCTGTGAATACACTTGTTGCTGACTTGCATGTCTTGTGCGGCGGCCGATGTTCGCACGTCGTTCTTTAGGCATTTGGGACTGTGGACAGAGTGGTGAATTTAACCTCAAAAGCACGATCCACATAATTTACACAGTTCAACTTACCACCTTAAAGACAAATGCCTGCTGTTGAAATTGAATACAAATTTTCACAATACACGTGATTGATTTGGTGGTTTCCAATTGAAATGTGAGGAAACTTTTTTTTTAATTTCGTTTTTACAGTGAGCACAATACCGGTTTGTCACATGAAATTAACTGAGCAGAGAACAATGAGTAGCTGTCAAACAATGTATCACGCACCGGCGCCTACTTAAAATATTGGTTTGTAGTACATGCTATGTATCAGAGATGGCGCTGTATTGTAGTATATAGTAGATAATACAAATACATTTTCCCGCTTTTCTGTTGAAATTTTTCGTGAATTTTCTTTGCTAAAACCGCACGAAGCCCGAGACCTTTCCAACGAATGCAAAACCGTGGAAATCGGTTCGTGCGTTCTGGAGTGATGGCGTCAGTAAGGAAACCCGACTTATTTTTATATAGTAGATTTTCTTAAATGAATTCAAAGTTGTTTTTTTCTTCCCATAGGTTAAAAGAAAAATAATTAATTTCCAGTGTTTACCAATTTGCAAAAAGTTTCGTTTTTTCTTTAAATTACGCTCTGAAAATATCAGATGTCACAGCAGCAGTTACAGTGGCTCACAGCTTAAAAATCAGACGACCAGAACAACTTCAAAATGGTATAACTTCTGAACCATATACCTTAGCACCGAAAATCAAATGTATCCTGATGGACAAATATTTAAACTTCAACACAACCAACTTCATTTATTTTTCAACATTTTTTAAAGCTCTTAACAATTAATTACAAATATTCTGCATCATTTCATTTCACAGCTTATTTGAACCAGTCCACTTAAGCAACTTTTTTTGTTTCTATTTTTTTATTCTAAACTAAAAGTTTATATATTCTAAGTTCCTCTTATTGTTTAGAGCCCTTTTAAGCCATTTTTGCATCGATTCGACCACTTTAACTGTGATCTATGGCGTAATTTTCCCTCACCCCTCTGTAATGCTCTGATGCATTTTTAACCAAAAGTTCCTAATGCCATTTAAAGTCAGGCTCTTGATTCGACGGAATCATTAAGAGGCGGGACTTCTGAATTGACCAATTCCGAGCAATTGCTGATTTAAGGTTAAGGTTGTTCACCTAGTAAAATCAAATACCATCTTTTATACCGAGTTTTTCAAATATTACAAGAATATTTGAAGGTTTCTTTTAGTATCGATAGATAACATGTCCTTGTCCATGTTCCCCATCAAAGAAATCCCAAATATGTATGTCCCATGATCTCCTCTATGCATAGCGGCAGCGTTCACGTCTTTCGTTATGAGCTCAGTATCTGGATTTCTCCAGACATACAGTGAAGGAAAAAAGTGAACATACACCCCCATTTTTCCGAATTTTCGGGAAACCGCAATGAAAATTAAAAAACTGAGTATGCTATCATTAAGGCAACTAAAAAACAAGTTTATTTTTTAAATAAAACTAGAATTCATAGTTATATTAACAAAAATAATTACAACGAGAAGGAACGTGAGTCGCTTCTAGTCGCGACTCTACTTTTATACCCGTACTCAGTCAGTATATAAATTTATGAGCTTATGATTGAAATTAAAAAAAAAATTTTTAATTTTATATTTTAAATTTTTTTGCTACATTTGTTAACTACATCTACATGTAAAATGTAGATAATACATCTAGAACAAATATTCTACATCTACCATTTAGATTCTACATCTCCTCCGCTAGGGGTTGCTCGCGCATTGCACAGGGCAGAGTGTGTGCGAGCGAGACAGAGAATGAATAGCGTCAGCAGCGCCAGAGGAGGTGGGGGAAGCAACTGAAAATTAATTTCTTTATTTTGGCTATAATAATGATCCGATCTGGTTCAGATTCGGCAATCTGATAGATATGGTCATTCTCTACGATACTGCGTTTTTAGTTTTATCGTATCTTCAAAATTGTGGATGCCACAGATTTTCGTCCTTTGTGAAGGCGGAAAGGGGCGGGGCGAAATTTTGAAATACACTTGTAACAGTGTGATATCACATGAGTCTGGAGAAAAAATTTCGTTGCTCTAGCTTTTATAGTCTCTGAGAACGAGGCGCTCATCAGGACGGACAGACGGACAGACGGACAGACGGACGGACGGACGGACAGACAGACATGGCTCTATCGACTCGGCTATTGATACTGATCAAGAAAATATATACTTTATGGGGTCGGAAAATTTTCTTTCTCTGCGTTACACACATCCACTTTTAGCACAAATACAGTATACCCCTTAACTCTTTTTGAGTACGGGTATAAAAACATAAAAAATTCATGGGAAAAAAGTCAACATACAGGCTTCAAGCCTTTACATTATGGATGGAAATTCATAGAAAAATATCAATTTTTTTTAAATCTAATATTTAGTTGGTCCACCATTAGCATCTATTACAGCCTGCATTCGACGAGGCATTGATTCAACCAAGTTTTCGGTTGTTTGGGGTGGAATTTCAGCCCAAGCTCGGATTAGAGCGCTTTTCATTGTGTCTCGGCTACTAATGTCGTATTTTCGGACCAACTTTTCCAAGGTTTCCCAAAGATGCTCTATTGGGTTTAAGTCCGGCGATTGAGGTGGCGAATTTAGCTGCCTTGGAGCATAATAGAGCAGCCAGTCTCGCACAACATGGGCGGTATGCTTTGGATTATTATCCTGCTGGAAGATCCAGGAGCTTCCTAGGGCCAAGCTATCCACCGATGGTTTCAAATTTTCTTCCAATATCTTCTTATATTGAAAGCGATCCATATTCCCTTCAATAAACACTAAACGGCCGACTCCAGACGACGCCATAGCTCCCCAAACCATCACATTACCGCCTCCATGTTTGACTGTGGGTATCACGTTCTTGGGGTCAAGTGCTGTGTTTGGCTTCCTCCAAACTTTGGCTCGGCCATCACTACCAAAAAGATTAAACTTGCTCTCGTCGGTAAATAGAACTCGATTCCAAAAATCCGCATCCTTGCTTATGTGCGTCTTGGCAAATTCTAGGCGTAGAATACGATTCTTTTCCGAAATGTTTGGCTTTTTTCGGGGTACTCTGCTCATGTAACCTTCGCCGTGCAAGAAATTTCTTATTGTTCTCGGATGAACAATAGTGCCGGTAGATTTCTCTATGTGTTCCGCCAATTTCGGACCACTTATTTTGGGATTTTGGTGGACTTCTTTAAGGATACTCCGTTCATCTCGTTTGGAAAGTGACTTTGGTCTTCCCTGTCTGGGCTTATTTTCGGCAGTATTTGTGTCATTATAGTTTCGAAATATGGTCTGAACAGTGGATCGACTCAATTTGACTATCTTTACAATTTCGCCATATGATTTTTTATCCTTGCGCAGGCTGATAATCAAATTGCGCACAGAAATGTGTATTTCTTTACGTTTTTCCATTTTTGACGAAAGTAACTGCAGCAATATTACGTCTGTTGACTTGGGAAGAGGTACAACAAAGCAAGTTGTCAAAATAGTCGGGGATTTCCCTCTTTTGACTTCCATTTTTCACTTAATTTAGCGATTCTCAACACTGTATGTAGACTTTTTCCCCCTCTTTTTTATGTTTTTTCCTAATAACTTTCACACCTTATATTTTACTATACCTTTTGTTCCTGATATTATGTTAACTTAAAGACCCCTAAATGATGGCATACTCAGTTTTTTAATTTTCATTGCGGTTTCCCGAAAATTCGGAAAAATGGGGGTGTATGTTCACTTTTTTCCTTCACTGTATGTATGTATGTATTAGAGCCCTGCACGAATCCACATGATTAAAAAAATCACAGTATACTCATGCCTTTTCAATGCGTTCGATCATTACGAATCATCCCTTCAGTCCGATTCGAATCACCCGAATCACTAAAAACCGGATCAGAGCACTGCGAATCAATATCAGCAAGATTCGTCGCATGATTCAAAAACTGATTCAAAACATACTACGAAGAATCTTCCTTTGTATGCGTGCACATGTACAGTATGTATACATACAGTAGGCACATATATTATTCGGACACTCTTGTCACTCTGGTTTAAGCACCTATAACTTGGCGTACGGTTAAGTTAAACAGAAAAAGTTAATTTTATATCAAAGATATCCGTTCGCAAAAAAATATTACAATTTTCTACTATGGTTTTCTTATAAAAATTAACTAATGCAAAAAAGTCACTTTTTTACGCACATAAATTATTCGGACAGTCGTTATGTTTTTCAAGTAATATTTTAATATTACAGCTAAAAAATAAAATATATAATTTTTTTTTTGCCACATTCATTCTTTATGATGTCTATAAGTCCTCGGCACACCTTTTCCCTAAAGGTATTAGTGGCCTGTGCATTAATATTGACCCACTAAACAAGCAGAGCCATTTTCAAACATTCTTTCGATCAAACTTTGGGTTTCCGTATCCTTTATTCCAAATTTCTGCAAACATGCTTCATGGAACTTACGTCAGGTAACTGGAGCTGAGTTTTCAGCTGGTTGCAGTGGGAAATGAGCAAGATATGATCAAATAAAGATGCATTTTTTCGGTATTTTTTTGGCTGGTACAAGACTGTCTTCGGATTATGCCCAAATTTAATGGCACATGGATGCAATTTGTCGCTCAAACTATTATTGTTCATATCCTTGCTAATTTTACTAGTAATGAAGACCATTCGTACTGCTCCATTTGCACCTATACACCCACAAACTATTATGTTCCTTCCGCCATGCACTACAGTTGGTATCCCATTTTTCCCATCGATGGCTTAATTTACTTTTCGCAAGACTTTTGGAGGAACACAAAGCCAAATTCATTTATGGAGTATGTGATTGAACTGGTGAATCCAAATAGGACACATTTTGGATTGATGGACTTTACGAAAATTAAATTAAGCCATCCATGGGAAAAATGGGATATCAGCATGAAATTCTGTCCGGCTTCAACTGCTGCAGATCGAAACGGACGCGTAAGAAAGAGAAGCAGATATCCATAGATTTCACTCTCTCTCATATTTTTAGTTTTCTCTACCTGCATTCGACCCTAACTCTTTTACTCTCGCTCATTTCGTCTCCTCAAAGGGATGAAGGGAGAAAAAACGATTAGTTGGTGTAATATTTTGTTGCGAGCGCCTTTGATTTTTTGTAGTTGCGCGTCTATTTACATGTTTATTCCTTTCAAAAGTGGTTTTTCAGTGTTTTTAAAGTCAGGTAAGTGGATTAAAGTGATTACAGTGCGCGTTGTTAGTTAAATTAAATTGTTACATGGGTTTCGCAAGAAAAAATATGTCTGGAATCTAGATTCTAGAACATTCTATCCGCGTGGTCTCGTTAACCGAGCCGGACTATATTCGGTTCTCAAAGGTAAAATCCAATTTCATATGTGTATTGCTTTATACAAATCACAACATAACTCAGAAGTTAGTTCAATAAATATTACATTCCGTGGCTAAATATTTGTTATTTTATATAATTTCAGGAGCATTGGTGCTTATTAACGCGATCGAGTCGGTTAAGGAAGGCCCTACAGATAATTTAAAATAATTAAAACAACAAACAATCTAGAAAACTAAGTTAAATAAATATATTTACTTTTATTTGAATGAAGTGTTTAAAGAAATTTTTGGGTTGGTTTCACATATAAAATTATCCGTGAAATTTCGTTTCGAGTCACCAGTGATTTCATATGGGACATTTCGAAAGTGTCCCAAGTGATTTCATATAGGACATATTTGGAAGTGTCCCGAGTGAAATCACTGGTGGCATGTCACGAGTGAAATCACTGGTGGCTGTCCCGAGTGAAATCACTGGTGGCATGTCCCGAGTGAAATCACTGGTGGCTGTCCCGAGTGAAATCACTCATCGCTTATACGTATAAGCCACCGGTGAAGTCACTGGAAAACTCAGGGCCAATTTCATTTGAAGTTTCATGAGTGAAAAATGCGGACACGTCCATACAAATTTCATCTGGAGTTTCACTAGTGAGTCACTGCAGGCTACGGACATGGCATGAGTGATTCACCGAATGAATCACCAGTGAAAAGTGACTTTTGGAACTGCAGGGCAGGCACAGAAAGGCACACACACACCTACAGATTTCCACCCCGAAAGCAAGGCAAAAAACCGACAAATTTGTGTATTGCTTTCTCGTTCTCTCTACCTGAAAATCAAGTGGAGAGTAAAAGAGAGAAAAAACTGAACTGTTCGGATCTGACAGTAAAAATTATGAATCATGATTCGTTCGGTCCATTTTGGGCGCATGATTCGAATCACTGAGAAATCCGAATCGCTGATTCAATTGGATCGGACGAAGCGAATCCCGAATCACTGCGAATAGATTCATTTGCCCGTTCATGCAGGGCTCTAGTATGTACATACATATGTATTAATTCGGACTTAAAACCCATTAACGAATCAAACTTTAACCTTTTTGACCCGTTTTAACCCATATGGACTAATAACTAGCTTATAACGAAGAACGTGAACGCTGCCTTCATTTTGAGAATGCTACAGAATGGGTCTTTACATTTGTACAAAATTTAGTTATCGAGTCATTAAGTTTGAAACGTGTTACCAGCAAACAAGATCAATTAAACTATGGAAATTGTGATTAAAATGCAGCAACTGTTGATAACTTGTAATCCATTCCATACAGAAGCGTTTGCACCCTTGTAAGGAATGCGCAGCTAATTTTATAGTGATTTTTTTGTAAACTAAATACTTTATCCCAATTTATAAGGGCCGCAATATGGATCATTTTGGCAGGAAGATGTTGCAGAGCGCCTTTACATTCATTTTCATTTCTCCAAGGTTTTCAGAAGTAAGTTCAGAAGCCCCTGAAAAGCCACGGGCTCACAAAAATCTCTTATCTTTTAAAATATTGGATTGTATACGAATTAAGCCTTTTCTCTACAAGTTTCTCTAGAACAGTTCCGTTCCTACTTTGTTGATAGTGGTGATAGTTCAGACGATAGGCAGAAACGGGTTGAAATATTCGAAAAATCGAAAAACGAAACGATAATAGCCTCTATACACTGAACACATACCAAGGGGACTGTGGGAATATTTGAGGGATGTACATAATACCCTCTGCACACTGAGCCCATCCCGGAGGAACGGTGGGAATTTTTGAAATATGTGAAACTCCGATTCACACTGCGACCATCCACCATCCCCCATCCATGAGAAACAGCTGATGCTCATAATTGCGTGCGGAAATTTGTTTACGTCTTTAATTAAAATGAATATTAATAATATTGCAATGGTTGTAAATGTGATTCAACAGCTAAACATATTCTTGACCAAACTAATCATGTTGCTGCACATGAATGATGATGATGTAGACAAGTTTGACGAGGAGGATATATTAGAATGGATATTTGTTTTGTAAAACTGAAGCGTGGTCATTTGTGACCACTCAATCAATGTTTTAAATACAAATATATATGATAGGACTTTTTAGAAGCGGTTCGGGACATTTTGGGAGAAAGATGTAGCCGAAAACAACGATACGCTTTTTAATGAGAATTATGTTCTGTTTAACAGAATTAATTCTAACAATTTTGTTTTCCAAACAAGCTTTATAAACAGAGTTTTTTATGTACTTTAATTTAATGAAAAAAAAAACTTTAACAGGGGTGCCACAGAAATCACAGAAATCGCTGGAATTTCACCTCAATTCCATTCCGCCGTGCCACACACCGATTTTTCAGCGGAATCAAAATCGCTTACAATATATCCAGCGATTTAATTAAATACACCCATAATAATTTAACATTATACATGTTAAGTTAATAAAAAAGCATTTTAGTAAATCACTATTCAATCCGCTGACTGAATTTTCACTTAACGATTCCGCTCTCAATCCGTTGGAGTCCGAGGAGGCCACCTAGGGCGATTCGGACTTTTGAAGTAAATACAGTAATGCCACCTTTTTTAATCCGAATTCGGAGAAATATATTTAATCGGGCAGGCTCCGGTTCACATTCACTTTGCGTTTTACTATTCATCAAAAAGTATGAGTTTTCATTTCAAAGCGCTCTGGAATTAACTTTTATGAATTCGTTTACTCTTTGTACTGTTAAGCGCGAAAGTGTTATACCCACGCGTTAGTGCTAGCTCATACAAAAAGGCCTCTGTTATGTTAAACATTGACTTATCAAGCCAAATCGGGCTGTTCGGGAAAAATTCACTTGTTTGTTTTTGCCCTGACTAATTTTGCAGATCCAATTTTGAGGTTTGTTTAAACAAAAATCTACTATATAAAAATAAGTCGGGTTTCCTTCCTGACGCTATAACTCCAGAACGCACGAACCGATTTCCACGGTTTTGCATTCGTTGGAAAGGTCTCGGGCTCCGTGAGGTTTATAGCAAAGAAAAATTTCAACAGAAAAGCGGGAAAATGTATTTGTATTATCTACTATATACTACAATACAGCGCCATCTCTGATACATAGAATGTACTACAAATCAATATTTTAAGTAGGCGCCGGTGCGTGATACATTGTTTGACAGCTACTCATTGTTCTCTGCTCTAATTTCATATGACAAACTGGTATTGTGTTCACTGTGAAAACAAAATTTAAAAAAAAGTTATTCGTTTCCTCACATTTCAATTGGAAACCATCAAATCAATCACGTGTATTGTAAAAATTTGTATTCAATTTCAACAGAAGGCATTTGTCTTTAAGGTGGTAAGTTGAACTGTGTAAATTATGTGGATCGTGCATTTGAGGTTAAATTCACCACTCTGTCCACAGTCCAAAATGCCTAAAGGACTACGTGCGAACATCGGCCGCCGCACAAGACATGCAAGCCAGCAACAAGTGTATTCACAGAACTTAAGCGAAAAAAGACAAAATATAATAAGAGAAAATTACCGATTGGGACAGCGCGTGAGGACACTGCGAACTACAGTGATGATGAAAATTTAGATATTGGACCAATGACGACTATATGCCGATATTGCAATGCGTTAAAGTTCAAAAGAGAAACGGCTGGATTGTGCTGCGCAAGTGGAAAATTCAAACTGGATCCACTGAAACCATTGTTCGATGGAAGTGATCCCGATTCCAGCCATTTTCTTCAACACATCCTTGAATACAATAACTGCTTTAGCATGACTTCCTTTGGAGCTAATATCATTCGAAAAGGCGGCTTCATGCCGACTTGCAGGTAAAAGATACAACACACATAACCAATCACTCACACCAACACAATGAATTGCAACACATAACAACTACATATACACCACACACTACACCATCACACGATCAGAAGTTACACCGTATTCTTCAACAAATGATTGTTTGCAATTACAGATACAAGGACAAATATATCATTTGCATGGTTCAATGGTGCCAACACCAGATGAACCGCATCAATTTCTGCAAATATATTTAATTTCGTCGATGGTGGATCAGCTGAATGTGCGGTGAAATATACAGGGAACACAACAGTTAAAGAGACGAATTATTGAACAGTTGCAAGCATTTTTTCACACTAATAATGCTGTGGTTAATATGTTCAAAACAGCATTGGAACGAATGCCATCGGATACGCACAAATTTATCATAAGAGCGGATTGTACCCCAACAGGTGAACATGTGCGAAGATTCAATGCACCCACCGTTAATGATGTTGCTGCAATTATTGTTGGCGATCCAAACGAAATGATGCATAAAACGAAGCAATCTGGTGGCGAAAGGGAGTTCGCCGAGTTTGCTAGTTATTTATAAAAAGGGCACTAGCTCAATTGTCCAGTTAATAGTGTCAAATTCATGTCAATGCATCAATCAGTCATCTATTTTTTTTCCTTTTGCACTTAAGATTTGTTTAGTTGTATAAAATAACGTTTACTTTTCATTTCGGCGAGGAATTTTTTGCCGTTTTGAAAACGGAAAAGTCATGCATTTCACATGTGCGGAGCGCTTAACTTTTGTTTTTGAAAAGTAAATCACATTTTTTTGGTTAAAGTGAAAACCGGAGCCTGCCTGAATATTAATTATATTAAAAGCATTCTGTTCACATGTGTGGAGCGCTTAACTTTTGTTTTTGAAAAGTAAATCACATTTTTTTGGTTAAAGTGAAAAGCGGAGCCTGCCTGAATATTAATTATATTGAAAGCATTCTGTTTTTCTTTAATTAAGCATTCTTAAAAATAGCTTATTGCTTTGTATATATTCTAATAATAAATATATATATATTCTTTCTATTAAAATAAACTTTATGAGCATTGCCGGGCTTCATGATCTTGATGTGGGTGCCATCAATGCAGCCAGTAACACCAGGAATCCCATACTTTTCATAGAAAAGCTGTTTGCATTTACGCAGCTTTTGCTCTGATTCATTCAGTTGAATGAAACGCGCACCAAGATTTCTTTCCAGCAAAGGAAGCATTTTCCATCAAATTTTTCTAATGGATTGCCTGGACATAGACAGATCAGCGTCCTTTCCTATTAGTCTTTCGAACAACTCAACTCCAAAAAGCCCCAGGGCAGTCGCCAAGTGCAGAATGGGCGGAATCGAGGAAGATGGGATATCTTATTTGATTATATTAAGAATCCTTTCGAAGGTTGCCGTTTCAACACGATAATTTTACTGAAAGCTGTTAATTGTAATGAAACAAATTAGCAGTAGTTTGAGCAGAAAATCACAAAAACCACATACGTATCGTCTGATTGTGAAAACGGGTCCGATGCGCATCTGAGAAGTCTGCGCAGCAGGGTTTCTTTTCAAATCTGCTGCCTCCGTACCTCTTCGATGTCCAAAAGTCTCGCTTTAGGCATTTTTCTTAACTTTATTTAAAAACAGATGTTTGTTTTTTTTTTAACAGCTGATTTCTGCCAGGCACGGAGACTTGCTAGACATCTGCTAGAGCTGTCGAGTAATTTGATTTGTTTGGCGTGCAAGAAATGTGATGTTTTTTGCTTTAAAATTATAAAAGTACAGCTTTGAAAAATCAATTATTTTATATCCTAAAAGAACAATATAAAAATCCATTTTTTTTATGTGATAAAATTGGAAAAGCTGCGAAATGAATCTTGAATGGTGTTAGCCTTAGCTCGAATTTGGTTTGTGAAAATGCTAAGAAAAATGAAATCGTTCGGAATTCTGTGGCACGACGAACATTTTTGAGCGGAAATCCCCTGCTCGGATTTCCATTTCACTAGTGATTTCTGTGGCACCCCTGATATAGTCCAACCATTTATTTTTCTTTTTTTATACCCGTACTCAAAAAGAGTTAAGGGGTATACTGTATTTGTGGTAAAAGTGGATGTGTGTAACGCAGAGAAGGAAAATTTTCCGACCCCATAAAGTATATATATTCTTGATCAGTATCAATAGCCGAGTCGATAGAGCCATGTCTGTCTGTCCGTCCGTCTGTCCGTCCCCATGAGCGCCTCGTTCTCAGAGACTATAAAAGCTAGAGCAACGAAATTTTTTGTCCAGACTCATGTGATATCACACTGTTACAAGTGTATTTCAAAATTTCGCCCCGCCCCCTTTCGCCTTCACAAAGGACGAAAATCTGTGGCATCCACAATTTTGAAGATACGATAAAACTAAAAACGCAGTATCGTAGAGAATGATCATATCTATCCGATTGCCGAATCTGAACCAGATCGGATCATTATTATAGCCAGAATAAAGAAATTAATTTTCAGTTGCTTCCCCCACCTCCTCTGGCGCTGCTGACGCTATTCATTCTCTTTCTCGCTCGCACACACTCTGCCCTGTGCAATGCGCCAGCAATCCCTAGCGGAGGAGATGTAGAATCTAAATGGTATATGTAGAATATTTGTTCTAGATGTATTATCTACATTTTACATGTAGATGTAGTTAACAAATGTAGCAAAAAATGTAAAATGTAAAATTAAAATTTTTTTTTTAATTTCAATCATAAGCTCATAAATTTATACATATACTGACTGAGTACGGGTATAAAAGTAGAGTCGCGACTAGAAGCGACTCACGTTCCTTCTCGTTTCTTTTTATATTTAACACCGTTTTTTTTGCTGCCTCTAGTTTAACTTTTACCTTTAAAAAACAAGCATACTTTTGAAAATGGCTAAATGAGCAATTATACAATTTTTTACTTTTATTGATGGAAAAAGTGGGAAAAACGATTAATGCCTGTTACCTGAAACGTGATCTGAAGGAAAAAATGGAGATCAGATTTGAAATTAGCGACCTCAAATTACACTACCCGACACGATTTTTCCTTAAGGAACAAAACCAAATTTTTCTGAAAGATTTGGGGCTTAGAAATTGTTTGATGCTATTTTTTTTTCTATGGCAAAACTTTTTTTTACTAGAATTTTTAAAAACTGATTTTTTAAGATTTTTGTAGAGGTAGCGCTTCGTTTTTTTCACATAACTCAGGTACCTTACGTCTGGTTGTAAAGAACTTTACTATTCAGAAAAGATAATTAAAACAACTAGAAATTAAACCCAAACACCCAAACCAAAATGCAAAAATTATGATTTTTGTGCGGTATTTTTACGAAATTTTGACTTTAAAAACATAGGAAAAGTCGAATAAAAATTATATTATATTATTTTTTTGTGTATAGGTGCATTATTTAGGCGTCGTTTAAGGTATTGCTTATCAAAATCTATGGAGAAACGGAGGAGATAAAACTCGTTAACCAAACCCAATTTGGAACAAATAAAACGAAAAATAATTGTGTTTTTTTGGTACCTGATCACATTCCGGCAGTTGGGTCCGCAACCTTCCAAAACGTATTTTTTGTAAATTTTTTCATTTTCTAGGTTTGGTTAACGAATTTTAGCTCCACTGTTTCTTCATAGATTTGAAAAGGAAATACCTTAAGCGACGCACAGTGGCTCGTTTCCTCAAAACACTGTATTTGTGGTAAAAGTGGATGTGTGTAACGCAGAGAAGGAACATTTTCCGACCCTATAAAGTATATACATTCTTGATCAGCATCAATAGCCGAGTCGATATAGCCATGTCTGTCCGTCCGTCTGTCCGTCTTGTTTGACGCCTCGTTCTCAGAGACTATTAAAGCTAGAGCAACCAGACTCGTTTCCAGACTCATGTGATATCACTCTGAATCAAGTTTCTTTCAAAATTGTGCCACGCCCCCCTCTGCCTTCGCAAAGGACGAAAATCTGTGGCATCCACAATTTTGAAGATACGATAAAACTAAACAACGCAGTATCGTAGAGAATGACCATATCTATCAGATTGCCAAATCTGGTACAGATCGGATCATTATTATAGCCAGAATAAAGAAATTAATTTTCAGTTGCTTCCCCACCTCCTCTGGCGCTGCTGACGCTATTCATTCTCTTTCTCGCTCGCACACACTCTGCCCTGTGCAATGCGCCAGCAATCCCTAGCGGAGGAGATGTAGAATCTAAATGGTATATGTAGAATATTTGTTCTAGATGTATTATCTACATTTTACATGTAGATGTAGTTAACAAATGTAGCAAAAAATGTAAAATGTAAAATTAAAATTTTTTTTTTAATTTCAATCATAAGCTCATAAATTTATACATATACTGACTGAGTACGGGTATAAAAGTAGAGTCGCGACTAGAAGCGACTCACGTTCCTTCTCGTTTCTTTTTATATTTAACACCGTTTTTTTTGCTGCCTCTAGTTTAACTTTTACCTTTAAAAAACAAGCATACTTTTGAAAATGGCTAAATGAGCAATTATACAATTTTTTACTTTTATTGATGGAAAAAGTGGGAAAAACGATTAATGCCTGTTACCTGAAACGTGATCTGAAGGAAAAAATGGAGATCAGATTTGAAATTAGCGACCTCAAATTACACTACCCGACACGATTTTTCCTTAAGGAACAAAACCAAATTTTTCTGAAAGATTTGGGGCTTAGAAATTGTTTGATGCTATTTTTTTTTCTATGGCAAAACTTTTTTTTACTAGAATTTTTAAAAACTGATTTTTTAAGATTTTTGTAGAGGTAGCGCTTCGTTTTTTTCACATAACTCAGGTACCTTACGTCTGGTTGTAAAGAACTTTACTATTCAGAAAAGATAATTAAAACAACTAGAAATTAAACCCAAACACCCAAACCAAAATGCAAAAATTATGATTTTTGTGCGGTATTTTTACGAAATTTTGACTTTAAAAACATAGGAAAAGTCGAATAAAAATTATATTATATTATTTTTTTGTGTATAGGTGCATTATTTAGGCGTCGTTTAAGGTATTGCTTATCAAAATCTATGGAGAAACGGAGGAGATAAAACTCGTTAACCAAACCCAATTTGGAAAAAATAAAACGAAAAATAATTGTGTTTTTTTGGTACCTGATCACATTCCGGCAGTTGGGTCCGCAACCTTCCAAAACGTATTTTTTGTAAATTTTTTCATTTTCTAGGTTTGGTTAACGAATTTTAGCTCCACTGTTTCTTCATAGATTTGAAAAGGAAATACCTTAAGCGACGCACAGTGGCTCGTTTCCTCAAAACACTGTATTTGTGGTAAAAGTGGATGTGTGTAACGCAGAGAAGGAACATTTTCCGACCCTATAAAGTATATACATTCTTGATCAGCATCAATAGCCGAGTCGATATAGCCATGTCTGTCCGTCCGTCTGTCCGTCTTGTTTGACGCCTCGTTCTCAGAGACTATTAAAGCTAGAGCAACCAGACTCGTTTCCAGACTCATGTGATATCACTCTGAATCAAGTTTCTTTCAAAATTGTGCCACGCCCCCCTCTGCCTTCGCAAAGGACGAAAATCTGTGGCATCCACAATTTTGAAGATACGATAAAACTAAACAACGCAGTATCGTAGAGAATGACCATATCTATCAGATTGCCAAATCTGGTACAGATCGGATCATTATTATGGCCAGAATAAAGAAATAATTTTCAGTTGCTTCCCCCACCTCCTCTGGCGATGCTGACGCTATTCATTCACTTTCTCGCTCGCACACACTCTGCCCTGTGCAATGCGCGAGCTACCCCTAGCGGAGGAGATGTAGAATCTAAATGGTAGATGCAGAATATCTGTTCTACATGTATGATCTACATTTTAGATGTAGATGTAGTAAACAAATGTAGCAAATAAATGTAAAATTAAAAATTGGTTTTTATACCCGTACTCAAAAAGAGTTAAGGGGTATATTGTATTTGTGG
This sequence comes from Drosophila subsilvestris, assembly GCA_035043285.1. Classification (NCBI taxonomy): domain Eukaryota; kingdom Metazoa; phylum Arthropoda; class Insecta; order Diptera; family Drosophilidae; genus Drosophila; species Drosophila subsilvestris. The sequence goes on from JAWNNB010001890.1 coordinate 276,774, forward strand.
TAAAAGTGGATGTGTGTAACGCAGAGAAGGAAAATTTTCCGACCCCATAAAGTGTATATATTCTTTATCAGGTTTATAGCAAAGAAAATTCACGAACAATTTCAACTGAAAAGCGGTAAAATGTATTTGTATTATCTACTATATACTACAATACAGCGCCATCTCTGATACATAGAATGTACTACAAACCAATATTTTAAGTAGGCGCCGGTGCGTGATACATTGTTTGACAGCTACTCATTGTTCTCTGCTCAGTTAATTTCATGTGACAAACCGGTATTGTGTTCACTGTGAAAACAAAATTTAAAAAAAAAAGTAATTCGTTTCCTCACATTTCAATTGGAAACCATCAAATCAATCACGTGTATTGTGAAAATTTGTATTCAATTTCAACAGAAGGCATTTGTCTTTAAGGTGGTAAGTTGAACTGTGTAAATTATGTGGATCGTGCATTTGAGGTTAAATTCACCACTCTGTCCACAGTCCAAAATGCCTAAAGGACTACGTGCGAACATCGGCCGCCGCACAAGACATGCAAGCCAGCAACAAGTGTATTCACAGAACTTAAGCGAAGAAAGACAAAATATAATAAGAGAAAATTACCGATTGGGACAGCGCGTGAGGACAAGAAGATCGTTGGCATCATACAATCGCTTGGCATTCCAATATGATCCCACTTCGAACTACAGTGATGATGAAAATTTAGATATTGGACCAATGACGACTATATGCCGATATTGCAATGCGTTAAAGTTCAAAAGAGAAACGGCTGGATTGTGCTGCGCAAGTGGAAAAGTCAAACTGGATCCATTACTTACACCACCACAGCCACTGAAACCATTGTTCGATGGAAGTGATCCCGATTCCAGCCATTTTCTTCAACACATCCTTGAATACAATAACTGCTTTCGCATGACTTCCTTTGGAGCTAATATCATTCGAAAAGGCGGCTTCATGCCGACTTGCAAGGTAAAAGATACAACACACATAACCAATCACTCACACCAACACAATGAATTGCAACACATAACAACTACATATACACCACACACTACACCATCACACGATCAGAAGTTACACCGTATTCTTCAACAAATGATTGTTTGCAATTACAGATACAAGGACAAATATATCATTTGCATGGTTCAATGGTGCCAACACCAGATGAACCGCATCAATTTCTGCAAATATATTTAATTTCGTCGATGGTGGATCAGCTGAATGTGCGGTGAAATATACAGGGAACACAACAGTTAAAGAGACAAATTATTGAACAGTTGCAAGCATTTTTTCACACTAATAATGCTGTGGTTAATATGTTCAAAACAGCATTGGAACGAATGCCATCGGATACGCACAAATTTATCATAAGAGCGGATTGTACCCCAACAGGTGAACATGTGCGAAGATTCAATGCACCCACCGTTAATGATGTTGCTGCAATTATTGTTGGCGATCCAAACGAAATGATGCATAAAACGAAGCAATCTGGTGGCGAAAGGGAGTTCGCCGGGTTTGCTAGTTATTTATAAAAAGGGCACTAGCTCAATTGTCCAGTTAATAGTGTCAAATTCATGTCAATGCACCAATCAGTCATCTATTTTTTTTCCTTTTGCACTTAAGATTTGTTTAGTTGTATAAAATAACGTTTACTTTTCATTTCGGCGAGGAATTTTTTGCCGTTTTGAAAACGGAAAAGTCATGCATTTCACATGTGCGGAGCGCTTAACTTTTGTTTTTGAAAAGTAAATCACATTTTTTTGGTTAAAGTGAAAACCGGAGCCTGCCTGAATATTAATTATATTAAAAGCATTCTGTTCACATGTGCGGAGCGCTTAACTTTTGTTTTTGAAAAGTAAATCACATTTTTTTGGTTAAAGTGAAAAGCGAAGCCTGCCTGAATATTAATTATATTGAAAGCATTCTGTTTTTCTTTAATTAAGCATTCTTAAAAATAGCTTATTGCTTTGTATATATTCTAATAAATATATATATATTCTTTCTATTAAAATAAACTTTATGAGCATTGCCGGGCTTCATGATCTTGATGTGGGTGCCATCAATGCAGCCAGTAACACCAGGAATCCCATACTTTTCATAGAAATGCTGTTTGCATTTACGCAGCTTTTGCTCTGATTCATTCAGTTGAATGAAACGCGCACCAAGTTTTCTTTCCAGCAAAGGAAGCATTTTCCATCAAATTTTTCTAATGGATTGCCTGGACATAGACAGATCAGCGTCCTTTCCTATTAGTCTTTCGAACAACTCAACTCCAAAAAGCCCCAGGGCAGTCGCCAAGTGCAGAATGGGCGGAATCGAGGAAGATGGGATATCTTATTTGATTATATTAAGAATCCTTTCGAAGGTTGCCGTTTCAACACGATAATTTTACTGAAAGCTGTTAATTGTAATGAAACAAATTAGCAGTAGTTTGAGCAGAAAATCACAAAAACCACATACGTATCGTCTGATTGTGAAAACGGGTCCGATGCGCATCTGAGAAGTCTGCGCAGCAGGGTTTCTTTTCAAATCTGCTGCCTCCGTACCTCTTCGATGTCCAAAAGTCTCGCTTTAGGCATTTTTCTTAACTTTATTTAAAAACAGATGTTTGTTTTTTTTTTAACAGCTGATTTCTGCCAGGCACGGAGACTTGCTAGACATCTGCTAGAGCTGTCGAGTAATTTGATTTGTTTGGCGTGCAAGAAATGTGATGTTTTTTGCTTTAAAATTATAAAAGTACAGCTTTGAAAAATCAATTATTTTATATCATAAAAGAACAATATAAAAATCCATTTTTTTTATGTGATAAAATTAGAAAAGCTGCGAAATGAATCTTGAATGGTGTTAGCCTTAGCTCGAATTTGGTTTGTGAAAATGCTAAGAAAAATGAAATCGTTCGGAATTCTGTGGCACGACGAACATTTTTGAGCGGAAATCCCCTGCTCGGATTTCCATTTCACTAGTGATTTCTGTGGCACCCCTGATATAGTTTCTTTTTGAAAAAATAAGACTTTTAAAAATAAAGGGAATTAAAGAAATTGTGTCATTGGCAGCCACGCTTTACAAAATATATTTTTATAAATTTGATGAGGCAAATGCTCTGGTATTAAATGAGGAATTAAAAAAGATGAACATAATCGCTTTTATACCGCGTAACTATGTAGAATCTTTTGGAATCATAAAAGGAGTACCGAGAAGTTTTTCTGAAAAGGAAATCCGCGACAATATAAGCTCTAGCATAACAATTAAGTCATTCGAAAGATTGTCAAGGAGGGAGAAAGTGACAAATGAAGAAAATGTACAAAGTTTCAACTATATACCAACAGAAACAGTTAAATTAGGTTTTGAGGGTGCAGATATCCCGGAAAAGATTATGCTGTTTGGAATTTGCTGTATGAAAGTGCAGCAATACATACCAAAGGTTCGTCAATGTTTCAATTGTGGTAGGCTCGGACACACGTCAACCAGATGCAAGTCCGCTAGGAGATGCAATATGTGTGGCGTAGACGTATGTAATGGAACATGTACAGTGACCAAATGCATACTGTGCAATGGTAGAAATCATACAGCAAGGGATAGATTGATATGTCCAGCATGGGAAAAGGAGATGGACATTAATAAAATTATGGCAATAAAAAAAATAGCGAGAAAGGAAGTTTTAAATTCGTACTCAGTACATCAAAATTACATGCACTTGGAAAGATACGATGAAAACTTCCCAAAATTAGGTAAAGAAAATGAAAAAATTCAAGACAAGGAAAGCAAAGCAAATGAGGTACTTAAAAAGCACAGTTACGCAAGTAGAGTAATATATAAACCAACAGTTCCCACACAAAAGCCACATTTCCAGCTGGAGTCGTATACAAACGACACCAGTGACCATGTACCTGTAATTGAAAACAAAAAAATGGAAGAATTTAGAGGTTTGTTCGAACAGATGTTCAACATGTTCATGCAGTGTAGCAACATGAAAGACATGAACAACTTATCTAAATATAGGACGGACAAATATGAAAATGATAAAAAAAGTGCAGTAGACAGGAAAATAATAGAGAATAATAGTGCACAACAAAACATTCCAAAATCAACATGAAAGTACTACAACACAATATTCAGTCGATTAAAGCAAACAAAAATGACTTAGAGTTTTATCTAAACAATGAAAATATCAGCATCACCATTTTGGCAGAGGTTTTCTCACACGACCTTAACTTTAGAAAATTAGCTAATTATAACCTAATAGAAAAACATAGACAAGATGGCTACGGAGGTGTAGCTATTGCCCACAAAAAGGATATTAAAATAAACAGACTTAAATTCGAGACGGAACAAGACATAGTAGTAGCAAACACTAGCGGAAATGGACAAAATATGGTAATATCCTCAGTGTATTTCGAGCCCCAGACTTCGTTTATCGTTTTCAAACAAACAATAGACAGTCTGTTGGAGAAGATCGATACATTTGAGAGATGCATCATTGCAGGTGACTTTAATGCGAGACACACTGGCTTTGGTGATACAGTAAACAGTAGAAAAGGTTCATTCTTAAGACAGGCAATGAATAACGCCGGGTACACGCTTGCAAACGATAGTAGTGTTACCTTCAGGAGGAACATTGACAGCAGCACAGGTTCTATTTTGGATTTGACCTTTGTAAAGGGTATTAAAATAGAGAATTGGAAATGTAGGAATATTTTTTTGGGAGGAAGTCATCATCATCCGATCTGTTTTGAAATAGCAGAAATACAAGGAAAGACAAAAAAATGTCTAACAAAGAATAGGTTACTTAAAAAACTGGGACAGATTGTGATAGACGATAAAATAGAAAATCTAGCCAAAAACATGAGCACTGAAATTAAAGCAGCAACGTACGAGATAGGGAATAAGAGGCCAAAATTATGGTGGGATAAAAGTATAGCCGTACTTTTTGGCAGCTTTGCTGAAGCGCAAAAAAAAGCAAACCAAGAACCGTCATTTCAAAATTACTGCGAAGCTGTCGAGCTTAAATGTAAATGGAAAAAAGCAGTGAAAATCGCAAAAAAAACAAGCTATGCCCGTAAAATAACAGAATTAAATTTAAAATCAAACAGTAGAGAAGCATGGAGGTTTCTTAACAATATTAAAAATTGCAACACAGAAACACTGGAAAAATTCGATCCGGAGAAGGCAGGCGAATTTTTAGAATATCTTAAAGAACAAATACCTGTTGAGGCAAGAGTTGTAGATGAATCAATGTACGCATGAAAAAATAACGAGAGTCCAAATTTCACCATAGAAGACCTTGAAAAGGTTCTAGGGCGAAACAAGAAAACTGCTGGAGGTTTAGACAAGATTACATATGAGATGTTAAATGCTTTGAATAGTGGGACAAAGACATCTTTGGTTAACTTTTACAATAAAAAAATATCCAAATGTGAGTTTCCAGTAGAATGGCGTTCAATCAAAATAACACCCATACCAAAAAAAGACAAAGACCTGACAGACATAAAGAACTTTAGGCCCATATCCTTGATATCGGTATTGGCTAAAATCGTAAACGGTATAATAAAAAACAAACTTGAAGAGCACATAAATGAATACGATCTACTGCCATACAGATCTTATGCATTTCAAAAAAATAAATCTGCTTCGATGTGCATAAATGATGTCATAAATGTTATTGCTTCAAAAAAGAAAAACAAGGAACACGTTGTAATGGCATCAGTTGATTTAAACAATGCATATAATTGTGTGAATATAAATTTCTTAAAAAGATTGATGGAAAGTGGTAGGTTCCCCAAAATGTACGTAGACTGGATCATGAGTTTCTTATCAATGAGACTTTTAAAAATGGGAGATTCTGTGGAGGTAGTACAGGGTGGACTACCACAGGGGTCTTGTCTCGCACCACTGTTGTTTAACGTTTACACAAAAAGATTGCATCAAATAAGCGATTTTAAGACTTATATTATGCAATTTGCAGACGATTTCATTATTATTTCACACTGTCACAATTTTGTGGCAGCTGTTTTAAATTTACAAAACAAACTGGAAGATTTAGCTTTAACCCAACCAAGTCTGGAATCATGTACATGGGTAGGGACAGAGGCAACACCGTGAATATAAATATAGAAAATATACAAATTCCGAACAAAAAATGCATAAAATTTCTTGGCAGACTTATTAATCTAAATATGTCTTGCTCCAATCATGTCAAAATGGTAAAAGATGAAACAAAAAAAAGTTGTAGAATTGTACAAACGGTTACATCAATCAAAGCGGGGCTCAAACCTAAAACAAGTGTAAATATTTTTAAGTCTTTTTTTAGATCAAAACAAGAATACGCGATAGCCAGTTTTGCAGACATGGGAAAGGGAGCTAGGAAAAATATGGAAATCGCTCAAGCGAAAATCTTGAGAAGATGTGTAGGAGTTCCACCAGATACTAGCAAACACGAGATTTTTGTTCTTGCGGGAGTTATGCCACCGAGCTTCAGGGCTAAATGGCTAACCGCTAAAGAGCTTTTTAAGATAAAAAAAATAAATCCAAGTATGTTTGAGGATCTAAAAGTATCAAAAGCGGAAACCAGTTATACCAGAGTTTTAAAAGAATTTAAAATTCTTTTTGACAATACACGTAGCTTCGAGAATTTCAGGTATTGCAACAAAATAAATGTAGTAGACAAATTATTAGGTAAAAAAAAAGAAGAGTACTCGGAAGAGGAAATTAAAGTATTTTATGCTGAAATACTAGATAAGTATGTAAAGGAGGGATGGAGTGTCTTGGTAACTGATGCATCAGTGATGCATGACAAGGTTGGCATAGGCATTGTTGAACTACCTAGCAACAATAAATACAAATACAAGACTGAAACTAGGCTCTCGTCAGTGGGTGCTGAACTATTAGGGATAAAGAAGGCGAGTGAGATAATTTTAAAAAACAAATATAAACAAGCTGTGATATTTTGTGATGGACTAGGTTCAATTAGATTAATTAACAATAAACTAACTGACTCATATATAGTAAATGAAATACATAAAATTATAGAAATAGCTGAGATACAAAAATTAGACGTAATATGGGTACCTGGACATAAAGGGGTTAAGATTAACGAAGACGCCGACAAAGCAGCAAAGAGCGCTGCTACAGAAGGTGAAATGATATACGTACATCTGAGCATTAAAGAAGCTATCAGAGAGATAAAAACGAAATAGAAATTATGTGGAACGACGATTATAAGCAAAATTGTAGAAGTAAGGGGACTATACTAGCTAACTATTTCCCAGATATACCGAGAAAACCATGGCACCACAAATGCAAATGGAAGGCCAAAAGTATTAAAACAATCAACAGACTTATGACAGGACATACTTACGATAAACCCTTTTTGCTGAAAATCAAAGCAACCGACTCCGATATCTGCGTTGAATGTAACGTAACTGAACATGCTGAGCATCTAATCTTTAAATGTAAACCATTCGCAAACCTCAGGGGTAAGTTTCGTATATTTAGATATTATAACAACTTAAAAGAACTATTGTTAAAAAAGGAGCCACTTCATCTCAGAGAATTGGCCATTTTTATGAGCAAGGCTAATTTCGAGTTTTAATTTCAGAAATCTAACACTTAGTAAAGTAGAATCAAAATAAACAGAGATCAAATATTAATTTTTGATCAATCAACTCATAACCAGTCAAGCTCGCTTTTGATTGACAAAAATAAATAAATTTACCAAACAAGTAAAAAAAAAAAATTAAATTAAACAAAAAAAAAAATAAATAAAAATAAAAAAACAAAAAATACAACAAGATCAATACGAGAGCAAGTCTTGCACTTGCGATCAAAAACAAGTACCTGATCAATGCGGCAACGTAGCTGCGATCAAAATCGGATCATCCATGCAATGATTTAATCAAAAAAAAAAAAGGCATTTGTCTTTAAGGTGGTAAGTTGAACTGTGTAAATTATGTGGATCGTGCATTTGAGGTTAAATTCACCACTCTGTCCACAGTCCAAAATGCCTAAAGGACTACGTGCGAACATCGGCCGCCGCACAAGACATGCAAGCCAGCAACAAGTGTATTCACAGAACTTAAGAGAAGAAAGACAAAATATAATAAGAGAAAATTCCCGATTGGGACAGCGCGTGAGGACAAGAAGATCATTGTCATCATACAATCGCTTGGCATTCCAATATGATCCCACTTCGAACTACAGTGATGATGAAAATTTAGATATTGGACCAATGACGACTATATGCCGATATTGCAATGCGTTAAAGTTCAAAAGAGAAACGGCTGGATTGTGCTGCGCAAGTGGAAAAGTCAAACTGGATCCATTACTTACACCACCACAGCCACTGAAACCATTTTTCGATGGAAGTGATCCTGATTCCAGCCATTTTCTTCAACACATCCTTGAATACAATAACTGCTTTCGCATGACTTCCTTTGGAGCTAATATCATTCGAAAAGGCGGCTTCATGCCGACTTGCAAGGTAAAAAATACAACACACATAACCAATCACTCACACCAACACAATGAATTGCAACACGTAACAACTACATATACACCACACACTACACCATCACACGATCAGAAGTTACACCGTATTCTTCAACAAATGATTGTTTGCAATTACAGATACAAGGACAAATATATCATTTGCATGGTTCAATGGTGCCAACACCAGATGAACCACGGAGACTTGCTAGACATCTGCTAGAGCTGTCGAGTAATTTGATTTGTTTGGCGTGCAATAAATGTGATCTTTTTTGCTTTAAAATTATAAAAGTACAGCTTTGAAAAATCAATTATTTTATATCATAAAAGAACAATATAAAAATCCATTTTTTTGATGTGATAAAATTAGAAAAACTGCGAAATGAATCTTGAATGGTGTTAGCCTTAGCTCGAATTTGGTTTGTGAAAATGCTAAGAAAAATGAAATCGTTCGGAATTCTGTGGCACGACGAACATTTTTGAGCGGAAATCCCCTGCTCGGATTTCCATTTCACTAGTGATTAATGTGGCCCCCTGTATTACACATTATTTTGAAAAATACTAATGGCAAAGTGTGTAACGTCCGTAACGGCATGAACACTTCAAAATTTTATTTTAGTATTATGAGGTTAAAGTATGTGTTTATAATGGATATTCACCAATGCTCTAGGGTGCCGAGAATCCGAAAAACTTAACGTCAAAGGAACAAATAGTGTGTTTAAATATCATGCGATCCCCAAAGATCTCCCCAAACATGTAATATAATAGTAATTAAATATTTAATGCATTTTTTGTAAGTTAATAATTGGAAGGTTACAAATATTTGTAAATACATTCATATTTTTTATTTACAAAATTTGTTATATATAAATGTTTGTTGTTTATTATGTAAAATTCGCTAAAAAAATTCGCATGCAGCCTCAAGCCTAGTACTCAGTTCCGAAAAAACAGCTCGCGAACAGAATCAGGGTTGATATTCGTATGAAACCGATAAGAAATTTGTTTGGTCGAAAACTGTTTTATAGGCTCTGTACGGAAGGCAGTACTCAGTTCCAGAAAAAACAGGGTCGGTATATACTAGAAAAGTATCCCATAGTATTTGCTGGAATTGCTGGTATCTTTCTACCCCCCTGTAAAGTTTTATAAATTGAATTTAATTTGCTAGCAAGTTCGAAGCAACCACTGCAATATGAGAGCAAAAAACAAAATGAGATATTGAAATAATGAACACAAATATAAGCTAATTAATGCAGCACTATATGAAGGACAATTATACGGATATTATAATATATTATTTTTATTAATTTTCATGAATATAAATCAAATATGGTTTTCAAACATGTTGTCCTCACGGTGGTCGGCACGGGCGGTGTCGCTATCTGCTGCTGTTGATAGTCAGACAAACTACCTTGCCAATAAAATATTGGGGAGCCCAGGATATGCCTGGGGAAGAGCGACCCCAGCCGAAGAAGTGCATTTCATTAACTTTTAACAAAGCCAAGCATCTGTCTGAGCAGTGTAACCGTACGGAATGCAGTGCACACCTCTGGTCACACCACATGGCCGCTAGCGAATTATATGACATGAGTTCGCTACCAAACAGTTTTTGGATCTGAGTACTAGGCTTCAAAGTCGACTTCTATTTTTTGTAGCGTCCGTAACGAATCTTTAAGCAAGCATACTTATTTTTCAAAACCAATTAGCCTAATATTTTAAAGTAAGTTTAAAAGTACTCCCAAAGAACTGCGTTTTGCAAAAATTTCAATGAAAATATACCAATGTGAACGGCAGCTGTGTCTATTTTAACAAGCGAATTTGCGTACGAATTTAACGTCCGTATCGCAGGAATAGCCCATATATGAAAATTATAATTTATTAATTTTATTAGATTTTTATTAATATAATGGAAACATTTTGATTGTACCTCCTCTGCCACAGCAAGAGCTGCCAATCTCAAGTATAATAAATTGATTATATTTGTTTTTTGTGTTTCTGTTAAGTTATTTTCGTCAGTGTCCATGTCTATGCTCTTCAAAACAGGTTCTCTTCACGATGGTCGCCGGCAGTTGCACGGGTAGCGTCACCATCTGCTGCTGCTGATAGCCAGACACATTCCTTTGCCAATAATATAATGGTGGGCTCAGGATATGCCTGGGGAAGAGCGACCCCAGCCGGAGAAGTATATTTCAATAACATTGTTTTCTCAAATGAAATTTGTAAACAAAACACAGCTGACTGAGCAGTGTAACCGTAAATCATGCACACCTGGTCACATTATGGCACATTTTGCTAGCAACAATTGTTCGGAACTGAGTACTAGGCTTAAAACGCGGTTGTCGAGGGCACTTTTTTCGCGTTTTTAGAAGCATAGGCCCATTTATCAAACATTTATCGAAAGAACAAGCACACATCTAAAAAAATAACGAGAAGGAACGTGAGTCGCTTCTAGTCCCGACTCTACTTTTATACCCGTACTCAGTCAGTATATAAACTTGTGAGCTTATAATTGAAATTTAAAAAAATTTAAAAATTTTACATTTTTTTGCTACATTTGTTAACTACATCTACATCTAAAATGTAGATTATACATCTAGAACAAATATTCTACATCTACCATTTAGGTTCTACATCTCCTCCGCTAGGGTTGCTCGCGCATTGCACAGGGCAGAGTGTGTGCGAGCGAGACAGAGAATGAATATCGTCAGCAACGCCAGAGGAGGTGGGGGAAGCAACTGAAAATTAATTTCTTCATTTTGGCCATAATAATGATCCGATCTGTACCAGATTTAGCAATCTGATAGATATGGTCATTCTTTACGATACTGCGTTTTTAGTTTTATCGTATGTTTAAAATTGTGGATGCCACAGATTTTCTGTTCTAAACTGCTCCTGCCACGGGTGGAGGTGCACAAGAAAGTACAAGTCGTTCCCGGGGTGACGTGCGATCAGTCATTGGACATGGTCAAGTCACTCCCGGAGTTCGACGGGAAACAGGTAGACTATGTCGGGTGGCAGTGTTGAACTTCAAAGCAATTGTTAATAGGTTAGATAGCTCTTATGCGGACAAAACGCCAGTGGGCGTTATCCAGCAAAGACTGATGACCATGCGACAGGGGAACCTGTCGTTAACAGAGTACTATGATGAGCTAGAAAAGCAGCTCTCCCTCGTCTTTCCAGCCGACCGCTCTGACCATAGCCCAGTCGGCAGAGTCAAGCGAGGATCGCAGCATTTTAACTGCAACCTACGCCAAGGCCATCGAGGAGAAGTCCTCTCGAACAAACGAGCGCAAATACCAAGCGCCACTACAGGGTAACGCAAGGCAAAACAGGCCTCAGGACCCCAACTCGTACAAAAGCCCCCATTATGTTAGGAGCCAGGGCAACACCCAGCAGGGCAACTCTTACCAACAGACTAGGGCTCAAAGCCAGGCCCTTGAGCCAATGGACATTGACCCTTCATCATTTAAATTCAGGCAGCCCACGGCTCACCAAAAGTCATTTGGGACGGGCAAGCGCGACAATAGTTTCGGGAAAAAACCAAACGCGTCGGAGCGCACGTCAGGAAACTGGCGGCAGAGGGTGGATCACATTGCTACCGCGAGCAATCGGTCCACGGCGTCCTACAACGACGCCGCCGCAGAGGCAGTCGCTGAAATAGAGGCAGACGCCGAACCTGAATACGAAAGCGATTCAGTGAATTTTTTAGGGGAAGGTCCCTGCTGCCATTCGTTTGGCGAAGAGTAGCGGGGGTTAGTATTAAGCTACTCATCGACACGGGTGCGTCGAAAAATTTCATCAAGCCATTCGAATGGCTCCCCGGCGTCACCCCTGTCGAATCACCGTTCCCCGTCCACTCAATTAACGGGTCGAAAACATAACGAAAAAATGTCTCCTGTCGATATTCGGCAAAATTACACCGTTCTTTCTTCTGAGAACACTAACGGGCTTTGATGGCATTATTGGCCTCGACCTGCTAACGCAGGTAGGGGCCACGCTATCCTTAAAAGAGGGAACACTCACGTTCGGTAACACAACCGAAAGAGTAAAATTCCATAATTCCATGTAACAGTGTGATATCACATGAGTGTGGAAAAAAAATTTCGTTGCTCGTTGAAGCCATTTTTTTTTTAAACAAAACGATAAAGTGCTTTATAAAAAGAAAAGACAAGCATTTAAAAAAAGTTATTCTTAATTTCTTCCGAAAAATTAAATATCTAGAGATTAAATGTCATGTCACCTATGGTTTTTTTTTTCGGAATCTTTGAAGTCAGATTAACGTGTGTTGCCTGTAAATGTACAAAAATTTGTAAGCATATTGAAACTTTCCAATGTGCTTTTATTCTTGTTATGAAAAGCTCTCAAAGATTCGTCTGTATATGTTCATCATTAAAAAGCTCAGAAAACTGCGCACACGTCACGCGCACAATATAGTTAAACCATCCTTTAAAAGCGGCAGATACTTCAGTCACCGCTTTGTTGTCAGAATAATCGGTAATATTATAATAAGCATGAAAAATGTGTTTCCCTCGTTTGATATATATTGTTGTTATTAATTACTGACGAACTGGACTAATATGGTAAATACATAGAATGTACATGTGTATATGTCTGTCAAGAAAAATAGTTTTTACTGCGGTATTATACCGCTATTAAAATAGAGACGTACTGTAACATAAGCTAACAGCAATTCCATTGGTAAGTTATTTATAGAATAAATCACAGTTTCATGAACTAGAGAAATTTAAACCTGCAGTAAAAAATAAGTGTCTTGCGTGAACGGAAGCGCAAGAAAAGCAAAGAAAAAATATTAAGCGACATTTGGGGCTATTACACACTTACAGCACTTATTACTTGGTCGCTTGCATCTCAGAGAATAAAGCATTCGTCCCTACAAGTACCTATGAAGTACGTATATATAAATTGTACGTGTATTTTTGATCAACACTAATTGCCGATTCAATAAAGTCATGTTTGTTTGTGGATGTGTTTTTTTTTTTATGATAAATAAGATTATAGAAGATATTTTTTTCTTAATCGTCTTTTCTTAACCAAAATTTAATATGGTTTTCACTTAACTAACTGATATTGTAAACAATTCCACAGACCGATCGTTACTACGAGTAAAACCATTTTATATAGGGATCCAATTCATATACAGTATAAAATACCTTTGATTTGGGAGTGATTAGCTTTAAAAACAAAATAGTTTTTTAAGCCATCCAATAGTAAAAACAACACAATACATTAGAGACCCAAGTCTGTCAAAATGTTGTTTACACGCCAAAGTTTGATTTGCTGTTACATTGTGTAATATATAAACAATATTAATAAAGACAGCCCTGGACTGCTGCTAAGATGAGCACGAACGCGAACGCGAGCGAGAGATAACAGCTTATATGCTGCCACTGCATATATGGGGTATATGGAGTTAAAAATGTTTGTGTACAATGCACAGTGCCCTGTGCCCACTTTAGTGGGCGGAAATGCCATTTTTTTGGCATTAGCATGCTCGGTAAAGCTAGAAAGTTGAAACTTGGCATATTGGCTGTTCATATTATTAGTAAGTTTCCAATTAATTTTCTAACCGATGAAAACTGGCCTTATCCGTGTCGAACATTAAAAAATTTCACTAGATTCAAGTTTTTAATTTGTTAAAGTACAAATAGTTTTAAATATTTATTAATACAACTTAACAAATAAAATTTATCCGCAGGATTTTTATGCCCGTACGGAACGAGTTAAGGGGTGTATTGTATTTGTGGTAAAAGTGGATGTGTGTAACGCAGAGAAGGACACGTTTTCTAACCGATCAAGTATATATATTCTTGATCAGCATCAATAGCCGGGTCGATATAGCCATGTCCGTCTGTCCGTCCGTCTTGATGAGCGCCTAGACACTCAGAGACTTTAAGAGCAACAAAATTTTGCTTCCAGACTCATGTGATATCACACTGCTCAAGTGTATTTAAAAATTTTATCCTGCCCACCACAAAAGACAAAAATCTGTGGCAGCCACAATTTTTAAGATATGATAAAATTAAAAACGCAGTATCGTAGAGAATGACCATATCTATTAGATTGCAATTTGATAATTTTTATAGCCAAAATGAAGCAATTTTCAGTTGATTATTCATTATACATAGTCATACTGACTGAGAAGGGTATTAAAAGAGGTTGATTAAGGGATGTTTTAGATATTTTCTTCTGAGTGCCAAAAGGGCTGCAAAAATAAGTTAAAAAAGAATATTGTTTAAAACAATGAAACCATTTTTAACCACCAAAGCTTGTTTTTCATAGTAAGGGTAAAAAGTTTAATATAGTCCAACAATGTCCATTATTTTCATTTTACTCAAGCTTGCAATCCGACCTTAATAAACATAATGTTGTGCAAAAATGATAAATCCTTATGTTCCGAATTGAAAATTTATAACATTTCATTGTTCCAGCTCTTTTCTTGGGTCATTATTTGTTCTGTGCTAGTTATTTTTAGAGAGCTATTTTGTTTGATGACTTGTTTGTATGTTAAACCACAAACCAAAGTTTTCTGAACACACGGTAAAAAATATCATAATCGTTTGTGGGTTTATGAAGATAATGTCAAAGGCGTTTGACGACCCCTATATAACGAATTCGTTTTTACCTGGGATCCGCGCGAAAAAATGTTGGTGTCACTATGGCCACTTGATGGTGCAACCATTGAACACCAACCTCCCAATTCATAAAGTAAACATATTCCGATGTAGCGATGGAATATAAATTATCAGATCTGATTTCTTCAGCTAAATACTTTCTTACTTGTAGCAATTTTATATTCTTGTTTAATTAAGGTACATATGATTTTTCATTTCTTATTACATTCCAGGTTATTTCTCACGAAGAAATATATATCCAAAAGCTGTTGTAAAAATGGGTTGGAGACTCATATCTATTTTAAGCTGTTTACCACTAGTATTTTCTTTTCCTGAAACTGGTAAGTACTACAAACACATTATTTGTAATTTTTAGAATTATTATACATTAGAATATCTTTCGAATTAAGGAGGTAACCCGTTTTGAATGTTTAAATGAGTTGCCGTAACGGTAACTGCTTGAAGGCAGTACAAAGCTTTCCTAATTGCTTTGACTTACGCCTGGAAGACGCTGCAGTGATCTGGAAGCCCGAAGGTGTGCTTTTTGTTTACCTGTTCGAAACAGATTTTTCCTCCTACCTTGCTATCCATCCTCCATCCATTCATGTTCATGGCCACGTTTTGATAAGGTGGTCCCTGAAGGAACGATATCGTTGTTGTTAAAGATTGATGAGTGACCGATTTGATGTAATGTCTATTAATATGAGTCTCGCAGACGTATTCCCGCCATTTCTGCCTGCTCCTTTCCTGCGATGTCAAGGCTCTGAAGTCATAGGATCTTTGACCAGTTGGTTATTAATCGTTCTTTTTAATATGATGGGCCACCACACTGTAACACCGTCGAGTAGTATTCGTCTAACTATTACTAGATATATGCACTGGACTATGCTTGGGTTTTAGGCCAATGGCTCTTTGCAATTACCAACCCTAAATAACTGGCACTGTCACCTGTAAAAAAGCCTTCATCCATTTATTTTTGGGGGGCGGCTGGGGTTTTGAATCTTATACTTATTTGTAAATAGTAGGAGTTCTGTGTTCGAAGGATTGACAGGGCCTGGCGATTTGAACTATTTGAAGCTGTTTACTGTCCAACTTATGTTGCGTTGAATGGGGTTGTGTGCTATCGATGTTGCCGAGCCTTCACTAAGAAAATGGTATCAAATAAGATGTGTATGTATTTCTCACTGGAGTTGATCCACGTACTGTTAATTCGTTAACGTTATGCCACCTAGGCGGGTTTTTTTTGAGAGGATTATTGTAAGGGCAAGACTGGTATTGTAATCTGATCAGTGTTTCTTCTCGTTGTCGCTTTCAGCTCTGTTAAAATAAAGTCCGGCAGTTTATATCAATTTGACCAGCTTGGAAAACCCTGGTTCAAATTTTGTTCAGTTGTTCGTATTTGCCAAAATAAACCAACTTTCGAAAGCGAATTAAAAACGAGAAGGAACGTGAGTCGCTTCTAGTCGCGACTCTACTTTTATACCCGTACTCAGTCAGTATATAAATTTATGAGCTTATGAATGAAATTTAAAAAAAAATTTTACATTTCACATTGTTTTGCTACATTTGTTAACTACATCTACATGTAATATGTAGATAATACATCTACAACAAATATTCTACATCTACCATTTAGATTCTACATCTCCTCAGCTCGCGCATTGCACAGGGAGAGTGTGTGCGAGCGAGACAGAGAATGAGCAGCGCCAGAGGAGTTGGGGAAGCAACTGAAAATTAATTTCTTCATTCTGGCCATAATAATGATCCGATCTGTACCAGATTTAGCAATCTGGTAGATATGGTCATTCTTTACGATACTGCGTTTTTAGTTTTATCGTATGTTTAAAATTGTGGATGCCACAGATTTTCGTCCTTTGTGAAGGCGGAAGGGGGCGGGGCGAAATTTTGAAACACACTTGTAACAGTGTGATATCACATGAGTCTGGAAACAAAATTTGGTTGATCTAGCTCTTAAGGTCTGAGATCTAGGCGCTCATCAAGACAGACAGACGGACGGACGGACGGACGGACGGACAGACAGACATGGCTCTATCGACTCGGCTATTGATACTGATCAAGAATATATATACTTTATTGGGTCGGAAAAATTTCCTTCTCTGCGTTACACACATCCACTTTTACCACAAATACAGTATACCCCTTAACTCTTTTTGAGTACGGGTATAAAAAAGTTATATTTACTTATTTTATGGAAGTAGGCGAAGAGGCAATTGTCATAGGTGAAGATGAGTTCTATTCATCATTCATTCATCATCATGCTAAGTAGGCGAAGAGGCAATTGTCATAGTCGAAGGTTAGTTCTAAACTCGAGATATTATTCATCAATTGAGCTATAATATGCCTGCTATTAGACGATTAAATCTTGGACGACGTACACGAGGTGAAATAAGTAATAAGTAATCTCTATTAATGTAACGTCATAGGAACGTGCAGAAGTAAATGAATGGAGACGTGAATATTGCACAGGCTCGCGTTGCACAATTACCACCACTTATTCGACCAGAAGACCTGAATCGCGCTGCTTTCGAATACCCTTGTGCAATAGCCTATCAAGATCTTCGGTGAATTGATATTGGCACATTGTCTGTCGTATGCCAGCATTGCAATACATTGAAGTTTTAATCGGCATATTCTGCGCTGGTGGAAAAGTAAAATTACCCTTTTTGACTCATCCGCCAGAGCCATTGTATTCGTTTCTCTATGGAAATACAATCCAATCAAAACAAATTCTGGCGAATACACAAAAATATAACGGAAATTACGTCACTTGGAGCCGAAGTTGTTTATCAACCCGGTTTCAATCCGAGTTGTAAGGTAATGGCGTCAACATGAACAATTCTCAATTCACAATTCGCAAATTCACCATCGAGCGGGCGCTTTGTTATCACCACCAAACGAAGATCATAGAACTAGATGTGCAATTTTTACTGCGATAAACGTGAAATGATACACCAATTGCAAAATCTTCTGCATGATCTAAATGAATTGGTCAGATTGTTCAAAACGGCATTAGATACAATGCATTCTGACCACCACAAGTCATCAGAGCAGACAAAAGACCAGCTGGAGGCCATGCCAGACAATTCAATGCTCCAACTATCAATCGCAGCGGTGATTGTTGGAGGGAATGTAGAATCACGCGATATTGTTCTACACGAGACTCATCAGTTATATTCACTTCAATACCCATTGATGTTCTGTCGTGGAGACGATGGCTATAACTTGAATATAAAGACTGTCAATGCAACGACAGGTTTGCTTAAAAGTCATTACTTCTTTTTATCATTCTACAATTAAGTTGGATATTTTCATATTTAAGGAGAATAAACAAATAATGAACTTCTTCGCAATGAATTTTTATGCGTATATATTGATGATTCGGCAAGATTCTGACAATCTGTACCAGATTTAGCAATCTGGTAGATATGGTCATTCTTTACGATACTGCGTTTTTAGTTTTATCGTATGTTTAAAATTGTGGATGCCACAGATTTTCGTCCTTTGTGAAGGCGGAAGGGGCGGGGCGAAATTTTGAAAACACTTGTAACAGTGTGATATCACATGAGTCTGGAAACAAAATTTGGTTGATCTAGCTCTTAAGGTTTGAGATCTAGGCGCTCATCAAGACAGACAGACGGACGGACGGACGGACAGACAGACATGGCTCTATCGACTCGGCTATTGATACTGATCAAGAATATATACTTTATTGGGTCGGAAAATTTTCCTTCTCTGCGTTACACACATCCACTTTTACCACAAATAGAGTATACCCCTTAACTCTTTTTGAGTACGGGTATAAAAAAGTTATATTTACTTATTTTATGGAAGTAGGCGAAGAGGCAATTGTCATAGGTGAAGATGAGTTCTATTCATCAATTGAGTTATTTGCTACTATTATTATTAGTCGAAGGTTAGTTCTAAACTCGAGATATTATTCATCAATTGAGCTATAATATGCCTGCTATTAGACGATTAAATCTTGGACGACGTACACGAGGTGAAATAAGTAATAAGTAATCTCTATTAATGTAACGTCATAGGAACGTGCAGAAGTAAATGAATGGAGACGTGAATATTGCACAGGCTCGCGTTGCACAATTACCACCACTTATTCGACCAGAAGACCTGAATCGCGCTGCTTTCGAATACCCTTGTGCAATAGCCTATCAAGATCTTCGGTGAATTGATATTGGCACATTGTCTGTCGTATGCCAGCATTGCAATACATTGAAGTTTTAATCGGCATATTCTGCGCTGGTGGAAAAGTAAAATTACCCTTTTTGACTCATCCGCCAGAGCCATTGTATTCGTTTCTCTATGGAAATACAATCCAATCAAAACAAATTCTGGCGAATACACAAAAATATAACGGAAATTACGTCACTTGGAGCCGAAGTTGTTTATCAACCCGGTTTCAATCCGAGTTGTAAGGTAATGGCGTCAACATGAACAATTCTCAATTCACAATTCGCAAATTCACCATCGAGCGGGCGCTTTGTTATCACCACCAAACGAAGATCATAGAACTAGATGTGCAATTTTTACTGCGATAAACGTGAAATGATACACCAATTGCAAAATCTTCTGCATGATCTAAATGAATTGGTCAGATTGTTCAAAACGGCATTAGATACAATGCATTCTGACCACCACAAGTCATCAGAGCAGACAAAAGACCAGCTGGAGGCCATGCCAGACAATTCAATGCTCCAACTATCAATCGCAGCGGTGATTGTTGGAGGGAATGTAGAATCACGCGATATTGTTCTACACGAGACTCATCAGTTATATTCACTTCAATACCCATTGATGTTCTGTCGTGGAGACGATGGCTATAACTTGAATATAAAGACTGTCAATGCAACGACAGGTTTGCTTAAAAGTCATTACTTCTTTTTATCATTCTACAATTAAGTTGGATATTTTCATATTTAAGGAGAATAAACAAATAACGAACTTCTTCGCAATGAATTTTTATGCGTATATATTGATGATTCGGCAAGATTCTGACAATCATCTGTTGAGATATCACCGCTTGCTTCAACAGTACTGGGTCGAAATTGAACGGCTCAATTTCAATCGTTTTAATCAGTTGAAGTAACGATCAGAAGAATACATCCACTTGCGTGACGCCATCGCTACTGAATGAAACGACGCCAACAAAGGTTGTTTGACCATCCCAGCTACTTATGTTGAAAGCCCGCGCCACAGGCATGAGTACGGTCAAGATGCGATGAAGATAACGGACGTCCGGATGTATTCCGCAATGGCCCGAAATTACGAATCTGTTGCCGACATACAGCGATCGACATGATATCACTACACGATTTTTCAAACAAAAGATCAGAGTATTCATGAATTACATTGTTAAGGATAAGGTTTTTGGCGAAATTCATTGTTGGATGTACTCGATTGAATGCTTTGCTTTGCTTTTGCTTGGATGTTTGACAAGATTCGACCAGATCTTATTGACTCGATAATTTTTGCCGAAATACCAGTTCCAGAAACTAATTCGGAGTTGAATTCCGTTATGCCATGATCCATGACCCTTGCGGAGTCCACAACCCAGACTCACCGTGTATGGAAAACGGAAATTGCACAAAGCGTTTTCCCCGTCCGTTGGGGAACGACACAATCAGTGGAATGGACAGGTATCCATTGTATCGGGGTAGTTCTCCAGCTTACGACAGCTAACAAATCTTGATGAAAGTGAAAGGAAAGTCGTTATGGATCGTATGGATCGTTCCATACTGTCCGCTTTTGTCGAAAACGTTTTCCAC
Source organism: Drosophila subsilvestris (assembly GCA_035043285.1). NCBI lineage: Eukaryota > Metazoa > Arthropoda > Insecta > Diptera > Drosophilidae > Drosophila > Drosophila subsilvestris. The sequence continues at coordinate 297,688 of JAWNNB010001890.1, forward strand.
CCACTGCAATGTTGAGTACTGCAACTTCATAAAATCCATTATACGTTTTCAAATATGTCAACAGCGACATGGTGGTGTTTGGTATTGCCGGTCCGAATGCAAACGACGAGGTGAAGAAATTTCAACTTGGACGTTACGTGAGCTGTAAGCTGTCGAACATTTGGCAGTTCACTTGGAGGACGGCCAGCGTGTCAACTTTTCGGGTGCAAATTCATCGCAAAGAGCAGAACGACCTGCAGAGACAACATTGACAAATTTCTTTTCATAATGCGAAAGAGATCCGTTTAATTGGAATTTAATCTATTCGGAAATGCCACGCTATTATACATGGAACGCTTCATCAAACGCCGGAAGAGAGGAGAGAGGTGACGCTGTTGCTGATGTCTATTTGCCTGATGCTTCTATCTTCGATTGCTTTTGGTGAACATCCTTCGCTTCCTTACTGTGGATGGTGTGCTGTGCGCCACTTTTTGGGATTCTTGGGACTCACATTGGGACTCAATGCTCGCCGATGCATCTGTTTTTGCGCCAGCAATCAAGTTCGTACATGGTTTGCGATCATCACATGTCATCCGTCGAACCCAACAGCACTGTGGGACAAATACAAGGACGAGATGGCTGACGACATTTGGCACAGAGTTCGCACGACAATCTTGAATTGTGCGTGTTCATGTGCGGAAGTGTGCTGTAGACATTGGGAATGCCAGCGCCAAATCGTTCGATCGCCACTTTCAACGGGAGCAAGACAATGATCTGACCGAAAAAGTCCGAAAAAATCTGCCGCTGTTGAACGCCGATCAGAAGAACGTGTACGATTCGCTTATGAAGGTTGTTTACGAGGGAACAGGAGGCATTTACTTTCTCGATGCTCCCGGTGGGACAGGCAAGATATTCGTCATTTCATTGATTCTGGCAATTCGATCGAGATCTCAAATTGCATTGGCGGTCGCATCCTCAGGAATTGCTGCCACATTGTTGAAAGCGGTCGAACTGCACATTCCGCTTTGAAGCTGCCGATAAATATTCTCACGGTTGACCAGCCCAACATGCACAGTCCCAAAGAACTCGGCGATAGCGAAACTAATGCAAGAATGCAAAATTATTATTTTGAATAAATGGCGCACAATGGCGCATAAGCGAGCTTTGGACGCGGTTGATAGAACGATGAAGGAGTGACGAGCTAATTTAAGATTATTTGGTGGGGCTATGATATTGCTCTCTGGAAATTTCCGTCAAACGTCATTCCGAAATCTACTGCTGCCGATTAACTTAATGCATTCCTTAAATCTTCGTCTTTGTGGCAGCATGTCAAGAAGCTGGAGTTGACTACAAACGTGAGAGTAGCGTTGCAGAACGACCCATCGGCTACTGAATTTTCGAGACAACTGCTGGCGATTGACAATGCCCAATTCTGGTTGATATCTCGACTGGATTGATATCGTTCCCGTCAAATTTTTGCGAAAGAGGAAATTATCACTAAAGTGTTCCCCGGCATTGCACAAAATTATAAAAATCTTGATTGGATTAGTCAACGGGCAGTAATAGCAGCGGAAAAAAGGATGTCGATAGCCTGAATTCCAGTATTCAAGATAAAATATTATTAAGATTATTAATCTGAAGTTTATCTAAAGGCGTTAAAATGGGGCGAGACAACGGTCGCCGGGTCCGCTAGTAACACTACTCGACAAAATTGAACTTTTTTTTCCCGCTGCGGCCCAAAATTACTTTTTCTGATGGATTTCGGGATTTTTAATTTTTTAAATAATATTGTTTTTGTTTTTTGTTTAGTTTTTCCTTAAATAATTTTTTAAAATCTTTTATTTTTTCATGTTTTTTTTTTCAGAGGTATTGTTTATATTTTTCACATAACTTAAGTATCTTATATCTGGTTGCATGTAAAAGCTGACAAATGCATCTTAGAATCTGACCGCTTTGTAGCTGCAGCTTAACGTCTGGAAGATATTTGATACTTTTTTGCGGTACTTTTCCCAGAAATTTTTAATTTAAAAACTCAGAAAAAGTCGAAAAAAAATATACAATATGTTTTAGACAGACGCATTAATTAGGCGTCGTTTAAGGTATTGTTTGTAAGAATCGATGGATAAACGGTTGCAAGTTGCAGCCGTTTGACCGAAACGACTCAAACCTCATTTACCTGAAAAATACCGTCGTTGCTGATCCAACTGCAAAATGGGATAGCAGAAAACAATAATTTTGGGTTTACCGAGTCCTAGGTATGGATATATCTCGGATATATGTATACCCTACCTGTTCATGTCCATTTGGGCTGTTGTAGACAGTTACTTTTATTCCTTATACCTATGCCTTGGTGTGGCTAGATATATTAATGTACATACATATGTACATACATAAATACCTGTTATGGTCAAAAGTTGACCTTTTTCCTTCACAGGTGCTAGTCCCGCATACCCTTTTCCTTTCTAGCTATTCATTGAAAAGGATATATAACTCTGTACCTCAGTGAGATCTGACTTCCATCAGAATACGATTGTGTGTGTTTAAAAAATACTACTTGTTTCTAACTGAAAGCAATTGAAATGGATAACTCAATCCGTTCACTTTCTTGTGTTTACAAAGCAGACTCATTTTGCTACATTTGTGGAAGGTTTATGACGATTAACGAAACCAAATTCGTTTTTACCAAAATTTTCCAAAACAATATGAAGAAAATTTTATGTTTTCCCATAGATTTTAATGAAAAACGAGAAGGAACGTGAGTCGCTTCCAGTCGCGACTCTACTTTTATACCCGTACTCAGTCAGTATATAAATTAATGAGCTTATGATTGAAATTTAAAAAAAAATTTTTAATTTTACATTTTACATTTTTTGCTACATTTGTTAACTACATCTACATGTAAAATGTAGATAATACATCTAGAACAAATATTCTACATCTACCATTTAGATTCTACATCTCCTCCGCTAGGGTTGCTCGCGCATTGCACAGGGCAGAGTGTGTGCGAGCGAGACAGAGAATGAATATCGTCAGCAACGCCACAGGAGGTGGGGGAAGCAACTGAAAATTAATTTCCTTATTCTGGCTATAATAATGATCCGATCTGGTTCAGATTCGGCAATCTGATAGATATGGTCATTCTTTACGATACTGCGTTTTTAGTTTTATCTTATGTTTAAAATTGTGGATGCCACAGATTTTTGTCCTTTGTGGAGGCGGAAGTTGGCGGGGCGAAATTCTGAAATACACTTGTAACAGTGTGATATCACATGAGTCTGGAAACAAAATTTGGTTGCTCTAGCTTTTATAGTCTCTGAGAACGAGGCGCTCATCAAGACGGACAGACAGACAGACAGACAGACAGAGACTCGGCTATTGATGCTGATCAAGAATATATATACTTTATGGGGTCGGAAAATTTTCCTTCTCTGCGTTTCACACATCCACTTTTACCACAAATACAGTATACCCCTTAACTCTTTTTGAGGTATACGATAAAAACGCAGTATCGTAAAGAATGACTATATCTACCAGATTGCTAAATCTGGTACAGATCGGATCATTATTATGGCCAGAATGAAGAAATTAATTTTCAATTGCTTCCCCCACCTCCTCTGGCGTTGCTGACGATATTCATTCTCTGTCGCGCTCGCACACACTCTGCCCTGTCACTAAGCATACAGTATAGTTTTCGAAACGTAAACATTGGCAAAATTTTGTCGTGTCTGTGTACACACACACATACATGCCGAATTGCCCAGGTCCCGGTCCCCGAGCCAAAGACCTTTGGACCTGGAGAGGAAAAGAGCTGAAAAATGGACCATAAATATTTTCAACCCTAATATCTCGCCACTCAGAGGCTTGGTTAGGTTAGGTTGAGGCGGCTGTCGGGATCGCCAGGAACCCGACACACTTAGGCCGGTTTCGGCCCGTTGCGATACCGCAAGGAGCATTTCCCCCTCCCCTCATGTGAGTCTATGTTATCCGTTGTCCCAACCGGATGCCCGTATGAAGTTTGCGATCCTTCTGGGACACATTGCAGACATGTCTGAGATGTCAATTAAGAAAGGTGAGCCCAAGTATTGAAGTCTCCTTCTGCTGAGAGCCGGACAGAAGCAGAACAGGTGTTCCACTGTCTCCTCCTCGTCCTCATCTCTACAGCTTCGACAGAAGTCGTTGTAGGGGGCACCCAGCCTGTTTGCATGTGTGCCTATTAACCAGTGTCCCGTAAGGGAGCGTATGACTGAGCTGCACCTTTTCCTGCCAAGCTTGCAGAGCTCATCGGTGCGCTTCTTATTTATGTTAGGCCATGTTTGCCTAGTTATGCGACATAGTGACACTGCCTGCCATCTGTCGTTTGTGAGTTGCTTGTAGTGCTCCTTTATTTTGAGCTTACAGGTGGCCATTGGCATACGAATGTTCTCCTTATCGTGGAGAAGGGGGACTGTTGTACCAGCTCTGGCCAGCTCGTCTGCTATACAATTCCTGGTGGCCGGGAACCCATATTAGGCTGATTTCAAACTGATGAGCCATCTCGTGAAGAGATTTGCGACAGTTTGCCACGGTAGCCGAGCTAGATGTTATCGCATTTAGCGATTTGATCGCGGCTTGGCTATCACTGTAGATATTTATGTTAGTTGCCGTAATGGCTGCTTCGTGAAGACAGCACAGAGCTTCCTTGATCGCTATGACTTCCGCTTGGAAGACACTGCAGTGATCTGGGAGCCTGAAGGAGTGCCTTATGTTTAGTTGTTCGGAGTATATACCCCCTCCGACCTTGTTGTCCAGTTTCGAACCATCTGTGAAGATTTGTATGGCTCCATCTGGGCCAGGAGGTCGCTCGAGCCATTTATCTCTCTGGGGGATGATTATTTCAAAAGGAGTGTCTATGTACTCCCTTGGAACACAGTAGTCCGTTTTTGTGGGGACGATATTGTGTTCGTTAAGGATGGAAGCGTGACCGATGTGCTGCGACACCCATTGGTCTGAGTCTCTTAGACAAATTGTTGCCATTTCTGCCTTCTCCATACCCGCATGGTCAAGGCTCTGGAGGCATAAGATGGCGTTTAGCACATCATTAGGTGTGGTGCGTAAAGCCCCACTGATGCATAGGGCGGCAGTACGCTGTAGCTTGCCCAGTTGGTTGGTGATTGTCCTTTTTGATAGGGCAGGCCACCACACGGAAACTCCGTAGAGTAGTATTGGCCTAACTATTGCTAGGTATATCCATTGGACTATTCTTGGGTTCATGCCCCATTTCATCCCTATGGCCTTTTTACAAGTGTAGAGGGCTATCGTGGCCTTCCTCACTCTGTCTTTGATATTCAGATTCCAGCTGAGCTTCTTGTCAATTACCAGCCCTAAATAGCTGGCATTGTCACTGAAGGGGAGCCTGCATCCGTTTAGAATTGGGGGGTTGAGAGGCGGGACTTTGTATTTGTTCGTGAACAATACAAGTTCAGTTTTTGAGGGATTAACTCCCAGTCCACGCGACTTTGTCCATTCCGACAGTCGCGCGAGCTTTGCGGTCATTAGGTCGCAAAGTGTCTGAGGGAATTTTCCCGAAAAGATTATGGCAACGTCGTCCGCGTATGCCACCACTTTGACGCCTATGGATTTCTCCACCGCCGAGATTACTTCATGGAGTGTCGTTTCCGTGGATTTTCCTTTCCGGTAGGCATGTTGTGCGCCTGACAGCCACTGAGGACTTATGGTTGCCCTCAGCTGTAGCCCGACTAGTCTCTCAAAGGTTTTGAGAAGAAAGGACGATAGACTTATTGGTCTAAAGTCTTTAGGGGTTGTGTGTGAGGCTTTCCCTGCTTTTGGAATAAAGACTATTGTAGCCTTGAGCCATAGCTTGGGGATTTTCCCCACTACGAGTATCTTCCTGAAGATGCATTGTAGCCAGTTGATGGCCATATTCCCTGCTTTTTGTAATTGAGCCGGAATGACCTGATCTGGACCAGGTGATTTGAAGGATTTGAAGCTGTTTACAGCCCAGCTAATGTTCCGTCTTGTGAGGATGTGCGCCATCGAGGCTACTGAGCCCTTGCTTGGGAGATCTGCAGGCTCGATGGTTGTGCACCCCGGAAAGTGGGTGTCGAATAGGATATGTAGGGAGTCCTCACTTGAGTTGGTCCACGTACCGTCTATTCGTTTGAGGTACCCCGTCGAGGGTGTTATTTTCGAGAGAATCTTTCGTAGCCTTGCGGCTTCCGACGTGTCCTCAATGTCGGAGCAGAATTTTTGCAAAGAGGCCCTCTTCGTTTTCCTAGTTTCTTTTTTGTATAGGGCAAGACTACTTTTGTAGTTTGCCCAGTGTTCTTCCTCGCTACCGCTTTTGAATAGAGTTGAATAGAGTCCTGCAGTCTCTGCGTAGAATATCTATTTCCCTTGACCACCAAGGGGGTTTCTTTTTCCCTTTAGGTCTGATTGATGGGCATGCAGCCGTGAATGCCTTTTTACACGCTTCGGTGAAGCTGTCTACCAGGCTGTTTAGATCGTCCGGAGTGTCCGGACATTTAGGTGGAATGGGGGGTAGTAATTTCTCTATGGTTGCACTATATAAATCCCAGTTGGCTTTTCTGGGGTTGACGTAGTCAGTGGGTTTTGGGCTCTCGAGAGATAGTACTGTCTCGATATACCTGTGATCGGAGAAGGAGTGGTCCTCTAGGACTCTCCAACTTTTGACTACTTCTGACAGTTTGTGAGACAGTACGGTGAGGTCAATGACCTCTTGTCGGTTTTTAATAATAAATGTAGGGTCGTTACCTCGATTGCAGATAACTAGATTAGAGTTAAGGATGAAACTGAAAAGTGACTCACCCCTTACATTTATGTCGGAGCTTCCCCACTGAGTGTGGTGAGCGTTGGCATCGCAGCCTATTACTAGGCCTGTATCCGACCTTTCGCTATCGCAGGGTATCCTTGCGAACGAGGTCACTGGGAGGATCGCTTTCCTCGTGAGCCATGTAGGACGACAACAGGTTTAGGTGTGTCCCCTGTAGCTCTAGGCTAGCCGCCGTATTGTCGCCATTACTAAAATTATGGAGCAGAAAGATATTTAGATGCTTTCTTGCTAGAACGCAGGTACGAGTTTTACCTTCAGTTGGAGCTACTAATAGCTTGTACTCCTTCGTCGCTAATCCACAGACCTTGCCTCCCTTGCGTTCAAGCGGAGCATAAGGGCAGCAGATGCTGCCTTACAGTGGTGGAGATTTATCTGCAGAAGTCTGAGTGACTTCATTAGATTCACTCTCCACCACTGTAGTGTCGGCGTCGGAGACGTCGATAATCTCGTCCCGACACAACGTCTCAAAATCAAGCATCAACTCTGTGTCCGAGGAATATCTCTCCGGGTCCAGCTCCAGGTCTACCTCGGGTGCCTCGATCTCCGAGGCAACGTCCTGCTCAACTGGGCTGTTGACAGGACGCGCCTCGGCCGCTGCATCCGATTTATAGACCTTCATAGTCACAGAGCTGAACCCGAAGTTCAGTTCTCCTTTTGCGGCTTCAATCTGGGCCAATGACTCCTTGTTCAGGATGATCACCGCCTGATTAGTTGGGCCCTTTGATGCCTCCACCTTCACAACCTTCCAGTCTTTGGTTGGGTGAGCCGGGTTGCATCTTTGGAGCATCGTGAGGATCCTTTCGGGCTCCTTAAATGTTGCCGGAACCCATATACGGGCCCTTGGCCTGCTGGGCACCTCGCTCCAGTCTACAGCGACGAGCTTCGCCCCCGCGTTGACCTCGCCGATTTGTGACACCGCAGCTTTATAGAGCTTCACGGATCGCTCATCTTCACAGGCTATTACTTTTATGTTTCCCTGAAACCACCCCATGTCTTTGCAGACTGGAGGTGGTCCGGGGTCCTTGTCGAGGAGCTCGAAACAGCGGTCGGCCAGTGCCGCTTCCACCCACTTCCATTGGCTCCGTGGGATCTTTCCCTCCGCGCTGGGCTGGCTTGCGTGCTAGCATTTTGCCGACGGAGTATGTGCCCAGCACTCCTCTTTTCGGCGTATCTACACTTTTTGGCTTGGGCGCTGGTTGATGCCAAGCCAGCCCCCGCAACTTCACCGGAAGGTTGGGCAGCCGCAGTTTTGCTTAGCTGCCCTTCCATGGTATCCGCTTTGGGAGTGGACTTGTCACCCATCCCAGATTTGGGATGGGACCCACCCGGGCTCATACCCGCGCCTTTCGCCGTGCAGGATTTTCCGGCGTTAGAGCTGATCGGGACAGGCCTTTGGGCCGCTTCCTTCTCTCGCTTGGGAGTGCTCCCAGTCGGCATTTGAAGAGTGCCTTTCTCGTTTTTGTTTTTTGTTATATTTGCGTATTTATCCATATGATTCCCACGAGCTGCAGAGAAGGGGAACGGTCCACCCCGGCAGAGCTCCACGTTACCCGGGTAAGGCATCACTAGAACAGGGGGCTGCCAAGTCCCTGAGCTCTCCGTTAGCGACTGGGCTAGTTTATATACCGGGCCCCCAGCCAGGCTGACTCTCAGCACGGGTCGAATGACACCTTAGTCCGGCCCGGTGTGAGGTGAGTGTTGGTGTTGGGATGTGGGTAGGTATGTGTAGGGAGGGGGAGTGTGTGAGCTACTTAATGAGAGGCGGCACCACAAGCGCATCGTCAGTGTTGCTGCCTCGCGAACACCCGCTGGCTGTCAGCCCTAGCAGACAGCTTAGTTGCTTCTCTTTGGGATGCCCGCTTATTCATAGTTGACCTACACACAGGGTATGCCGTTCGCTATCCGCAACCCGCGACCCGTGCGGTGGCCTCAGCTAGGCCCCCTCTGAGCCACCTCAAAGCCCAATAGGATCATCAGAGACTAACACGCGCTAGAAAGAGATAGCAAGTGTTTTACTTCTCCGCTGACAGGCGAGAACATTTTTTCGCTAATAAATAAATATGAATAATAAATCGAAATAATGAAAAATAAATACTGACATTTAATTCGTAATTCAGAAAAATGGTTAAGAAAATAAAAAAAGTTAAAAAAAATATTTATGGTAATCGAAAGAATTTTATTTGTGAGGAAGAAGAAGACAGAAAAGTGTTTTACTTCTCCGCAGACAGGAGAGAACATTTGTTCGCTAATAAATAAATATAAACAATAATAAATCGAAATAATGAAAATCAAATACTGACATTTAATTCGTAATTCAGAAAAATGTTTAAGAAAATAAAAAAAAATTTTAAAAAAATATTTATAGTAATAGAAAGAATTTTATTTGTAAGGAAGAAGAAGACAGAAAATACAGAAAAAAATCGTGCGCTACACAACCTCTTTCGACGCCGTTTGACAAACGACTTGCAAAGAGTTATTGTTGCACCATGGCCGTGCTCTCTCTTACTCTCTCAGGTCCTACTGAGAGCATAGTCTTCCTCTCTCAGGTCCTACTGAGAGCAGGCCCTGAGAGCATAGGACCTGGAGCTGCAAATTTTTCTGTAACACATTCGTTGTATGAACTGGCACATCTATATACTGTATGGTTAGTGGCCCTGTGCAATGCGCGAGCAACCCCTAGAGGAGGAGATGTAGAATCTAAATGGTAGATGTAGAATATTTGTTCTAGATGTATTATCTACATTTTACATGTAGATGTAGTTAACAAATGTAGCAAAAAAATGTAAAATGTAAAATTAAAAATTTTTTTTTAAATTTCAATTATAAGCTCACAAATTTATATACTGACTGAGTATAAAAGTAAAGTCGCGACTAGAAGCGACTCACGTTCCTTCTCGTTTTTTTATACTTTTCCTGAGTTTTTAAAGTCAAAATTTCGTAAAAAAATACCGCACACTTAATATTTCCAGACGGACAGACGGACGGACAGACAGACTTGGCTCTATCGACTCGGCTATTGATACTGATCAAGAATATTTATACTTTATGGGGTCGGAAAATTTAATTACACACATCCACTTTTACCACAAATACAGTATACCCCTTAACTCTTTTTGAGTACGGGTATAAAAAACCATTCCTTTTTAGAATCAGTTTCACAAAGTCTGACTCGTCGAGAAGGAACGTGTGAGTCGCTTCTAGTCGCGACTCTACTTTTATAGCCGTACTTAGTCAGTATATAAATTTGTGAGAATTTTAAAATATTTAACATTTTAAATTTTTTTGATACATCTGTTAACTACATCTACATACATCTAAAATGTAGATTATACAATTAGACCAAATATTCGACATCTACCATTCAGATTCTTGATCTCCTCCGCGAGATGGCGCTCGCGCATTACACAGGACTGAGTGTGTGCGAGCGAGAAAGAGAATAAGTAGCGTCAGCAACGCCAGAGGAGGTGGGGGAAGCAACTGAAAATTAATTTCTTCATTCAGGCTGTAATAATGATCCGATCTAACTCAGATTCAGCAATCTGGTAGATATACTCATTATCTACGATACTGCGCTTTTAGTTTTATCTTATGTTTAAAATTGTGGATGCCACAGATTTTTGTCCTTTGTGGAGGCGGAAGTGGGCGGAGCGAAATTCTGAAATACACTTGTAACAGTGTGATATCACATGAGTCTGGAAACAAAATTTGGTTGATCTAGCTCTTAAGGTCTCTGAGATCTAGGCGCTCATCAAGACGGACAGACAGACAGACGGAGAGACAGACAGACGGACGGACAGACAGACATGGCTCTATCGACTCGGCTATTGATACTGACCAAGAATATGTATACTTTATGGGGTCGGAAAATTTTCCTTCTCTGCGTTACACACATCCACTTTTACCACAAATACAGTATACCCCTTAACTCTTTTTGAGTACGGGTATAATAACGCTTTAGCAGTTATAAGAAGACATTTTTACCCACATAATTGATTTTATGGCTCGTTAATATTTCTTCCAAAATGGATCATTTTAATACAACAAAAAATTTAATATGTTAAAAAAAAAAATTTCCATAACATTAAAAATTATATATACAACTAGGGGGCAAGCCACCTGCGCACTCGCTTCGTTCGTTTGACAACCTCCAGCTCACAGACCTGGAAAATCAATTGTCGCTGTCAAAATTTGGCTTTTATGTAAAATTACCGGTGATCAAAATTTTAGTAGTACAACATGTGCTGGCATGCCTGTCAAATCTTGTGAGCTTAAAATCTGTGTTTGAAGATTTACATCTTCGTTCTCATCGCAGACTGTATCGATTGTATTTGTTAATACTAATTCGCCTGGCAACAATTGCTCTATCTTAAAGTTTAAATCGCATTTTCAAGATCATTTTGCAAACCAATATGCCAGTATTTTCGTTCGTTCTCTTTTGTAGTGACCAGACGTGTTTTTGTTTGGCGCTCCGCATTTTCCTTTTATTTTACTCAAACAGCCGGTGTTTTATTCTCAAATTAACTGCCTGACTATCTTTAACTTAAAATCAATCTTTAACCGCGGGTGCATGCCTAATAATTGTGTAAAAACACAACTTATTTGATTAATTTTTGTGCGTCGGTTTTTGTCTTAGCTTTGTCGTAGCTATTATTCCTTTGATTTTAAATGTGGAAATGTGTCAAAATAATAAGTACAGAGACATGGTGAGGATTTTTTATGAAATATCTCGAATGTTTTTGAATTTTTGACTGCCAATTGTTTATATTTTTAAAGACTACAGAGAGCACCCTTAATTCAAAGGTAGCTAGAAATCCATCTCAAAAGATTAGGCGGAAACCCTTAAAGGTCAAGTTTTGTGATAGAAGGGAGTGGTTTACAGAGTCGAATGCTTTACTGAAATCAGTGTAGATAACATCCGTCTGAAAGTTACCTTAGAAGCCTATAATGATAAAAAAAAGGTAAATTCTAATAAATTTGTGGTTGTTGATCGTCGCTTTATAAATCCGTGCTGAGATGGAGATATAAGTGATTTGCAGAGATGTTGCAAGTGCAGAGGTAAAATTTTTTCAAACATGTTGTCTCAGACTTGGACACCCCACAACAGCTTGCAAATCAAACACATTGTGCAACAACTGCTCCACAGAGAAACATACATCCAATGACGAAACATGTACCAATGATAAGTTCTGCATAAACTGCAAATACGACCTGCCAACCAACAAACACAGCCCAAATGACAAAACATGCCCAGCTTTCATCAAACATAAAGAACTTACATCAATCAAAACATTAGAAAAAGTAGATCACAAAACAGCTATTAAAATATACCACACCCGACACATTCACCAACCAGCACTATACTCAACCATATCAGCACAAGAACCGGCCAAAACCGCATCAATACCTACAAAACCATCTACCTGCTCATTCGACCACCCAACTACAGACAAACCATCCAACAATACCTCACTCGCCAAACCACAACAAAGAAAAGCATTATCATACGACGATCTAGAAATACCCATGGACACCACACCCGCATCAGCCTCAGCATCATAATCAACAGCATCACTCAGTTCATCCCTAACAGAAGAACTTAAACTTAAAATTTACTCAAATAAACAAAACACACTTGCCAAGCCCCTTAAATCTAAGGAAAAAAATGAACCAAAACCTAAGAAAAATAACTAAAACACTAACCATTTGCTTAACAGTGATAGCGACAGCATTTAACTCTAACACATAATCAAGTAAATACCATATAGCACTCTAACAAAAACAATGCTAAAAATTCTCCAATGGAACTTAAATGGTTATATTAACAACTACAATCAGTTGGAAATCCTTATCAAAAGCCACAACCCAAAAATAATATCCTTACAAGAAACTCACTTATACTCTACACAAAACATTCCTATTCCAATTAACTATACTTTCTACCACGAAAATACTGCCACTAACGGATATGGAGGTGTGGCACTCCTAATTCACAATTCAATACAACAACAAACCGTAACAACAAATGCACTCGACTTCGACACAAAAGCAGTAATAATTCATTCAAAAATCAAATTCACTATAGCCTCATCATACATACCACCTAATAAATCTCTCAACCTTCAAAACCTCAGAAACATTTACGACAGTCTACAACCTCCCCTACTAATTACAGGAGATTTCAACAGTTGGCATAGAAGTTGGGGCTCCCAAGCCAACAATACGAGAGGCAACACAATATTTAAATTCATCAACCAATCCTCACTAATAAAACTTAACAACGGATCACCAACTCACTTTACCACACACCATACCTTCACATAGACCTTTCCATCGCTTCACCTTCCTCTCTCTTAGCTCTAAATGGTATACCGATAACTCACTCTCGGGTAGTGACCACTATTCCATTCATATCGACCTATTTGACGAACAGAACATCACCTGCCCCGTTGAAAGACCCAGATTCAACATCAAAACAGCAAATTGGCCTCTATTCCAGGAGATTTTAGAAAAATTATCTAACGAAAGACCTCTCAGCACAAACATAAACAAATAAACAGCTAACATAACCAAAATAATTATTCAAGCAGCCAATGAAGCCATTCCCCAATCACATCAATTCAAAATTAAGAAAACTGTTCCATGGTGTTCCCTTCAAAAACTGAAAAACGAAAAAAAACTTATGTTGGCTCAATCTAAACAGAAACATTAATATGACAAATATACTCGCCTACAAAAAAGCAAATGCCAAACTTAAACGTGAAATAAAAATTAGGAAACGAACATCTGTTCAAAACTTTACAGCCGAAATAAACCCAACATTTTCCATTCTCAAAAAATGGTCAAACATAAATCGCTTCTGCGGCTTAAAAACGCGCCACAACATTCATTGCCTCACTCACCCCAACAACCCAACACAAAACATACTTGACAAAAAGGAAATAGCCAACACACTTTGTACCCATTGGTCCAACTCAGCACTCGACAGCAATTTCCACCCAATCTTCATACAACAAAAATCAAATTCAAGCCACGTCTTCTCACATATTCCATCTACAATAGCACTTAGTATCGAAAAAGATATTACAAATATCGAAATCCTAGCTTCTATCAACCAACTAAAAGGCAAGACTCCGGGTCGAGATCGCATTAGCTACCCGATGATAAAAAACCTATCTCCTAGCCTTCTGCAAAGACTTCACAGACTGTTTAACAACATCCTTAACTCACAAATCCCCCACCAGTTTAAATTTAGCACCGTCATACCCATACCCAAACCAAATATGGACAAAACCTCTACCAACTCTTACCGCCCTATCTCCCTCAACCCATGCATAGCGAAAGTTATGGATAAAATTATATCGAAACGGCTTTGGTGGCTAGCTACAAATTGCAAGCTATTAGACAGATTAGACATGCTAGATTATCAGATAACCTCCTCCCTGTCAACAAAAAACCATGCCTCTATCATCTCATTAGACTTTGCTAAAGCCTTCGACAGGATAGGAATTCACAGCATCATGGACGAACTCAAAGCTTGGAAAATAGGACCAAAGATAGCCAAATACATATTTGACTTCCTTACTAACAGAAAAATAACAGTTCTTGCCAATAAGGTGTACTCCAGTTCACTACCCTTAGACAACGGAATACCGCAAGGTTCACCCTTGTCGGTTATCCTATTTGTTATAGCCTACAACAAACTAAACCAAATAATAGCCAAACAAAACAATTGTCATTTCACCGCCTATGCAGATGACTACACCATAATATACAAGTTAAACAAAAAAACAAATAATCTTAATATAGACTCACTATTTAGGGAAATCATAAGATGGTGTGACTACTCAGGAGCCAAACTCTCAGGAAAAGAAACTGCAATTTTTCATTCCACCCATCTAATATTACATTAAATGATGCAGACGTCTTAAAAATCCTACGAATAACAATAACTAAAAATTACAAATGGAACACTCACATTGAAAACTTAGCTTTACAGCTCTCAAAAAGACTAAACATAATCAAGTGCCTATCCAACAAAAGGTTCGAATGCAATGTTACCACAATCCTTTACGTGGTAAAAGCCATTTTGATGTCAAAAGTCGATTATGGAATACATCTATACGGCAATGCCCCCAAGTCCTCCTTAAACAAAATTAAAACCATTTACCACACAGCTGTCCGACTTACTTTCTCCGCTTTTCGCACAACACCAATAAACAATCTATTACTAGAAGCAAATATAATGCCCCTAGAGTTTAGAGCGATACATGCCACCCAAAAAATTTTTAAAACAATTCTATACTCTAAACACTCACCTATCGAACACATTTATAACGAGAAGGAACGTGAGTCGCTTCTAGTCGCGACTCTTTTATACCCGTACTCAGTCAGTATATAAATTAATGAGCTTATGATTGAAATTTAAAACAAAAATTTTTAATTTTACATTTTACATTTTTTTGCTACATTTGTTAACTACATCTACATGTAAAATGTAGATAATACATCTAGAACAAATATTCTACATCTACCATTTAGCTTCTACATCTCCTCCGCTAGGTTTACTCGCGCATTGCACAGGGCAGAGTGTGTGCGAGCGAGACAGAGAATGAGCAGCGCCAGAGGAGTTGGGGGAAGCAACTGAAAATTAATTTCTTCATTCTGGCCATAATAATGATCCGATCTGTACCAGATTTAGCAATCTGGTAGATATGGTCATTCTTTACGATACTGCGTTTTATCGTATCATTAAAATTGTGGATGCCACAGATTTTCGTCCTTTGTGATGGCGGAAGGGAGCGGGCGAAATTTTGAAATACACTTGTAGCAGTGGAATATCACATGAGTCTGAAAACAAAATTTGGTAGCTCTAGCTTTTATAGTCTCTGAGATCTAGGCGCTCATCAAGACGGACAGACTGCCAGACGGACAGACGGACGGACAGACATGACTCTATCGACTTGGCTATTGATACTGATCAAGAATATATATACTTTATGGGGCCGGATAATGTTCCTTCTCTGCGTTACACACATCCACTTTTACCACAAATACAATATAATACGCTCTTAACTCTTTTTGAGTACGGGTATAAAAACATGTAAATATATGCGACCTCTAATGTAGAGTGTCAAACACTGGACGAACAAAACAGACAAAATAACGCTTTAGCAGTTATAAGAAGACATTTTTACCCACATAATTGATCTTATCGCTAATATTTCTTTCAAAATAGATCATTTTAATACAACAACAAATTTAATATGTTAAAAAAAAAAATTTGCATAACATTAAAAATTATATATACAACTAGGGGGCAAGCCACCTGCGCTTTCGCTTCGTTCGTTTGACAACCTCCAGCTCACAGACCTGGAAAATCATTTGTCGCTGTCAAAATTTGGCTTTTATGTAAAATTACCGGTGATCAAAATTTTAGTAGTACAACATGTGCTGGCATGCCTGTCAAATCTTGTGAGCTTAAAATCTGTGTGTGAAGATTTACAACTTCGTTCTCATCGCAAACTGTATCGATTGTATTTGTTAATACTAATTCGCCTGGCAACAATTGCTCTATCTTAAAGTTTAAATCGCATTTTCAAGATCATTTTGCAAACCAACATGCCAGTATTTTCGTTCGTTCTCTTTTGTAGTGACCAGACGTGTTTTTGTTTTGCGCTCCGCATTTTCCTTTTATTTTACTTAAACAGCCGGTGTTTTATTCTCAAATTAACTGCCTGACTATCTTCAACTTAAAATCAATCTTTAACCGCGGGTGCCTAATAATTGTGTAAAAACACAACTTATTTAATAAATTTTTGTGCGTCGGTTAGTCGTGTGTTTGTACGCCCTCTTATTACATTTAGCCACTCTTTGTCGTAGCTATTATTCCTCTGATTTTAAATGTGGAAATGTGTCAACATAATATGTACAGAGACATGGTGAGGATTTGTTATGAAATATCTCGAATGTTTTTGAATTTTTGACTGCCAATTGTTTATATTTTTAAAGACTACAGTTTTGCCAAACATTAAAATCAAAATGAAAGTTGAGAGCACCCTTAATTCAAAGGTAGCTAGAAATCCATCTCAAAAGATTAGGCGGAAACCCTTAAAGGTCAAGTTTTGTGCTAGAAGGGAGTGGGTTACAGAGTCGAATGCTTTACTGAAATCAGTGTAGATAACATCCGTCTGAAAGTTACCTTAGAAGCCTATAATGATAAAAAAAAGGTAAATTCTAATAAATTTGTGGTTGTTGATCGTCGCTTTATAAATCCGTGCTGAGATGGAGATATAAGTGATTTGCAGAGATGTTGCAAGTGCGGAGTTAAAATTTTTTCAAAAATTTTAGGAATAGCGGATAACTTAGATATATGTCTATAATACAGTTTCACTCTATGCTTTGAGGAGTAAAGACGTGTGACTAGCGAGCGAACCCCAAAGTCTTATCAGTTAAAAACAACAACTACAACAAAAACCAGCGTACAAGTGCACAACACAAATTTCGAGAAAAAAGCAATAACAAAACAACTACAGAACAGTTACAAAAGCTTCAGCAGGGCAACTGCCCTACAGTAACAACAATGCCTCCCGAACTTCTTAAATCAAGCGACACAGGGCCTAAATTCATCAACATAAACAGAACAGACAATAAAACATTCGAAAATGTATCCCCCTTCCTAATTAAAAAAGTAATTGACTATACATGTGATGGTGTAGTGGAATCGTGCAAAAAAACAAGAGTAGGCGGCCTACTAATAAAAACCAAAAACACACTTCAAGCCATGAAACTCGTAAAGCTGAACATCTTCCACGACTTTCCCGTATCAGTCAGTGAGCATAGTACTCTTAACTTTTCCAAGGGAGTAATTTACTCAAACGATCTACGAAACATCGATGAAGAAGTCATAACGCAAGAACTGAAAACACAAAACGTCTCAGAAATACGAAAAATTAAGAAAATGGATAAAAACGAACTAAAAGAAACTGGACTCATCATTATAACCTTTGCATCACTGACACTCCCAGAGACAATGATGATTGGTTATGAAAAGGTTACGCCCTTACATACCACTCCCACTCAGATGCCGCAATTGTCTCAGACTTGGACACCCCACAACAGCTTGCAAATCAAACACATTGTGCAACAACTGCTCCACAGAGAAACATACATCCAATGACGAAACATGTACCAATGATAAGTTCTGCATAAACTGCAAATACGACCTGCCAACCAACAAACACAGCCCAAATGACAAAACATGCCCAGCTTTCATCAAACATAAAGAACTTACATCAATCAAAACATTAGAAAAAGTAGATCACAAAACAGCTATTAAAATATACCACACCCGACACATTCACCAACCAGCACTATACTCAACCATATCAGCACAAGAACCGGCCAAAACCGCATCAATACCTACAAAACCATCTACCTGCTCATTCGACCACCCAACTACAGACAAACCATCCAACAATACCTCACTCGCCAAACCACAACAAAGAAAAGCAATATCATACGACGATCTAGAAATACCCATGGACACCACACCCGCATCAGCCTCAGCATCATAATCAACAGCATCACTCAGTTCATCCCTAACAGAAGAACTTAAACTTAAAATTTACTCAAATAAACAAAACACACTTGCCAAGCCCCTTAAATCTAAGGAAAACGAGAAGGAACGTGTGAGTCGCTTCTGGACGCGACTCTACTTTTATACCCGTACTCAGTCAGTATATAAATTTATGAGCTTATGATTGAAATTTAAAAAAAAATTTTACATTTTACATTTTTTGCTACATTTGTCAACTACATCTACATGTAAAATGTAGATAATACATCTAGAACAAATATTCTACATATACCATTTAGATTCTACATCTCCTCCGCTAGGGGTTGCTCGCGCATTGCACAGGGCAGAGTGTGTGCGAGCGAGACAGAGAATGAATAGCGTCAGCAGCGCCAGAGGAGGTGGGGGAAGCAACTGAAAATTAATTTCTTTATTCTGGCTATAATAATGATCCGATCTGGTTTAGATTCGGCAATCTGATAGATATGGTCATTCTCTACGATACTGCGTTTTGAGTTTTATCGTGTCTTCAAAATTGTGGATGCCACAGATTTTCGTCCTTTGTGAAGGCGGAAGGGGCGGGGCGAAATTTTGAAATACACTTGTAACAGTGTGATATCACATGAGTCTGGAAAAAAAATTTCGTTGCTCTAGCTTTTATAGTCTCTGAGAACGAGGCGCTCATGGGGACGGACAGACGGACAGACGGACGGACAGACAGACATGGCTCTATCGACTCGTCTATTGATACTGATCAAGAATATATATACTTTATGGGGTCGGAAAATTTTCCTTCTCTGCGTTACACACATCCACTTTTACCACAAATACAGTATACCCCTTAACTCTTTTTGAGTACGGGTATAAAAATGAACCAAAACCTAAGAAAAATAACTAAAACACTAACCATTTGCTTAACAGTGATAGCGACAGCATTTAACTCTAACACATAATCAAGTAAATACCATATAGCACTCTAACAAAAACAATGCTAAAAATTCTCCAATGGAACTTAAATGGTTATATTAACAACTACAATCAGTTGGAAATCCTTATCAAAAGCCACAACCCAAAAATAATATCCTTACAAGAAACTCACTTATACTCTACACAAAACATTCCTATTCCAATTAACTATACTTTCTACCACGAAAATACTGCCACTAACGGATATGGAGGTGTGGCACTCCTAATTCACAATTCAATACAACAACAAACCGTAACAACAAATGCACTCGACTTCGACACAAAAGCAGTAATAATTCATTCAAAAATCAAATTCACTATAGCCTCATCATACATACCACCTAATAAATCTCTCAACCTTCAAAACCTCAGAAACATTTACGACAGTCTACAACCTCCCCTACTAATTACAGGAGATTTCAACAGTTGGCATAGAAGTTGGGGCTCCCAAGCCAACAATACGAGAGGCAACACAATATTTAAAATCATCAACCAATCCTCACTAATAACACTTAACAACGGATCACCAACTCACTTTACCACACACCATACCTTCACCCACATAGACCTTTCCATCGCTTCACCCTTCCTCTCTCTTAGCTCTAAATGGTATACCGATAACTCACTCTCGGGTAGTGACCACTATCCCATTCATATCGACCTATTTGACGAACAGAACATCACCTGCCCCGTTGAAAGACCCAGATTCAACATCAAAAAAGCAAATTGGCCTCTATTCCAGGAGATTTTAGAAAAATTAGCTAAAGAAAGACCTCTCAGCACAAACATAAACAAAGAAACAGCTAACATAACCAAAATAATTATTCAAGCAGCCAATGAAGCCATTCCCCAATCACATCAATTCAAAATTAAGAAAACTGTTCCATGGTGGGACCAAACCCTTCAAAAACTGAAAAACGAAAAAAACTTATGTTGGCTCAATCTAAACAGAAACATTGATATGACAAATATACTCGCCTACAAAAAAGCAAATGCCAAACTTAAACGGGAAATAAAAATTAGGAAACGAACATCTGTTCAAAACTTTACAGCCGAAATAAACCCAACATCTTCCATTCTCAAAATATGGTCAAACATAAATCGCTTCTGCGGCTTAAAAACACGCCACAACATTCATTGCCTCACTCACCCCAACAACCCAACACAAAACATACTTGACAAAAAGGAAATAGCCAACACACTTTGTACCCATTGGTCCAACTCAGCACTCGACAGCAATTTCCACCCAATCTTCATACAACAAAAATCAAATTCAAGCCACGTCTTCTCACATATTCCATCTACAATAGCACTTAGTATCGAAAAAGATATTACAATTATCGAAATCCTAGCTTCTATCAACCAACTAAAAGGCAAGACTCCGGGTCGAGATCGCATTAGCTACCCGATGATAAAAAACCTATCTCCTAGCCTTCTGCAAAGACTTCACAGACTGTTTAACAACATCCTTAACTCACAAATCCCCCACCAGTTTAAATTTAGCACCGTCATACCCATACCAAAACCAAATATGGACAAAACCTCTACCAACTCTTACCGCCCTATCTCCCTCAACCCATGCATAGCGAAAGTTATGGATAAAATAATATCGAAACGGCTTTGGTGGCTAGCTACAAATTGCAAGCTATTAGACAGCCGTCAATTCGGGTTCAGAGGATCGGGTCGCCTAGCCATGCTATCAGATCACCTCCTCCCTGTCAACAAAAAACCATGCCTCTATCATCTCATTAGACTTTGCTAAAGCCTTCGACAGGATAGGAATTCACAGCATCATGGACGAACTCAAAGCTTGGAAAATAGGACCAAAGATAGCCAAATACATATTTGACTTCCTTACTAACAGAAAAATAACAGTTCTTGCCAATAAGGTGTACTCCAATTCACTACCCTTAGACAACGGAATACCGCAAGGTTCACCCTTGTCGGTTATCCTATTTGTTATAGCCTACAACAAACTAAACCAAATAATAGCCAAACAAAACAATTGTCATTTCACCGCTTATGCAGATGACTACACCATAATGTACAAGTTAAACAAAAAAACAAATAATCTTAATATAGACTCACTATTTAGGGAAATCCTAAGATGGTGTGACTACTCAGGAGCCAAACTCTCAGAGACGAAATGCAAACAATTACATATATGCAGGAAAAGAAACTGCAATTTTTCATTCCACCCATCTAATATTACATTAAATAATGCAGACGTCTTAAAAATCCTAGGAATAACAATAACTAAAAATTACAAATGGAACACTCACATTGAAAACTTAGCTTTACAGCTCTCAAAAAGACTAAACATAATCAAGTGCCTATCCAACAAAAGGTTCGAATGCAATGTTACCACAATCCTTAACGTGGTAAAAGCCATTTTGATGTCAAAAGTCGATTATGGAATACATCTATACGGCAATGCCCCCAAGTCCTCCTTAAACAAAATTAAAACTATTTACCACACAGCTGTCCGACTTACTTTCTCCGCTTTTCGCACAACACCAATAAACAATCTATTACTAGAAGCAAATATAATGCCCCTAGAGTTTAGAGCGATACATGCCACCCAAAAAAATTTTGAAACAATACTATACTCTAAACACTCACCTATCGAACACATTTATAAAAATATACTTAAATCCAAGAAGACTCCAAAAATCCCCTCTTCCCTTTATAGCACTATTCAACTTTTCAACAAACTTAACATCTCATTGACCCCCATAACAAGCAAAAAAGAAAAAATGCCACACTGGCTAGGTATCCAAACAATCACCAATACCTCCTTAAACTCAAATAACAAATTAAACACAACCCCGATTGCCTATCAACAAAATTTTAAAGAAATTGTTAATCACATGCAAAACCGTACAATTCTTTATACTGACGGCTCCAAATCACCAAAAGGCGTATCATATAGCGTCACCACAGATACTGAACCAATAATGTACAAACTGCTCCCTGAATTCTCCTCCATTTTCACGGCGGAAATTGCGGCAATCCTCGCCGCATGCATATACGCCAATAAAAATATAGGAAAATACGTCATATGCACTGACTCCCTCTCCGCCTTAAAAGCAATAAACAACACCAACAACCAAAACTATTACACAAGCGAAATACGCAAAATAGTAGGCAATTACAAAACTGACAGACTGACCCTGCTTTGGATACCTGGGCATTGCGGTATAAAAGGTAACGACCTTGCAGACACAACAGCAAAAAACACCCACAACTTCCCTCTTATCACCGAACCCAACTACAACCCATCAGATGTAAGCAAATACATCAATCAGAACATACAAATACTATTTAATACAACACTTACAAAGGCATCACCCTACTACAAATCAATCTGCCACGAAAAAGCTACTCCTGAGATTATTAAAAACACATCAAGTACAGACTTTAAAAAATTTACCAGAATCAGACTCGGACACACAAACTTAACACACAACTATATCCTTAATAAATCCACACCAACCCTCTGCCCCAACTGCAATACAGCCCTTACTATTTACCACATCCTGATAGACTGCCCCCTACATCACAATAAAAGAATTAATCACCTTGAAAACACAATAGAAAAAAATCACGTCCTACAATAACCTAATCAAAACAAAAGACTTCCTTAAAGCCACAAAACTTTACCATCTAATTTAATATTGTACATATTCCTAGTCTCCATTTAATCATCACATAGCATAACATAACATTAAGTAAACCATGTACATAAATACCTCAAATAAGCTTAAGGCCTTAGTTGCTATAGCTATGCTTAATCATTGAGTTAAGCGCGGATTGATAATTTTCGTTTAACTGTTAATAATAATAATAATAATAATCTCTTTAATAATAAGCATCAGTCTTGCTACCTTTTTATGGAGTGGAATAATAAAAGATTCCTCCCAGACCGGGGGGAAGCATGAAGAATCAAGTTTCTTTCCAAATTGTGCCACGCCCCCTCCGCCTTCACAAAGGACAAAAATCTGTGGCATCTCACAATTTTAAAGATACGATAATTTGGTTGCTCCAGCTTTTATAGTCTCTGAGATCTAGGCGCTCATCAAGACGGACAGACGGCCAGACGGACAGACGGACGGACAGACATGACTCTATCGACTTGGCTATTGATACTGATCAAGAATATATATATACTTTATGGAGCCAGATAATGTTCCTTCTCTGCGTTACACACATCCACTTTTACCACAAATACAATATAATACTCCCTTAACTCTTTTTGAGTACGGGTATAAAAACATGTGAATATATGCGACCTCTGATGTAGAGTGTCAAACACTGGACGAACAAAACAGACAAAACGAGAAGGAACATGAGTCGCTTTTGGTCGCGACTCTACTTTTATACCCGTACTCAGTCAGTATATAAATTTATGAGCTTATGATTGAAATTAAAAAAAAAAATATTTAATTTTACATTTTAAAATTTTTTGCTACATATGTTAACTACATCTACATGTAAAATGTAGATAATACATGTAGAACAAATATTCTACATCTACCATTTATATTCTACATGTCCTCCGCTAGGGGTTGCTCGCGCATTGCACAGGGCAGAGTGTGTGCGAGCGAGAAAGAGAATGAATATCGTCAGCAACGCCACAGGAGGTGGGGGAAGCAACTGAAAATTAATTTCTTTATTCTGGCTATAATAATGATCCGATCTGGTTCAGATTCGGCAATCTGATAGATATGGTCATTCTTTACGATACTGCGCTTTTAGTTTTATCTTATGTTTAAAATTGTGGATGCCACAGATTTTTGTCCTTTGTGGAGGCGGAAGTGGGCGGAGCGAAATTCTGAAATACACTTGTAACAGTGTGATATCACATGAGTCTGGAAACAAAATTTGGTTGATCTAGCTCTTAAGGTCTCTGAGATCTAGGCGCTCATCAAGACGGACAGACAGACAGACGGAGAGACAGACAGACGGACGGACAGACAGACATGGCTCTATCGACTCGGCTATTGATACTGACCAAGAATATGTATACTTTATGGGGTCGGAAAATTTTCCTTCTCTGCGTTACACACATCCACTTTTACCACAAATACAGTATACCCCTTAACTCTTTTTGAGTACGGGTATAATAACGCTTTAGCAGTTATAAGAAGACATTTTTACCCACATAATTGATTTTATGGCTCGTTAATATTTCTTCCAAAATGGATCATTTTAATACAACAAAAAATTTAATATGTTAAAAAAAAAAATTTCCATAACATTAAAAATTATATATACAACTAGGGGGCAAGCCACCTGCGCACTCGCTTCGTTCGTTTGACAACCTCCAGCTCACAGACCTGGAAAATCAATTGTCGCTGTCAAAATTTGGCTTTTATGTAAAATTACCGGTGATCAAAATTTTAGTAGTACAACATGTGCTGGCATGCCTGTCAAATCTTGTGAGCTTAAAATCTGTGTTTGAAGATTTACATCTTCGTTCTCATCGCAGACTGTATCGATTGTATTTGTTAATACTAATTCGCCTGGCAACAATTGCTCTATCTTAAAGTTTAAATCGCATTTTCAAGATCATTTTGCAAACCAATATGCCAGTATTTTCGTTCGTTCTCTTTTGTAGTGACCAGACGTGTTTTTGTTTGGCGCTCCGCATTTTCCTTTTATTTTACTCAAACAGCCGGTGTTTTATTCTCAAATTAACTGCCTGACTATCTTTAACTTAAAATCAATCTTTAACCGCGGGTGCATGCCTAATAATTGTGTAAAAACACAACTTATTTAATTAATTTTTGTGCGTCGGTTTTTGTCTTAGCTTTGTCGTAGCTATTATTCCTTTGATTTTAAATGTGGAAATGTGTCAAAATAATAAGTACAGAGACATGGTGAGGATTTTTTATGAAATATCTCGAATGTTTTTGAATTTTTGACTGCCAATTGTTTATATTTTTAAAGACTACAGAGAGCACCCTTAATTCAAAGGTAGCTAGAAATCCATCTCAAAAGATTAGGCGGAAACCCTTAAAGGTCAAGTTTTGTGATAGAAGGGAGTGGTTTACAGAGTCGAATGCTTTACTGAAATCAGTATAGATAACATCCGTCTGAAAGTTACCTTAGAAGCCTATAATGATAAAAAAAAGGTAAATTCTAATAAATTTGTGGTTGTTGATCGTCGCTTTATAAATCCGTGCTGAGATGGAGATATAAGTGATTTGCAGAGATGTTGCAAGTGCAGAGGTAAAATTTTTTCAAACATTTTAGGAATAGCGGATAACTTAGATATACCTCTATAATAATAAGCATCAGTCTTGCTACCTTTTTATGGAGTGGAATAATAAAAGATTCCTCCCAGACCGGGGGGAAGCATGAAGAATTAATAGATAGGTTGTGTTCGGAGCAGCAGCTGTTAATAGTTCTTAAGAAATTTAAATCACATCTCTTATACTGTAAATCCCACACACTGTACTTATTGCACATTACTTATTGCATTTGCGTCGTATTGCATTGTTCGCGGCAGTCCAAATTATTTGTCGAAAGCATCGGATCGTAGTTCACGGCCACGACCTCAAATCTCTTGTTACCCGTCGACCAATAAAACAGTTATAAAATATACAACGGATTCAATTAATTGCAAATGTGGAGTCAGAGTTGCCGAAAAAGCTCGGCAGCTTTTAACATTTTGGTGACCCCGACGTGATCGCCGTGGACTTATAGTGCGTTAAAGTGTTTAAACCATTCAATCAAACAAATTTTGAAGGTTTAACGTGACATTTGTGGAAAAGTTGCGAACCAAAGGTCGCTGTGGCCAACCGTAGCAGTTCTAGCGGCCCGCTAATCGTTTTTGTTTTCTCTTTCACCGTCTGCTTCAGCCTGCGCAACACACTGTCGAGACTGGCTGCATAGAGTTCTAAGCGTGGTCCGTTATATTTTCTTCGTCTCCTCTTTGGTCGCTCTCATGAGCGGCTGCATTAAGAGCTCTCTGGAATTCGAACTCGAAATCAAAGTACATCTCGAACGTTCTCTCTTTTTCATAATTGTTGGTTTTTCGGTCGTCGCTTCGTTACTTTTACCGGTGCATACATTTCGCATATAAAAAGTGCCGAATAAGTGAACGCAAAAGGGTTTTGACCTCGTTGAAATCGTTTGAACTCGCGCGTTGCATAATCATATTTAACTGTGATCGACTAGCACCCTCCGCGTCGACCGTATTCTATAGCCGAAACCATGGGCAAGAGAAAGAATAGCAGGAAGAGTGGATCGTTTGCTATGGGCAATGAAAGTGATTCTGTGACATTTGGCGCTGCCCCATCTGGGGAAGGTTTTAGTGCGAATGCAGCCAGCACCCAAGTCTCTGAGCCTGTATCTCGTATTTCCTTCATGAGGCTGAAGGCTAGAGCTATTTTTGATCGGCTAGAGTCCATACGCACAGAGATGAATAGTGAAAAGTTGCGCCAAATGGATGAATACGACTTGCGAGGGCTGTTGAAATCATTAACGGAGCTAAAATCAAATTTTGTTGTGGCACACACCAGTTTAGAGGAAGTGGATTTTGAGTCAATGTCCAGTGAAATTCCTGCCAAATTCGATTCGTCCATATTGTCGTTGAGGACTTTTCTTCAGCGCGAGCTTGGAAGTCGCTCGAATAATAAGCACTGTTCCACATTCAACGCCAACTCTAGTGAATCGCAGTTAATCGTCGTAATATCCAATCGGTCTCGGTTACCTCATCTGGAGCTGCCCAAATTCAGTGAAATTTATACGGAGTGGGCCAATTTCTTCTCAATGTTGACCACGATTATTGACAAGGAGTCTGAGCTGAGCCATATCGAAAAGCTGCAGGATCTACGTTCCTGCTTGAGTGGCGCAGCCCTGAATACCATCAGCTCTCTGGAAATAAATGAAGCTAATTATATCGTAGCACTAGACATTCTGAAGCGACGCTTTGACAATAAACGTTTTATTTTGCAAGCACAGATCAGAGGGATATTTGGGTTGAAAGGGCTGACGCATCTGTGGGCAGGTTGAGGGAACTGACTGATAGAGTTACCTCGCATATTCGTGCTATGGAGTCGCTTGCAAGCAAGGAAGAAGTAACGGATTGTATTCTCGTGCAGACTGTTCTTCAGAAGATGGACAAAGCTTCTCAAAATAGATGGGAGGAGTCTTCGTCGAATCAAGTGCTGCCATCTTGGGAGAAATTTCTGGATTTTTGGAAAAAAAATGTCGAACGCTTGAAAATGCGGATTAATCCATACAAGGACAAGATGGTCAGGTTGGCAAGTCAGGAAAAGCCGGACTTTTCTTTGAGTTGCTGTGTGTGGGGCAAATTCAGCTGGCGCCTGGACTATGGATGGGTTCTTTCTGGTGGCGGACACTCGGCCTTCAACAACTCGTCGTTCATCGCAACCCAATCTTTGGATGACACTAATCACAGCACTCGGCTTGATGAGTTGGTTCGTCAATTTTGGGAAGTGGAGCACATCTTTGAGCCAATCGCTAGGGCAACAAAGGAGGAGCTGCACTGCGAGGAACACTTCGTCAACCATCACACTCGACTACCCTCAGGGAATATTCCGTTATCTTGACCATGAAGCGAAGTTTGGAGCCATTGGGCGATTCCTACTTGCAAGCAAAGCGACGGGTGGAGCGCAAGTTCGTTTGTAATCCAGATCTGTATTCGAAATATTCGGCATTTATGAAAGAGTACCTGTCCCTTGACAGGTCTCTGGTGCCAAAAGAAGATATGCACAAGTGCAGGTATTTCTTGCCGCATCATTGTGTCATCAAAGAGGACAGCTCCACGACAAAGCTGAAAGTCGTATTCGACGGCTCTGCAGCTACCACATCTGGTCTTTCGTTGAATGATCTGCTTATGTCAGGTCCCACCATTCAAGCCAAACTGTTTCACACTCTTATTCGATTTCGTACATTTTCCATTGCTCTTACAGGTAATCGGTAAAATGTATAGGTGCGTGCGTGTCTCAATGCCTGACACCATGCTCCAATGCATATTGTGGCGTGACTCTCTTGACGACGACATAAAGATCTTCAAGCTAATCACTGTCACCTATGGGACTAAGCCTGCTTTGTTTTTAGCTATTCGAACTATGGATGAGTCGTCTTCGTATCCATTCGGTTCGGAAACCATTCCACAGGACTTCTACGTGGACGATATGATTTCTAGAGGCAATTCAGTCGAGGAAGTGCTGGATATTATGCGTCAAACCACGGATCTTCTTGCTCGAGGCAATTTTCAATTGAGGAAATGGTGTTCCGACTCTCCTGATGTTCTTTGTGAAGTCCCTGAGGCCGAAAGGGAAAGTTTTCTGAAGCTCGATGATGGCAGCGATGTGACCAAGCCCCATAATGACATGTTCTTGTTTACGTTTGCGCCTCAAATCGGTGTTGGCAGGCACACTAAGCGTTCGGTGTTGTCAACCATTGCATGGTGCTATGATCCTATGGGATTGATTGTACCCACATTGACAAGAGCGAAAATCGTCATGGAGCGCATGTTGAGAGACAAGCTGCATTGGGATGAAAGTCTTCCTCAGCCGTTGGAATCGACTTGGGCTCAGTTTTGCGAGGACTTCGCTACTGTGGGTCACGCTACATTTCCGCGCAACATACTTCAGCCTAAGGCAAGGTTTGAATTGCATGCCTTTTGCGATGCCAGCCTCCACGCTTATGGAGCTTGTATCTATGCTCGGTCGTTTAAGAATACCGCCGCTGCGGTACATTTGCTTTGCTTGACGGCTAGAGTTGCACCATTGAAAACACTCACGGTGCCTAAGCTTGACCTATGTGCAGCGTTCCTATTGGCCAACTTACTTCGCGACATAAAAAATGGGTACCTTCGACTGCGCGATCCATTGCTGGTCGGATTCAACTGTGGTACTGTCTTGGTTGCGAGAGGAACCATCAAAATTTAACGTCTTCGTATCCAACAAAATTTATGCAATACAGCAACTTACGAGGGGCATGGATTGGCGCTATGTCCCAACTGAAATGAACCCGGCTGACATTCTGTCAAAGGGAGCGGCGCCTCAGGAGCTCTTTCAGTCTAGTTTGTGGATGAATGGACCTTCCTTCTTGCAAGGCGAAAGAAATAGCTGGCCTGAGCGTTGTTCGCTCGAGCTTCTATTACAAGACAGATGGGCGCAGTCGTACGCCTACAAAATGTTACACCAGCGTCTTCATCTGTTTCGCAACAAAGGCCGTCTAGTTGGAATTAGTTCAGGACCTCACAACTGTTGGATTTTTGAGTGCTCTCAAGCGCTTCGTTGCCGCGCGCGGCATACCCCGATGCATTTGATCGGACAATGCCACCAATTTTGTGGGAGCAAGGAACGAGTTGGACGACCTTCGGCGGCTGTTGATAAGTGAGAAGCATCGTGATGCAGTTCATAATCATTGCATCAACAAGGGTTTCTATTGGAAATTTATACCGCCTCGCTCACCCCACTTCGGGGGCTTATGGGAGGCAGCAGTGAAGATGGCCAAGCAGCATTTCTTTCGCTCCGTGGGATCGTCACTCTTTGGGTTTGACGAGCTGCGGACATTGGTCTGCCAAATCCAGACTGTAATGAATTCTCGTCCTCTTCTCGCAATTTCAGAAAACCCTGAAAATCTTGTCGTCCTCTCACCAGGACATTTTCTAAATGGTCGTCCGCTGATGGAGTTTCCCGAGCCAGAAGTTACGAGTCTTAACTTTAATAGACTAGATTGCTGGCAACGAGTCGCCTGTACTATTTGACTCTGCTCCAACAACGTGCCAACTTTCATGAACTTTCATTTAACAAGGGGCTGAAAATACCATTCGACCCCGGTAAACTGTATGGATACGGCTGACCAGAGTAGCTTTCATGGGAATAGGTTGTTTGGAAAAATTTGGCAAAAGGATCGGCGATTGCCTGATCATATTCAGAAATGATAGTGAGGATGAATGTGCGGACGTTCTACGCTTACTATTTACAAAACTGTAAAACTGTTTAGGGTCCTGTGAAAAGCGTATCCTGCATCGAAATAGGTAATTTTTATAGCATTGAGAGTTAGGAACGAAAAAATTTGACCGAGCTAATACATAGCGAGAGAGAGAAGTCGGAGAACCAAATTCTGGAAATTTTTTATAAAGTCTTGATTTTAAGTTTTTGACACTGGATAACTCTTTGGTAAACAGGTAAAATAGGTTTGTGTCTTTCATAACGTTAGTGCACAAGTACAAAGCGGACCAATCAAAATCCCTAATGAGGTTATTAAGCTTCGTAAACTTCGTACGAAAGCAACGGACACGTTCAGATAGCCTACCCCTTCGATCCCAATATCGACCAACACTTCGGATGTAGGATGGTAGGAGTTTTCAGGCAAAGTGAGCGGAAGGTCTCAGGTTAGCAACGCTATGGTCGGATCCGAGACAAAGCACAGATCAAGCAAACGACCCAAGGAATTTTTCACATGGTTGACTTGAGACAGGGATAGGTCCAACAAGCCGTCTATAAAGTCATGTCGTGACATGGCCACAAGGTTGTTAGACTCGTTAACCGAAGACCAAACAGTACCTGGCAATAGCGAAGATAGCGAGGAAGATATAGTTTTTTTAGCGGACAAGTGATGCTCGTATATTAAGATATCCGAGGAAGGTGGAATATACGAGCAAGTAATGCAAATGGAAAAGCCTGGGCGAATCAGTTTTACGCACTTCTTCTTAGCCTTGTATTCTTACACCACCAAATGCTCCGGCCAAAATGTGGAAGAGCAAATGGTGGCAAAATGAGTAACATTTACTAATTTAAAAAAATTTAAAAAATAAATCAAAAATGATTTAAAAAAAATGTAGAGCCGCAATTTGATAAAGTACACTACCCGACACGATGTTTCTTCAAGGAACCAAACGAACTTTTTCTGTACGATATGGGGCTTAGAAATTGTTTGATGATATTTTTTATACCCGTACTCAAAAAGAGTTAAGGGGTATACTGTATTTGTGGTAAAAGTCGATGTGTGTAACACAGAGATGGAAAATTTTCCGACCCCATAAAGTATATATATTCTTGATCAGCATCAATAGCCGAGTCTCTGTCTGTCTGTCTGTCTGTCCGTCTGTCCGTCTGTCCGTCTGTCCGTCTGTCCGTCTGTCCGTCTTGATGAGCGCCTCGTTCTCAGAGACTATAGAAGCTAGAGCAACGAAATTTTTTTCCAGACTCATGTGATATCACACTGAATCAAGTTTCTTTCAAAATTTTGCCACGCCCCCTTCCGCCTTCACAAAGGACGAAAATCTGTGGCATCCACAATTTTGAAGATACGCAAAAACTAAAAACGCAGTATCGTAGAGAATGACCATATCTATCAGATTGCCGAATCTGAACCAGATCGGATCATTATTATAGCCAGAATAAAGAAATTAATTTTCAGTTGCTTCCCCCACCTCCTCTGGCGCTGCTTACGCTATTCATTCTCTGTCTCGCTCGCACACACTCTGCCCTGTGCAATGCGCGAGCAACCCCTAGCGGAGGAGATGTAGAATCTAAATGGTAGATGTAGAATATTTGTTCTAGATGTATTATCTACATTTTACATGTAGATGTAGTTAACAAATGTAGCAAAAAAATTTAAAATGTAAAATTTAAAATTTTTTTTAAATTTCAATCATAAGCTCATAAATTTATATACTGACTGAGTACGGGTATAAAAGTAGAGTCGCGTCCAGAAGCGACTCACACGTTCCTTCTCGTTTTTTCTATGAAAGAACTTTTTTTGATGAAAACTGGTATTTTTAATTTTTTCAGTTTCGGTTACGTTTTTTCATAGGTTTTAATAAGCAATACATTAAACAACGCCGAATTAGAAAAGGACACAGGATACAAAAAAATTTTTCCTGAGTTTTTAAAGTCAATATTTCTTAAAAAATACCGCACAAAAATCATAATTTTTGCATTTGAATGCTTAATATTTCCCAGATGGTAATACCATCTGCACACTGAGCCCATCCCGGAGGAACGGTGGGAATTTTTGAAATATGTGAAACTCCGATTCACACTGCGACCATCCACCATCCCCCATCCATGAGAAACGCTGATGCTCATAATTGCGTGCGGAAATTTGTTTATGTCTTTAATTAAAATGAATATTAATAATATTGCAATGGTTTTAAATGTGATTCAACAGCAAAAAATATTCTTGACCAAATTAATCATGTTTCTGCACATGGATGATGAGGATGTGGACGAGGAGGAGATATTAGAATGGATATTTGTTTTAAAAAAACTGAAGCGTGGTCATTTGTGACTGCTTCTACAAAATCTAATCAATGTTTTAAATACAAATATACATGATAGGACTTTTTAGAAGCGGTTCGGGACATTTTGGGAAAAAGATGTAGCCGAAAACAAAGATGCTGTTTAATGAAAATTTTAAATCGCCATAGCATTGTATACTTTGGTCTGTTTTTCTAAATACAGAAGGGCTGTTAGCCACCAGCGTGTGCAATTTCCGGCATGAGTTTTGCAAAACACTCCTCATAAACAAATTCCCAGAGCATAGTCCACAAACTATCTGACTTCTGAGTTTTTGTGCCTGAGAATATTTTGACATCAGATGTTTTGTTGTTGTTTTTTTTTCCATTTTCCTGTCTGTCATTGTTTACATTTTCGTAGTGAATTCCGATTTTTCGTTGTGAATGTCAAATATTTATGGTTGCATTTGACAATTATCGAAAAAATACCGCATGGAAACGTGCGAATTAGGAACATCCCAGATGGATGGCGGAGTAACTGGGAAATTTTCGGAACGGCAAAACCTTACGGCCCATCCCAGAAATGGATGGGGGATGGTGGATGGTCGTCAGTGTGAAAAGGCTATAAGCTGAAATCACAAAGTGTTTGGTATCAATTTTTATCTGTTTTAATTATTTTTTCAGAATAGCAAGTTTTTACAACCAGACGTTAAGTATCTTACGTTATGAGTTATGAGACAAAAAGAAGCGATACCACTAAAAAAAGCTTTAACAAAAAATACAGATTTTCCAAAATTCTTTAAAAAAAAGTTCTAACTTAGAAAAAATTGTAAAGCCCCAAATCTATTAGAAAAAGTGGGTTTGGATTCTTGTGGGAAAAAATGGTTCGATTTTGTCGAGTAGTGTAATTTGGCATTTTTGGCGATATGTTTATTACAAATATAATAAAAATACATTTTGTTATTTATAGATGTCTCAAGCTTTTTCGATACTCAAGGACCTAGTTTCTCAATTGAACCTCCTGGTAGAATCGAATTTATGAACAATGCGGGAAACACTGTGGATTGTGCTGCTAATGGAAACCCCCCACCAAATATTCAGTGGCTCGATAAAGAAAATAATCCTATTTCATCAATTTTTAAGGTATGGTATAATACAGTATGTATAATATAATATAGTACATGCATAAAAGTAAAAGTAAAATGAATAAAACAAATTTTGTTTTACTCATTGCATATTTAAACTTATAAATAAGTTACTTCTTTGATTTTTCCCACCAACAATAAAAAAACTCCTGTGAATATAAATATCTATTCATTGCTGTGTTAAAAACAAGGGATCTGCTCACTCGACTGCGCCATCAATATAACAGTCGCGATGATTAAACAATTTTGTACTTTTTACGGAAAACTGGTCAAGGGTCTTTATCGAATGTTGGTTGAATCTACAAATTTTATTTCTGAGCGAACAAATCTTTAAATATAATAATGTTGTGTTCGTTTCTCCAACATCTATGCATTCGAAAAAGTACTAAACACACTATAGAGTCAGGCTTAAGTTTGGTTTTTATCTTCTCTTTATGCCAATACAAGCGACTGAAGCTCGGTAAATCGCGGATTTTCCAGGGCTGTCAAAGGTAAAACGTCAAACGTTGCGTGCAACCATAATATGTCACAGCGAAACGTGGCAGGGTACAGCTAGTATTTTATAATTTGATTGTTGAGTTTTAGCTGGAGTCTCTTTGCAAATTCATTACAATTGAACAAAAAATGCTGTTGAACTAGAGATGGGCATGGACTGCAATTTTCCGACACGACCCAACATGGCACGAAAATGAAAAATTCCAACACGCACTAGCACGCACGGCTAAAAATTTTCGGAACACGTTCCAACACGGTCCAACACGAAATATTATACATTTTTTTGTATACCTTTATTAACATTGATTTTACCTACATATAGGTTCTTATTTACATATCTTATACCCGTACTCAAAAAGAGTTAAGGGGTATATTGTATTTGTGGTAAAAGTGGATGTGTGTAACGCGGAGAAGGAACATTTTCCGACCCCATAAAGTATATATATTCTTGATCAGCATCAATAGCCGAGTCGATAGAGCCATGTCTGTCTGTCAATTCGTCTGTCCGCCCTGATGAGCGCCTCTTTCTCAGAGACTATAAAAGCTAGAGCAACGAAATTTTGTTTCCAGACTCATGTAATATCACACTGTTACAGTGTATTTCAAAATTTCGACCCGCCCCCACAAAGGACGAAAATCTGTGGCAGCCACAATTTTGAAGATACAAAGAAACGCATTATCGTAGAGAATGACCATATCTATCAGATTGCCAAATCTGGTACAGATCGGATCATTATTATGGCCAGAATAAAGAAATAATTTTCAGTTGCTTCCCCCACCTCCTCTGACGTTGCTGACGCTATTCATTCTCTTTCTCGCTCGCACACACTTTGCCCTGTGCAATGCACGAGCAACCCCTGGCGGAGGAAATGTAAAATGTAAATGGTAGATGTAGAATATCTGTTCTACATGTATAATCTAAATTTTAGATGTAGATGTAGTTAACAAATGTAGCAAAAAATGTAAAATGTAAAATTTTAAAATTTCAATTAAAATTTCAATTATAAGCTTATAAATTTATATACTGACTGAGTACGGGTATAAAAGTAGAGTCGCGACTAGATGCGACTCACGTTCCTTCTCGTTTTATATGAAAATAACAATTTATCAAGGTTAGAGCTTAATAAGCGTGTACCAGCGTTCATTTAATATTTGTCCCGAGGTAGAAAACACCCTCACGCTTGTAGCCGAGCTGGCTGGAATGGCTATGCAGCTTTTGGGATTCCATGTTCACACTAAACTAGTTCTAAACACACACTCAAAAATCACAAAAACGGACAACAATTTAGTTTTTTTTGCTCGTCGTGTTTTTTTGTGCCGATTTTGCTCTGAACGAACACGCACGCCCATGGACAATATTTAATTTTTCAACACGCACACGCGGGCGCCCACCGTGTCACGACGTGACACGAAGAAAACACGGTCCATGCCCACCTCTATGCTGAACCAAGTCATGTTGAAATGCTCTGGTGTTTTCTCGAATCAGAATTATAGCTATGTATTGGGATTAGTGCGTGTAAAAGATGTCTATAAATGCAGTTTGAATGTAGCTGGCATGGCTTTCATGATATATTTAGAACAAATACTTTTGTGGCCATCGGTTGATGATGCTGATTGATACTGACTCGTTTAAAAGAGAGTAAATTTTAGTGTGAGCGCTGAAATAGTGTAAAGTGTAAAATGTTTAATTTAATTATATTTGCACATATGTAGTATTCATTCGTAAATGTGTCGGATCGTTGCTCAATAGCAAAAAGCTATCGAAAAAAAAGCAGAAATTGTTCCGATATGCAGAAAAGTCTGTAAATGACTTAGATACCTTGACGTTATATTTTACTCTGTCATTATTCGGTTTATGTTTCTTTTAGGCTCGTCATATTTTGGCTAATAGCTCCCTATATTTTCAACCTTTTGCTGCTGAAGAGTTCCGTCAGGATGTACATTGGTCAATCTATCGTTGTACCGCAAGTAACAGTGTGGGAACCATTATATCCAAAGACGTTGTGGTCAGAGCTGGTATGTATAGAAAATCAAATAAATTTTTAATATATTTTGTAATATTCTAAGCATCATTAATCAGGATATGTAAATAAGTTTATATTATCATATTTATGGCCCGGGATTTGCTTAAACTAAAATTCTTCAATAGGCAATGACAGGCTAACCACAACCTGTACCAAGTAATAATGGATAACGAATGCTTCAAAGCATGCCTGCACCGCACACCATCAGCCGAATAGAGGAGGCAATTTGCATCTGAATCATGGTCTTTCTTTTTTTGGTCACGCTGAGCGAAAAATTTTACGGGGCTCCAAATTCCCAATAGAAATTTATTCAAATTATTTATTAGTATAGCTCGATGGAGTGCGGAATGGTTCGTTTATATTTAGGAACTTGGCCAAAGCGTTGCAATGTACGTTTCTTAAAAATACTAAGTTATTCTTTATTTTAACCCTTATGTCTGGTTTCCCATCCCTATATTCCCCTACAAATTCACCACATCGTCAGCTCAATCAGCTCAATATATTAAAAAACTGGTATTTTTTTAAAGCTTTTTTCAGACGTAGCGCTTTTTTTTTTTACATAACGAAGTATCTTACACCATGTTATAATGAACCTTTCTTTTTGAAAATCCAACAAATTAAGCTATAAACTCAACATTTTGTGATTTCAGCTTACCGTCTGGGATATATTAAGCTTTTAAATTCAAAAAAGATGAATTTTGTGATGTATATATTTTTTCTTAAATATTTTGACTTTAAAAACTCAGGAAAAATAGAAAAAAACTATATCCTGTATCTTTACATTTTGTATGTATAGTTGCATTAGCTAGGAGTCGTCTAAAATATTTTTTTTTAAATCTATGGAGAAACGGTGGAGCCAACCATCCAAAAATCACACTCTACCATTTGGGTCGTTGATGGGCCATTAAACAATGCTTGTTTAGAAATTTTTTAATTTTACAAGTAGCAAAGCTGGGATTACATACAAAGTAAACAAGCTATTTAAAAAATTCATATCGTACGCATTGCATGCTATTAAGTGAAGTTGGTTTTTGTATGTAAGTGGGTTTTGTTTCAGACCTTTGATAAAAAAGAAATAATTCTGAACTTTGATTGCGAGGTATTCAAAAATCTTTGTTTTTGTCAGATTTTCCGACTGTAAACTAATTTTTCATCTGCGCCTTTTTACCCGTTTGTTCCACATTCTAGTTGTACCCGCCCACGGTTCCGTGTGGCATATTGTGCTTGCACGGATCAAAAGTGAGTCGAATAATACGTTCACTAAACATTTATTTTGACAACAATTGGAACGAATAAAATACCCAATATTCCATTCCCGCTCAGGCATACGGATGCTTCGTGCTATTGTCTCTTGTACGGACTCCCGTTCTTCCTCATTAATATTCAAAAACCATCTTCTTGTACTATTCAGACTAAGGATTACGATTGATTAATAATTTCCCTTTGCCGTTAAGGCTGACGTTTCTCCAAAAAACTTCAATGCCAATTGGAACAAGAGCTCGAGTACAAGACAATGCGGCTATAGAGACAATATTTCGACAACAACTGATTTATTAAAACTGAAAACTGACACAAACACGAGAAAAAACTAAGGACAAGATAACCAACAACACAATGAAACAACGGTGAATCGGCGTCACGGATAGAGAAACTGCTTCAAAAACGTAGGTTAGTTTATGAAATGCTACATGAGCCTCAGCGTGCTTCAACTGAATTCCTCATTTTTAAATCTTATCATATTAACGAATAACATGGAATACAAATTTTTGAGGGCCGAGGAGGGCAAAACACTCCACTTCGTGCGAGATCGCAATTCGTTGATTTATTCCACGGACCATTGCTGCCAAAACCGTTGCTGAGTGATCGCATTGGATAATTTAAATCTAATAGAAATTTTCCAAGTATTTTGACAATGGAAACTTACAAAATATCGGTCTTTTAGTTTCGGAGATATAAGCATTCAAAGTTGACCATTTTTCAAGGAACATTTGCTCAATTTTAATGCACATAATTCTTCTTTCAAGTCAAGTATCTATTTTTAGGTTTATTATTTTTAACATATATACTATACATTTCGCATTGTTGCTGAGAGCGAGGATTGAGAACGAGAGTGTCGTCTCAGCCGATTGTGGCGCGGTTGTGTGTAGTTTGCCTCTTGAGAGAGAAGGATCAAAGAGGAATTGCCAAAAGAGCAATTGGATGATGCAATATGGCGTTATGTATTGCGTCAGAAAATAGAATAGAAGAAAATGAAAAGAGGAGTTTTCAGTTTGCTCACGGAGTTTAATGAGAAAAGACATAACCGCGACTCACTGCGCTCAAGTACAAAAATGGAAGAAGAAGAGCACCGAGATTTTCTGCCCCCGACATCAGAAGTGGGATCGGCTCAGGCCCAGGAGAAGCGTGACTGTGAATGGCGAGCTTTACTTGAAGCACAAAACCAAAGATTTATGGAAATTATAAAAACAATGCAGAAGACTGCTTCAACGATATCGAGTGAAAAATCAATGAGACTGCCAAAGTTCAATCCAGACGCGGCTGAAGCTGATGCCAGCGCTTAGGTCAAAACAGCTGATATGATCCTGACGGAGCATCCTCTGGAAGGCAGTGCGCTGGTTATGTCGCTGAGCAGAGCACTAGAAGGGAGCGCTTCCCAATGGCTTGCTACTATGACGCTGAGACACCGGCCGCCGCCATTTTGAACATACTCAATGGACGGCCGAAAACAGGCGAGTGCTTGTCGGCATACGGTAGCCGACTAGTGACGTCATTAATGACAAAATGGAAGTTAATGGACATTGAAGAAATAGCTGTGTCTTTCGTAATGGCACACACGTCGCAACTTGACACTCGACTGCAACGCCTACTTTTCACCACCAATACAACGAATAGAAATGAACTACAGCAGCAGTTGAAGGCATTTGCATACAGCAAGCGAAGCGAATATCTGGCTTCAGACCATTCGATCGGTCCTGATAAAAAGAGGTTCAAGACACACAATCCAATGAAGTGCCATTACTGTGGGAATCCCGGACATAAATTGCTGGAATGCCGTAAGAGGAAGGCAGAACTATCAAATTCAAATCATTCGTATCGAAAACCATTGGCGGGACGAGACAGGACTGGTGTGACTTGTTTTAAATGTGGAAACGTCGGTCATATTGCATCCGCATGTATGAATGGTACGTCGGCATCGAATAGCAGAATGAACGAGAAGCGAGTTGACGTCTGTGCAGTGTTGGAACCCAAAGGAACGTTATATCAATTTGGTGAGCCCTTTCCATTCTTCTTCGACTCGGGTGCCGAGTGCTCCTTGATCAAGGAAAAGTTGGCAGACAAATTAGCTGGAAAATGATTTAATAATTTAGTCATTCTGAAAGGAATAGGTGAAAACGTTGTACGATGTAATTTACAAATACTGTCTACTGTACAGATTTGTCAATTTAATATGGAAATCATGTTTAATGTAGTTATGGACGAGCATTTGAAACATGACATAATGATTGGTCGTGAAATTTTAGCTCTTGGCTTCGGCATAACGATGGACGCTGATAAATTTAACATTTTTAAGACTAAACAGATTAATGCGGTTTCCAATGAAACCCTTACAAATTACGATAAGCTATTTGACGATAATTTTGATTTAAATGATAATGATAAGTGTAAAATTAAGAACATTTTTGATTTATATTCTGAAAATTTCATTGTTGGAATGCCGAGTAGATGTGTCACGACTGGAGAATTAGAAATTCGTTTATTAGATGCCAACAAGACTGTGCAGAGGCGTCCATATCGTCTTGGCGTAGATGAAAAAGAATTAGAGATAAAATCAAGGAAATGTTGGCGGCAAATGTAATACGTCCAAGTAATTCTCCATTCGCTAGTCCAATTTTATTAATTAAGAAGAAATATGGCAGTGATCGGTTATGCGTTGATTATCGAGAGCTCAATTCAAACACAGTGGCTGATAAATACCCTTTGCCGCTGATATCAGATCAAGTTGACAGATTCCGTGGGGGTAAATACTTTTCTTGCTTAGACATGGCCAGTGGGTTTTATCAGATTCCAATAGATGCAGGATCGATAGAACGGACCGCTTTTGTAACTCCCGAGGGCCAGTACGAGTTTCTATCTATGTCATTTGGGCTAAAAAATGCCTCTTCGATTTTTCAGCGAGCTATAGCGCGAGCCCTGGGTGACTTGGCGCACTCGTATGCAATTGTTTACATTGATGATGTAGTGATAGTTGCAGGATCAAAAGAGGAAGCATTTGACAGATTGGCGATTGTGCTAAGGGATCTATCGGAAGCAGGATTTTCATTTAATATAAAAAAATGCTCATTTCTTAAAACTGAAATAGAATATCTTGGATACTTGGTCAAAGATGGTAGTATCGAACCAAATCCGCGAAAAATACAAGCGCTGTCTGGATTATCAGAACCAAAGACTGTTACACAATTGTCCCAAATTTTGTTTCCAGACTCATGTGATATCAAACTGAATCAAGTTTCTTTCCAAATTGTGCCACGCCCCCCTCCGCCTTCACAAAGGACGAAAATCTGTGGCAGCCAAAATTTTGAAGATACGATAAAACTAAAAACGCAGTAGCGTAAGGAATGACCATATCTACCAGATTGCCAAATCTGGTAAAGATCGGATCATTATTATAGAATTATTACAGAATACGGAAATTAATTTTCAGTTGCTTAAAATTTATATATAAATTTATATACTGACTGAGTACGGATATAAGAGTAGAGTCGCGACTAGAAGCGACTCACGTCCCTTCTCGCTAAAGTTAAGTGTCGAAGCGATTAAATTTGGACCGGCGAACGTGAAATACGTTACAAGTTGTAGCCTCGAGGTGCCGTGAAATAAGCCAAGACATTAAACATAGCAATGAAAATAATTGCACAGCAAGGTCCCGTTTAGATCAACGGAACAATGCACTATGGGTACAAAGCCCGTTTTTGGTGCATAAACTCTAGTTTTTAAGATATTCAGGCTGGCTCCGGTTTTCACATTCACTTTGCGTTTTACTTTTCAGCAAAAAGTCATACTTTTCATTTCATTCTTCTACCGCTCTGGAATCCACTTTTGTGAATTTGTTTACTTTTTTTTACTGTTAAGCGCAAAATTTACTGCTGCTATACCCACGCGTTAGTGCCAGCTCATACAAAATAGCCTCTGTTATGTTTAACAGAGACTTATCGATAGCCGAATCGGGCTGCCACAGCTATTCAGAGCAATTCTCTTTTTTTGTTTTTCCCCTGACCAATTTTGCAGATCCAATTTTGAGGTTGGCTCAACTGTTTTCGTCGTTTTTTTGAGTTTTTTTTTTCATAGAAGGAATGGACAGAGATATGCATGGCGCTCTAGAGCCATTCTCCTACGACGTGTTGCACTTTAGGCACTATGCGGCACGCAGCAAATCTACTTTATCTTCATAAGTATAGATATATATAGAAACACGTACGGAATTTTAAAAATATTAATTTTTGTGAAATTGGCAGAAATTTGAAAAAAATTCTTAATTTCGGGAAAAAAAGGTATTTATGCGTTTATTAAAAATCTCCTAATTAATATTCGCCCTCCATGTCCTTCCTGGACGATTTCGTACTTGAGCGCGCCTCTTTGGCCCCATCAGTCAGGGACCGCTCTGCGTTCTGGATGCGTTTTGCATCCGAATCCTTGCAAAATTTGTAGGCCTAGATACCAATATGAATGTCAAGAATATTCATAATGTGGAGAAAACGAGTTAAACCATCGTTGAAGGTAGATACAGCGATATAAGTTGCTATATCCAAGAAATGTCTATTTAGCAGGTATTAACAAGTCCCAAGCACGTGTACGACAATTTATTGTAAAGGTTTTAGACATTGTAGGACTGGGGTCGGCACTCAGACTCACACATTTTTTTGGTGTGTTTGTGTGCGACGACATCAGACATTTCTCTGCCGATGCGAAAGCCGAGCAATTGTCCATAGGGCACGAATGCTTCGCTGCCGCGGCGGGCAGAATTACGAAGCTTTGTGCATAGCCAGAAGCTGGCTTCTCTGCCGCTACGTCAGCCGGGCAGAATTACGAAGCCACATTTAGAAAGCTGAAATGACCGAAGGCCAC
The DNA here is from genome assembly GCA_035043285.1 of Drosophila subsilvestris. Classification (NCBI taxonomy): domain Eukaryota; kingdom Metazoa; phylum Arthropoda; class Insecta; order Diptera; family Drosophilidae; genus Drosophila; species Drosophila subsilvestris. Next base: position 340,073 of record JAWNNB010001890.1, read on the forward strand.
ACTGTACTACGGTACTCAGGTCTTTAAACATGAACCTAGTGTTTGCCAACGTTCGATTCATGAGTCCCTTCGCACTCTTGTCGGCCGCTTTCCAAAGGCCTCCAAAGTGAGGTGCCCTAGGAGGAATAGAGTGAAAAGTAATAAAGTCGGAAGCGCAAAATCTTTAAATTTCATCTTGGGCCTTCTTCATAAACATAAACCTTTTGAGTTCAAGCAGTTGATTTGAAGGCCCGACAAAATTAGTGGCATTATCGCAGAAAATGTCTGCCGAAAACTTGTGACGACCTCCTATCCGTTTCAATGCATTTAAGAATGCTTTCGATGATAAGTTCGAGATTACTTCGATGTCGACGGCTTTGGTGAAGGTCTGGCAGGAGAGAGTCGAGACTGTGGTAATGATCCCATAAGTTTTTGTAGCAGCTTTGGTCTGTAATGAACGCAGTGTACACAGGAGCGGACAATTCGACGAGCAGTTCGACGTGAATAATTTCACTGCGACCTGTCCTAGCGAATTCCCAGTGAGCACATACACATAGCAGCCGTATGCCCGAATCAATTCGTCACAAAATCCGTACAGTTGAATAGTCCTGGCGTCGGGCTGCTAACAAAACCGCGGTACCGATAGTGACGAGAGTGAACAGTTGATCCATGCGTTGCCTAAAGACTGAGTAATAGTTTTAACAGCCACAACTTCTGAAGAATAACACTACCTGACACCATTTCGCTGCTTCGAACCAAACCAACTTTTTATACCCGTACTCAAAAAGAGTTAAGGGGTATATTGTATTTGTGGTAAAGTGGATGTGTGTAACGCAGAGAAGGAAAATTTTCCGACCCCATAAAGTGTATATATTCTTGATCAGCATCAATAGCCGAGTCGATAGAGCCATGTCTGTCTGTCCGTCCGTCTGTTAGTCTTGTTTGACGCCCCGTTCTCAGAGACTATAAAAGCTAGAGCAACCAAATTTCGTTTCCAGACTCATGTGATATCACTCTGAATCAAGTTTCTTTCAAAATTGTGCCACGCCCACCTCCGCCTTCGCAAAGGACGAAAATCTGTGGCATCCACAATTTTGAAGATACGATAAAACTAAACAACGCATTATCGTAGAGAATGACCATATCTTCCAGATTGCCAAATCTGGTACAGATCGGTGAGATGTGAGAGAGCAGAGAAGGAAAATTTTCCGACCCCATAAAGTATATATTTGAGCTTACCGTCTGGGAAATATAAAGCATTCAAATGCAAAAATGAGGATTTTTGTGCAGTATTTTTTACGAAACTTTGACTTTAAAAACTCAGGAAAAGTGGAAAAAAATAAAATCCTGTTATTTTTTTTGTGTAAAGTTATATTTTTAGGTGTCGTTTAAAGTATTGCTCATTAAAATCTATGGAGAAACTTTGAAACTAAAATTCGTTAAACAAACCTAAAAAATTAAAAAAATTATCAAAAATTCCTTTTTTGAAGGTTGCAACGCCAGAGGTGCTGGGGGGAAGCAACTGAAAATTAATTTCTTCATTCTGGCCATAATAATGATCCGACCTGTAACAGATTTGGCTATCTGGTAGATATGGTCATTCTCTACGATACTGCGTTTTTTAGTTTTATCGTATGTTCAAAATTGTGGATGCCACAGATTTTCGTCCTTTGCGACGGCGGAGGGGGGCGTGGCACAATTTTGAAAGAAACTTGATTCAGAGTGATATCACATGAGTCTGGAAGCGTTTAGTTGAGTTTGGTTGCTCTAGCTTTTATAGTCTCTGAGAACGGGGCGTCAAACAAGACTAACAGACGGACGGACAGACAGACATGGCTCTATCGACTCGGCTATTGATGCTGATCAAGAATATATACACTTTATGGGGTCGGAAAATGTTCCTTCTCTGCGTTACACACATCCACTTTTACCACAAATACAATATACCCCTTAACTCTTTTTGAGTACGGGTATGAAACCAATTTTTAATTTTACATTTATTTGCTACATTTGTTTACTACATCTACATCTAAAATGTAGATCATACATGTAGAACAGATATTCTGCATCTACCATTTAGATTCTACATTTCCTCCGCTAGGGGTTGCTCGCGCATTGCACAGGGCAGAGTGTGTGCGAGCGAGAAAGTGAATGAATAGCGTCAGCATCGCCAGAGGAGGTGGGGGAAGCAACTGAAAATTATTTCTTTATTCTGGCCATAATAATGATCCGATCTGTACCAGATTTGGCAATCTGATAGATATGGTCATTCTCTACGATACTGCGTTTCTTTGTATCTTCAAAATTGTGGCTGCCACAGTTTTTCGTACTTTGTGGGGGCGGGGCGAAATTTTGAAATACACTTGTAACAGTAACAAACGGTAGGCTAAAATCTCAGAAAGTTTAGGGTTTTTCAGAATCGCAAAATTCATCACAACCAAATGCAAGACACCTTATTTATGTGAAAAAAGCACTACATCTGAAAAAAGCTTTAAATAAAATCTTAGTTTTCAAAAATTCTTAAAAAAAGTTCTAACATAGAAAAAAAAATGTCATCAAACGATTTCTAAGCCCCAAATCTTTCAGAAAAAGTTGGTTTGGTTCCTTTAGGAAAAATCGTGTCGGGTAGTGTTATTAAAAGTAAGTTTAGATAAGCTTTATATAGTTGAGTCTCGATGCGAGAGATGGAGAGAAATATAGCGAAGGTGAAAGAAAGCAGGAAGCTAGATGCATATATAGACCGCGACTCGTGTTTATATATGCGACGAAAGAAAAGTGCGAGAGATTGCAAAGGCATGCAAGTTCCAGACCAGATCATGACCATTGCGAAGGCATGTTAGGACGGAATTGTCCGTGCCCTACGCGATGATACGAATGGAGAGCGAGATAGTGATCGTGACAACTAGAGAGCGAAAATGATCGATAGAACGAGAGAGTGAGCATGATAGAAAATTAAAGAAAGACGCGAGACGAAAGAAAGGTTGAAGGGGCATATATTTTCATGTAAATGACAATTTAGTACAGTGGGCAGTGCAAACGACAAACAATTATAGGGATTTACTCTACTGCAGAATCACTGGCTATAACACAAGGGAACAAAACTGAACTTTTTGCGTGTTGATTAAAAACTGATTGAAGAGTTTTAATTAGTAAATTAGTAATTAGTAAATGTCGCTGATATCAAATCTAATCTTAATTTTCTTTTCCAATTAGATCATGTTTTTAAGTTGCATGAATTAATCGTTTTTTTCACTTTTTTCCTTTAATAAAAGTTCACTTTACTCCTCATTCAGTGATTTTAAAAAGTATACTTGTTTTTCAAAGGTAACAGTTAGTGAGGTTAGGTTGAGGCGGCTGTCGGGATCGCTATGAACCCGACACACTTAGGCTGGTTTCGGCTCGTTGTAATACCGCATGGATCATTTCCCCTTCTCTTGTGAGACGCCATGTTATCCATTGTCCCATCCGGATGCCCTTATAAAGTTTGCGATCCTTCTGGGACTCATTGTAGACATGTCCGAAATGTCAGTTAAGAAAGGTGAGTCCAAGTATTGAAGTTTCCTTATACTGAGAGCATGATAGGAGCAGAACAGGTGTTCCACCGTCTCCTCCTCGTCCTCATCTCTGCAGCTGCGACAGAAGTCGTTATGGGGGGCAGCTCAGCCTATTTGCATAAGGAAGCGGATGACTGAGCTGCACCTTGACCTGCCTCATCCGTGTGCTTCTTAGTAATGTTAGGCCATGTTGACCGAGTTATGCGACATAGTGGCACTGTTTGCCATCTGTCGTTTACTAGTAGCTTAAAATGCTTTCTTATTTTGAGCTTACAAGTGGCCATTGGCATACAAATATCCTCCTTATCATGGAGAAGGGGGATTGTTGTAGCAGTTCTGGCCAGCTCGTCTGCTATGTAGTTGCCTTCAATGCCCTGGTGTCCCGGGACCCATATTAGGCTGATAATAAACTGTTTAGCCATTTCGTGGAGAGATTTGCGACAGTTTACCACGGTAGCGGAGCTTGATGTTATGCGATTTGATCGCCGCTTGGCTATCACTGTAGATATTTAGGTGAGTTGCAATGGCAACTTCGTGAAGACAATTCAAGGCTTCCTTGATCGCTATGACTTCCGCTTGGAAGACACTACAGTGATCTGTATGGCTCCGTCTGGGCCAGGTGGTCCCTCGAGCCATTTGTCTCTATGGGGGATAATCATTTCAAAGGGAGTGTCTAAGTACACCCTTGGAACGCAGTAGTCCGTTTTTGTGGGGCCGATATTGTTTCCGTTAAGGATGGATGCGTGACCGATGTGCTGTTACATCCATTGGTCGGAGTCTCTTAGACGAATTGCTGCCGTTTCTGCCTGCTCCAAACTTGCATGGTCAAGGCCCTGGATCATTAGATCGCAAAGTGTTTGAGGGAATTTTCATGAGAAGATGATTGCAACGTCGTCCGCGTATGCCACAACTTTGCAGCCTGGGGGATTTCACCCACTATCAGTATCTTCCTGAAGATACATTGCAGCCAGTTGATGGCCCCGGCTTTTTGTAATTGAGCCGGAATGACCAGGTCGGGTCCAGGCGATTTGAAGGATTTAAAGCTATTTACGGCTTCCGACGTATCTTCAATGTCGGAGCAAAATGTTTGCTTTCCTAGTTTCTTTCTTATATAGGGCTAGACTGCTTTTGTAGTTTCCCCAGTGTTCATTTTCGCTACTGCTCTTGGTTCTGTTGAAGAGAGTCCTGCAGTCTCTGCGTAGGATATCTATTTCTTTTGACCACCAAGGGGGTTTCTTTTTACCTTTAGGTCTTGTTGAGGGGCATGCTGTCGTGAAGGCCTTGTCGCACGCTTTTTTGAAGCTGTCTACTAGCCGATTAAGGTCGCCCAGAGTGTCCGGGCATGTTGGTGCTATATGAGCGAGTAATTTCTCTATGTTTGGACTATATAAATCCCAGTTGGCTTTCCTGGGGTTAATATAGTCGATAGGTTTTGGGCTTTCGAGAGATAGGACTGTCTCTATATACCTGTGGTCGGAGAAGGAGTGGTCCTCTAGGACTCTCCAACTATTTACTATGTCTGACAGTTTGTGAGACAATAAAGTGAGGTCAATAACCTCTTGGAGTTTAGGATGAAGCTGAAAAGTGACTCACCCCTTACGAGCTCCCCCATTGGGTGTGGTGAGCTTTGGCATCGCAGCCTTTTATTAGGCCTGTGTTCGACCTTTCGCTGTCGCTGGTTATATTGCGAACGAGGTCACTAGCGATCCTCGCTATCCTCGTTTAGCTCTAGGCTAGCCGCCGTGTTGTCGCCATTACTGAAATTGTGGAGCAGAAAGATATTTAGGTGCTTTCTTGCCAGAATACAGGTACGAGTTTTATCTTCAGCTTGAGCTACAATCAGTTTGTAGTCCTTCGCCGCCAATCCACAGACCTTGCCTCCCACCAACCAAGGCTCTTGGATTAGCACTATCTCCGCTCCGCTCGCGTCCAATCGAGTATAAGAGCAGCAGATGCTGCTTTACAGTGATGGAGATTGATCTATAGTAGTCTTAGAGACATCCTTAGGATCAGTCTCCACAACTGTTGTGTCCGCGTCCAAGTCGTCGCTTACGTCTCGAAATCTTTCATAAGAGTCAAGTTCGTCGAGTGGCCGTCCTGTTCCGGTCCCAGCTCGTCGTCGGGTGCTTCGATCTCCGAGGCAACGTCCTGCTCGACTGGTTTGTCGACAGAACGTGCCTCGGTCGCCGCATCCGACTTGTACACCTTAATGGTGATCGAGCTGAAGCCGAAATTGAGCTCTCCTTTGACTGTCTCTATCGGGGCCAGCGACGAGCTGCGACGAGGACGAGCACCGCCTGGTTTGTGGGGCATGTGTCGCCTTAACTTTGACGACCTTCCAGTCTGCTGTTGGAAGGTGAGGTTTGCATCTCTTCAACATTTTTAGGATGCGCTCCGGCTCCTTCAAAGAAGCACCCAGATGCGAGCCCTAGGTCTACTGGGCCCTTCGCTCCAGTCTACAGCGACTAGCTTCGCCCCGGGGTAGACCTCTCCGACTTGCGCTACCGCTGCTTTATAAAGCTGCATCTTCGCAGGCTACTACTTTGGTGTTGGCCTGAACCTGGTCCAGGGTCCTTCTCCAGCAGCTCGAAGCAGCGGTCGGCCAATGCCGCTTCCACCCACTTCCACTTGTTCTTTGGGATCCTTCCGTCCGCACTGCCGTTGTCAAGGACACCAATAAGTGTCCTCTCTTTGGCGATTTGCGCAAAAAATACGTTAGCCTGGACCCTTGAGCGCTTCCCAGCGGGTCCTGGCGTCTTCTGGGAGCGTTGCCTCTTGGGTTGAGGAGCCTCCCTTGGTGGCTTCATGGCGAAGTCTGGGAGCACCCCGGTGGCCCACTCCACCTTCTGCCACTTAGCTTAGCTGCCTCTCCAAGGTGTCCGCTTTAGGCTCCGAGGTGCCCCCCACCCCAGATTTGGAATGGGACCCCACCAGGTTCATTCCAGTGCCTTCTCCCGTGCACGTCTTTCCTAGTTGTGAGCGGATCGGGCCTGGCCTTTGGGCCGCTGCCTTCTCCCGCTTGGGATTTCTCCCAGCCGGAATTTGGGGAGTGACTTTCTCATGTGTGGTTTTTGTATTTTTAATATATTTGTTCTCCATGTAGTTCCCACGAGCTGAAGAGAAGGGGAAAGGTCAGCCCCGGCAGAGCTCCACGTTACCCTGGTAAGGCATCATTAGAACAGGGGGCTGCCAAGTCCCTGAGTCCCTCCGTTCGCGACTGGGCTAGTTTTTATACCGGGCCCCCAGCCAGGCTGACTCTTGGCACGGGTCGAATGACACCTTAGTCCGGCCCGGTGAAGGTAACAGTTACATCTTTAAGAAAAACGAGAAGGAACGTGAGTCGCTTCTAGTCGCGACTCTACTTTTATACCCGTACTCAGTCAGTACATAAATTTAAAGGCTTATGATTGAAATTTAAAAAAAAATTTTACATTTTAAATTTCTTTGCTACATCTCTTAACTACATCTACATGTAAAATGTAGATTATACATGTAGAACAGATATTCTACATCTACCATTTAGATTATACATCTCCTCCGCTAGGGGTTGCTCGCGCATTGCTCAGGGCAGAGTGTGTGCGAGCGAGACAGAATGAATAGCGTCAGCAGCGCCAGAGGAGGTGGGGGAAGCAACTGAAAATTTATTTCTTCATTCTGGCTATAATAATGATCCGATCTGATTCAAATTCGGCAATCTGGTAGATATGGTCATTCTCTACGATACTGCGTTTTCATATTTATTGTATCTTCAAAATTGTAGATGCCACAGATTTTCGTCCTTTGTGGAGGCTGAAGGGGGCGGGGCGAAATTTTAAAATACACTTGTAACAGTGTGATATCACATGAGTCTGGAAACAAAATTTCGTTGCTCTAGCTCTTATAGTCTCTGAGATCTAGGCGCTCATCAAGACGGACAGACAGACAGACAGACAGACAGACAGACGGACGGACAGACAGACATGGCTCTATCGACTCGGCTATTGGTACTGATCAAGAATATATATACTTTATGGGGTCGGAAAATTTTCCTTCTCTGCGTTACACACATCCACTTTTAGCACAAATACAGTATACCCCTTAACTCTTTTTGAGTACGGGTATAAAAAAGTAAAGATTAAAGTATCCCTTTTTGAACTTTTGAAATTTTTGGAAGAAAGTCAAAAATACTTTGAAAACCTGTAACTTAAAAACGAGATCATATTTGAAATCAGCGACCACAAATAACAAAAAAAAACTTCATCAAAGTTCTAGTAAACATGTCTCCGTAATAGTTGTTAGTTTTGCGCAGTCAACGTAAAAGGCATGAACCAAACAAATCGATCTAAATAGATTTATCCTAATGTTTTGTCCATTACCTGAGCAGTCCTATACTCTAGGGATGATCCAGAACCACAATGGATTGTTATCTATATTAAAAAAGATAATTATTATTTAAGAAAATCTTATAAAAGAAAAGTAAAAGTACTAATACAATTTTTTTTTAGCACATTCAAAATATGTTTAACTAAATGTCTTTAGACAAAAACTTTGATTTTTGTTTTTATTTTTTTAAATAATTTTTAAACAAGATAATAATTTTTTTGAAATTTTTTTTTTTTAATTTATAACGATATCTTTGAATCTGTTGGTCAAGTTTAAAACCAATGTACCCACGAGTTTAAGACAGTATTGTGGCGAGTTTTAAATATTTTTGTAAGCTGAATACGGTAAACCGTTTTCAAGTGAGTCCACTATATGTAGGAAATTGCCTTAATTTTGGATATAACCGTATATCGCGAAAACTGGTTCTGATCCAAGTACAGAGCTGGATTCGGCGTCCCCAATTACCTTAAAAACAACATTCAGTTAATCAACAAGAGTTAATCAACCTTGTTCCCTTGTGTAATCTATGTATTATTAAATAATTCTCGGCTGGGAGACCAAACAAAGTTTATTATTAAAATATTAAAATAATAATAATATTAATAATAATCACAACTCTGAATACAGCTCAGGGTGTATTGTATTGGAGGTCAGTAAGAAAAATTTATTGTTTGTTTTTATTGTTTGTATATCAATACTAGAACAAATAACGAATTGAATAAATTTTGACTTTTTGTTTTTTAATATTTTCAGTGGTTTATCAACGTTATGAACCTGAAGTACAAAATCCCGGTGGATTTCTTGGCAGCAATGTGCTTATAAAATGTACGATTCCCTCGTTTGTAAGAGAGTATGTAACAGTAACATCGTGGCTACAAGAACCGAATTTTAACATTTACCCATCACTTGAAGGCGGTATGGAAAATTGATAATAAATATAATATAAACACTAAGACTTATGCCTAAAATAATTCTTTATTTGCTTTACAGATGGAAAAAATCATATGTTGCTAACTGGGGAACTATTGGTTTATAACATAACAAAAAGTGATGCCCAAAAAGTATATCGGTGTCGCACACATCATAAGTTAACGCAGGATTCCGTAGTCAGCAACAACGTCGGAAAAATTCAACTAACGGGTAAGTTTCTTCACTAATTCGTATCCATGCACATTTTACCTTATCTTTTTATGTATATATTTTTGTGTGTGGGTTTTTGTTTATAATTCTATGATTTATGTCATTAGTCTTCGTATACCAGCTTGTTGCTTCATCGTTGCTCTTCTTAATTTGTAGCGCACCCGAACTCTTGAGTCAGTCGTTCTTATTCTTCTCGTCGCTTTTGAATCGTTATTCAGGGATGTGATCTGATAAACGTTGCTCGATTGAAATGGGATGACAGTTGCTAGTCGTCGTGGCGATCACCGTTTTCGCTCGCCGTTTTCTAGGGATCATCGCTGTAGCTTTGGATTTTCGTATAAATCTATACTCCAACTCACATATATTTTTATTAATTATTAATTCTCTTGTAACGAACCTTAAGCTTACTTGAGTTTACAGAGGGGCAAACTCATGGGCTATGTGGGATCCGGTCCAATAACTTTATTTTATGAGATATAAATCCATCCCCACAAGTCCTATCGCCGCACAGTGAGACAATCGGCCGATTAAGCTTGCTAAATTAATAACTTATAAACGAATAAAGATATCTTTATGAAATAAATTGCATTTGAAAGAATAATCTTTCAAAATTCTGTTTGGGAACATGTTAATAAAATGTCTATAAGCTTCACAATAAATAGTCATAGTTGAACTTTGATTACGTTACATATTTGCCTGTTTGCAGTGCATAAACTAATAAACTTTTTTGTGGATTGATTAAGAAAATTGAATGGACATTTTCGTTACACATAATAATTTTAAATTTTATTTGTAATCTATTATAATTTTAGCAAATTAAAAAATTAAATTTACCTATATAATTCAAATCGAGAAGGAACGTGTGAGTCGTTTCTGGACGCGACTCTACTTTTATACCCGTACTCAGTCAGTATATACACTTGGTCCTCGCTTAACACGGACTCGTTTAGCACGAGCTCGGTCTTCCACGGTTACAAATTTGCTCCCTTTCCCATTTTAGCACGCTGAAAACCTCGTTCTTAAACGATTGAAAAATAGCGAAATTAATTGTTATGTCAATTATACGGTAATGTGTTTTTGTTTGCATCATTACGCAGGCAAAAAAAAACCGAACTTTTTTACGTAGTGAACCAAAACTAATTTTTCTTATAGATTTGGAGACTTTTTATCATGGTTTTTTAATAATTTTTGAAATAACTTTTATTTTGGAATGTTTTTTTGTTTGTTTGTTACGTATGATTGTATTTGACCAGTACTGAAAAGTTGATAAATGCAGCTACAAAGTGAACCAGAACCTTTTGTGGCTTCGGCTTACCGACTGCAAAAAATTAAACTTTCAAGTTCAAAATTGTTAATTATTTGTGTTTTTAAAAACCTAGAAAAAGTCGATTAAAAATAAAATATTTCTTGGGCTTTTTACCGAATGGTTTTAGTGTTTTGTAAATTCTGTTTAAAAGCTTTAAAAGCCACTACAAAATTTAAGAATACTGGTTTATTTTGATAAACAAGAAGAGCCAGCAGAAAAGAACATGTTGAATACAAAAAAACCAAAAAAATAAAAATAAAAACTCTTTTTTGACTATAAGTTTTGAATTTTAGGAACGTAACCCCTTATTTTGTACTGAATCCATATATTCGCTTAACACGCTTTCGCTTAACACGAGGTTTTCCAGGAACGTAACCCCCGTGTTAAGCGAGGGCAAAGTGTAATTTGTGAGAATTTAAAAATATTTGACATCTTACATTTTTTGCTACATCTGTTATCTACATCTTCTCCGCAACAGTCGCGCACTGCACGGGGCAGCGAGCTAGAAAGAAACTGAAAACTAATAAAGATTCGGTAATCTGATAGATATGGTCATTTTGCGGGGCGAAATTTTGAAATACAAATGTAGCAGTGTGATATAAAATGAGTCTGGAAACAAAACTTGGTTTCTCTCGGTCTTATAGTCTCTGAGATCTAGGCGCTCATCAAGACAGACAGACGGACATATAGACAGACAGACCAAACAGACGGACGGACAGACAGATATGGCTATATCGACTCGGCTGTTGAAGCTGATCAAGAATATATATATGTTTCCTTCTCAGTCCCTTTACTCTTTTTATGTACGCATATAAAAAAATATAACAAAAAAAAGTTTTTTTTGTATTAATAACACTATCCAACACGATTGTTCCTCAAGGAACAAAACCAAATTTTTCTTAAAGATTTGGGGCTTAGAAATGGATTGATGATATATTTTTTTTTCTATGGCAAAACTTTTTTTTGAAGAATTTTTGAAAACTGGCTTTTTTTTACCTTTTTTTTCACATAACTCAAGTATCCTACGTCTGGTTGTAAATAACTTTTCTATTCTGGAAAAGATAATTTAAAAGGCTAGAAGTAAAGCCCAAACACTTTGGGATTTGAGCTTACCGTCTGGAAATATAAAGCATTCAAATGTAAAAATGAGGATTTGTGCAGTATTTTTACGAAATTTTGACTTAAAAAACTCAGACAAAGTAAACAAAAAATTATATCCTATGCTTTTTTTGTGTATAGGTTCAGTTTTTAGGCGTCATTTAAGGTATTGCTCATTAAAATCTATGGAGAAACTTTGGAGCTAAATTCGTTAACAAAACCTAAAAAATGAAAACAATGAGCAAAAAATACATTTTTGAAGGTTGTGGGCACAACTGCCGGAAGGCGATCAGGTACCAAAAAATACAAGTCCTTTTCGTTTGCTTTGTTCCCAATTGGCAGTTAGGCCCGCAACCTTCAAAAAAAGGAATTTTTGCTCATTTTTTTCATTTTTAGGTTTGGTTAACGTATTTTAGTTTCAAAGTTTCTCCATAGATTTTAATGAGCAATACTTTAAACGACAACTAAAGATAAAACTTTACACAAAAAATAACAATTCCACTTTTCCTGAGTTTTTAAAGTCAATGTTTCGTAAAAATACTGCACAAAAATCCTCATTTTTGCATTTGAATGCTTTATATTTTCCAGACGGTAAGCTCAAATATATACTTTATGGGGTCGGAAAATTTTCCTTCTCTGCTCTCTCACATCTCACCGATCTGTACCAGATTTGGCAATCTGGAAGATATGGTCATTTAATTTACGATACTGCGTTTTTAATTTTATCGTATCTTTAAAATTGTGGCTGCCATAGATGTTCGTCCTTTCTGAAGGCGGAGGTGGGCGTGGCACAATTTTGAAAGAAACTTGATTCAGTGTGATATCACATGAATATGGAAACAAAATTTGGTTGCTCTAGCTTTTATAGTCTCTGGCGTCAAAGGCGTCAAACAAGACGGACAGACGGACGGACGGACGGACAGACGGACGGACAGACGGACAGACAGACATGGCTCTATCGACTCGGCTATTGATGCTGATCAAGAATATATATACTTTATGGGGTCGGAAAATTGTCCTTCTCTGCTCTCTCACATCCACTTTTACCACAAATACAATATACCCCTTAACTCTTTTGAGTACGGGTATAAAAAGGTCGCTTTCGCTGGTATAAATCCCATATATTTTGACAGTTTCTTGAAACTTCTTATATATATGCATAGATCTCTATAGATACAATCACCGCGTTTTGATCTCTTATTGCAGCGTAAAAAATAAGTCTCTGTTTAGCTTAACAGACTTCCGTTACAAAAAAGTTTGTTCTGTTCACTTGGGGTTTTTAATTTCCACATAGTCACCTTAAAACATTTTTTTTGCTTATATTGTTAAATTTAATTCTACCACTTTCTAAGGTTGTAGGCTTATTGTCGTGATGCGGTGGCTTGGGCCCCTTCTCTGCCCTACCATTAGTGAACAACTTATTGCGTTTCAAGGTCCGTCCCATCCGGTGGCTTGGATGAACTTAAACAGGACCCCTACTTTGACCACAGAGAGATCTGAAATGTCTGTGAGAAAAGGGGCTTTCGGTTTCCAAGGGCCGGGCAGTGATTGAAGTGGTGGGGGACTGACGCCTCCTCCTCCTCGTCACGACACTTTCTACAGAAGTCTTAGTTTGGGATTGAAAGTCTGGAGGCGTGTGAGCCGATCTGATAGTTCCGTAATGGCTCGGGTAACTGCCGAGCAGTGTACCCTGTTGAGTCTAAATAGATCTGTCGAGCGTTTTTTGGATCGCTGTGGTTATGGTTGGCTCCCATCTCCTGCCCGCCTGCTGCTCGAAAATTTCGTGCGTGAGTGTGAGTAGCCTACACGTAGCCAGCGGAAATGCTACCCTGCCCCTGCCCCTGCCCCTGCTCCTTTCCCTTGCAGAAACGGTTCTGTAGTCCCCTGTCTGGCCATCTCGCCGGCAGAATTATTCCCCATTGATATCCCTGTGTCCGAAGACCCATTTAAGGAAGAGGTCTATATGCTCTGGGGTCTCATTTAGGGAATTGCGGCGGTCGTTGAGCTCTACTACGAGCCTAGTGCTTAAATAACTGCTTGGGTGTCTGAAAGACGCACACTGAATGTCTGTATAGAGAAAGTTTGGAGACGATAGAGATGGCCTCATTAATTGCTACAACCTCAGCTTGGAACACATTCCAAAAAGGTCCAGGAGCTTGAAGCAATGACTGATATTGGGCTCGTCATAGTAGACGCCTCCACCAAAGCAGCCGTTTAACTTTCAAAGATCAGTGTATGTATGGACCACATCTGCGGGTCCAGGTTTGTCCCTCTCTCAGTCCTCCCTAAGTGGGATAGATACCTGGAAAGGCGCCGAGAGATAATCATTCGGTATAAAGTAATATGTTTTCTCTGGTAGTTGCGGGTGTCTTGTCAGGATTCCCGAGCGTCCAAACGAGAATGCTTTGGAGAGTTTGGTTTATCTCATAACCCATTTTAGTCCGATGGTTTTCCTGCAGGTATAGAGGGTCACTGTGGCCTACCCTTACCCTATCCTCTATGCTTAGTTTCCAATCGAGCTTTTTGTCTTTTTTTAACTGCTAAACACTAGCGTTTTTCCACAGAGTTTTGGGGGAGTCAGTGTTGGAATTTTGTACTTCCTGGTGAGTACTAGTTCCGTTTGAGACGGGTTAACACCTAGAGTGCACCTAGAGTCTGCCCAATGCGACGGTTTTATGAGAGTGCTTGTAATGCACTCGCATAGTGTCTATGGAAATTTCCCAGAGAAGCTATGGTAAGATCATCAGCGTACGTCACCACGTGGCGTCCACCCCCTCTATCTCCCGGAGGAGTTCATTAACTGCTACGTTTCAAAGGAGGGGCAAGAGGACTCCGCCTTGCTGTGTACCTCGGCTGATAGACCTAGTTGGTGTTGACGTCCCCAGCGAAGCCTCAACGGTCCTGAATTGTAGCATCTGATCGATAAGACTCACTATCCGGGAATCAGTCCCCAGGTCCGGGAAAGTCTAGGAAGTCCAAGTCCAAGTCTAGGAAAGCTACCAAGGTGTATTCCTTACAGTTGAGGGACGCTTCGACGATCGACGTGATCGCGTGTAGGACCGTTTCGGTGGATGTTCTTTTCCGATAGGCATGCTGAGAATCAGAGATTAGATTGGTCGGAATACTCGCTCTGAAAGTCGTCCCATCGTCTTCGAAAGAAAGGACGAAAGACTTATGGGTCTAAATCTTTGGGTGTGCGAGGGCTTGCCTTCCTTGGGTATAAAAACGACTCTGGTCTGAAGCCATGTGTCCGGGACTTGTCCGTGAGAGAAAGCTCCCTCGTAAATCCGTTTAAGCCAATTTATTGCTCTTTGTCCGGCGTGGATCAGTTGGGCTGGGATAATGCCATCTGTTCCAGCAGACTTGTATGACTTAAAGCTTTTAATTTCCCAAGATATATTCTCCTGACTTATCAGGTTTAAAATGGAATTCGAGGCAACAGAAGGAGGTGCGCTGTAATTTGATCTGTTTACAACGCTGCCTGGGAAGTGTGTTTTGAGGAGAAGATTTAGCGACGTCGACGTCGTTCATGACTGATCGGCTTTCTTCAGGTTAGCCAAGGTTGGGGTCGACTTCGAGAGTACTTTGCGCAAGCGTGAAGCTTCGGAGTTACTTTCGATTTCACTGCATTTGGCTTTCCTTAGTTCCTTGTTATAAGCTGATTGACTGACCTTATACTCGGACCAGTTCTGCTCAGCTTTTAGAGGCTTAGCTCTGTTGAGAGTCTCCGGGAGGCTTTCCGGAGTTCCCCCAGTTTCGGAGTCCACCATTCAGAATTATTCCGGCCTCTATTTTTACTAAAGGGGCAGGACTTGTCGAGCGCAGCATTGCAGGCGTCGGTAATTGTTTTCACCAGAAAACACACCCAGGTTGTGGTCTCCTGTAAGATATCTTCTCCGGAGGAGACTCAGGCCCCAGAATACGGCCCATGTGGTCTGAGTAGTGAGTATAATTTGTCCGCCTGATGTTCGGGAACTGGACTGGACAATGTATGGAGAATGAGAAGACAGTTTCCACGTACCTATGGTCCGAGAAGGAGTGCTCTTCAATGACCTTCCAGGATACTATACCATTCTGAAAAGCGTCGTTAAAAGTATTGTTAATTAAAATCTATAGAGAAACGGCTGGCTAAAATTGTTTGACCAAACGTCCGAAAATTACAACGTTTTGGGCCCTTTCATAATATTTACTTACAATCTGAAGTTCATATGTTTACATATTGTTGAGAAAAAATGTTTTTTATTTTTAAATTTAAACGGGACACCTGGGGTGCACCCCTTAATTTTTTTATCTTGGGTAATATTAATGTTTTTATTTGTATCTAACATTTTTTACAGATTGCTAACGAATTAAAAAAAATTTGTAAGCAAGAAAATTAATAAAAAACTTATTTTCCGAAATGAATTGGATAATGCGTTGAAATCTATTGCATATATGTATATTGATACCATTATTTCGGCATTAATCAGTTATTGGGAGGCAAAAAACCTGCTCAAGTTTTTCTGAACAAGTTAACTAAATATATTAACTTTCCCTGAAATGCCTGATTTTTACCAATCGATAATTTTTTAACGTAAATTACAAAAATAAAAAAAATAAAGGCACCTTTTTATCAATATGAACTAGTTGCTAAGTTTTAAGTTTTTTAAAAACAGACGAAATAATTTATTTAAAAAACAATAAAATTTGAAAGAAATACAACCCAAATGTAAATTATGTAAAAAAAACGAAGCGCTACCTCTTCAAAAAGCTTGAACAAAATAAGATTTTAAAAATTCTTCAAATAAAATTTTTGTCAGAGAAAACCAAAATTATCACTAAGCATGCATGCCCCAAATCTATCCAACAAAATTGTTTTGGTTCGAAGCGGAAAAATAGTATTGGGTAGTGAAATATCTTCTTCAACACGAGGGATTTTATACCTAACCATACAGTATATAGATGTACCAGTTCATACAACGAAAGTGTGACAGAAAAATTTGCCGCTCCAGGTCCTATGCTCTCAGCTGTAGGACCTGAGTCGTTCGGGTCGTGGAGAGAGAGCACGGCCATGGTGCAACAATAAAAATCTTCGCCAGTCGTTTTTCAAACGTCGC